>CM076578.1:1092459145-1092969806 GCA_034641835.2 Pinus albicaulis
GCTACCTGGCCCTTTACAGACTCTGCCTATAGAACTTGTAGAAGTAAACACTAGAGGCATTAACAATATCAAAGAACGTTTTCATGCTCAGACATGGGAATGTGTCTTTCCCTACGCAAAAAAAATAGTTCTTGAGGTAGTTAATCTTCATAGACAGGTCATCAAGCAAGTCAATGTGATCATCCCTCCTTCCCTCCCTTCTAAAATAATTATGTTTTGCGAGTCAGAAAGCCAAAATATGGAGACAATTATCACCAAATCCAACGTACGATTATGCATGATGGAGAATCTCTAGCGCTTTCCCTTGTTAATATATTTAATAATCTCAATATTTATTTAAAAGCATCAATAGTATTTCGACGACATCACATTGTTCAAGTCTCATGGTCGAAATACTATTGATACTTTTAAATAAATATTGAGATTATTAAATATATTAACAAGGGAAAGCGCTAGAGATTCTCCATCATGCATAATCGTACGTTGATGCTTATAGAGTGAAAAAACTGAAAGAATCAACTTGTAGGGTCATTTTAATGGGGGGTGGAGAATTTATGTCTTTGCAAATTCAAAGTATGGTGCATGTTGCATGAAGCAAGATGTTGAAATTAGAGTTATGTTAGACACACTTAAATGCAACAAATATGGAAATTTGTACATGAGCTCTATTATTTGACTTAAGAGTTAGTTGTTTGAAAAGGCATGTTTTGTCAACTTGTGTTTGGTTGATGGTTTTGTACACCAATATGTAAGAGTACATGGACATATTCACATGATGTGAATTTTTTTTTTCTTTTAAGGAGAAAAATGATGTGTTTTCAGTTTGATGGTTTTGTTTGTGACAAGACGTCACAAGATTTTGCGAAGGTCCACTCTTGAGTGAGAGCCTCATGATTACAACCTATCCATGAGAATCAAATGGGAGTGCATCCTTATTTTGAAAACAAGTAGGATTCTAAGTTACCTAGGACTCAAACCATCATTTTTAAATTTGAAATATAATGGTGTTGCTTCAATGCCTGAATCCACAACCCTAACACATGAAATCACTAATCTAATTACACATGAAATAAATAGTTATTTTCTCCAAAATTAAAAATATAACTAAAAACTAAATTCAACATCGTTGAAAGAAAAAGAAGCGCCATTGAAATGGTTTGCTTACAAATGGTTAGATTTATTATCCAATTAAGGCCTAGCATGTATTTTGATGTTTCATTAATTTCTTTGCAAATTCAAAGTATGGTGCATGTTGCATGAAGCAAGATGTTGAAAGTACATGAGCTCTATTATTTGACTTAAGAGTCAGTTGTTTGAAGAGGCATGTTTTGTCAAATTGTGTTTGGTTGACGGTTTTGTACACCAATATGTAAGAGTACATGGACCTATTCACATGATGTGAATTTTTTTTTTTCTTTGAAGGAGAAAAATGATGTGTTTTCAGTTTGATGGTTTTGTTTGTGACAAGACGTCACAAGATTTTGCGAAGGTCCACTCTTGAGCGAGAGCCTCATGATTACAACCTATCCGTGAGAATCAAATGAGAGTGCATCCTTATTTTGAAAACAAGTAGGATTCTAAGCTACCTAGGACTCAAACCATCATTTTTAAATTTGAAATATAATGGTGTTGTTTCAATGCCTGAATCCACAACCCTAACACATGAAATCACTAATCTAATTACACATGAAATAAATAGTTATTTTCTCCAAAATTTAAAATATAACTAAAAACTAAATTCAACATAGTTGAAAGAAAAAGAAGCGCCATTGAAATGGTTTGCTGACAAATGGTTAGATTTCTTATCCAATTAAGGCCTAGCATGTATTTTGATGTTTCATGAATTTCTTTGCAAATTCAAAGTATGGTGCATGTTGCATGAAGCAAGATGTTGAAAGTACATAGCTTTATTATTTGACTTAAGAGTCAGTTGTTTGAAGAGGCATGTTTTGTCAACTTGTGTTTGGTTGATGGTTTTGTACACCAATATGTAAGAGTACATGGACATATTCACATGATGTGAATTTTTTTTTCTTTGAAGGAGAAAATGATGTGTTTTCAGTTTGATGGTTTTGTTTGTGACAAGACGTCACAAGATTTTGCGATGGTCCACTCTTGAGCGAGAGCCTCATGATTACAACCTATCCGTGAGAATCAAATGGGAGTGCATCCTTATTTTGAAAACAAGTAGGATTCTAAGCTACCTAGGACTCAAACCATCATTTTTAAATTTGAAATATAATGGTGTTGTATCAATGCCTGAATCCACAACCCTAACACATGAAATCACTAATCTAATTACACATGAAATAAATAGTTATTTTCTCCAAAATTAAAAATATAACTAAAAACTAAATTCAACATAATTGAAAGAAAAAGAAGCGCCATTGAAATGGTTTGCTGACAAATGGTTAGATTTCTTATCCAATTAAGGCCTAGCATGTATTTTGATGTTTCATTAATTTCTTTGCAAATTAAAAGTATGGTGCATGTTGCATGAAGCAAGATGTTGAAAGTACATGAGCTCTATTATTTGACTTAAGAGTCAGTTGTTTGAAGAGGCATGTTTTGTCAACTTGTGTTTGGTTGATGGTTTTGTACACCAATATGTAAGAGTACATGGACATATTAACATGATGTGAATTTTTTTTTCTTTGAAGGAGAAAAATGATGTGTTTTCAGTTTGATGGTTTTGTTTGTGACAAGACGTCACAAGATTTTGCGAAGGTCCACTCTTTAGCGAGAGCCTCATGATTACAACCTATCCGTGAGAATCAAATGTGAGTGCATCCTTATTTTGAAAACAAGTAGGATTCTAAGCTACCTAGGACTCAAACCATCATTTTTAAATTTGAAATATAATGGTGTTGTTTCAATGCCTCAATCCACAACCCTAACACATGAAATCACTAATCTAATTACACATGAAATAAATAGTTATTTTCTCCAAAATTAAAAATATAACTAAAAACTAAATTCAACATAGTTGAAAGAAAAAGAAGCGCCATTGAAATGGTTTGCTGACAAATTGTTAGATTTCTTATCCAATTAAGGCCTAGCATGTATTTTGATGTTTCATTAATTTCTTTGCAAATTCAAAGTATGGTGCATGTTGCATGAAGCAAGATGTTGAAAGTACATGAGCTCTATTATTTGACTTAAGAGTCAGTTGTTTGAAGAGGCATGTTTTGTCAACTTGTGTTTGATTGATGGTTTTGTACACCAATATGTAAGAGTACATGGACATATTCACATGATGTGAATTTATTTTTTCTTTGAAGGAGAAAAATGATGTGTTTTTAGTTTCATGGTTTTGTTTGTGACAAGACGTCACAAGATTTTGCGAAGGTCCACTCTTTAGTGAGAGCCTCATGATTACAACCTATCCGTGAGAATCAAATGGGAGTGCATCGTTATTTTGAAAACAAGTAGGATTCTAAGCTACCTAGGACTCAAACCATCATTTTTAAATTTGAAATATAATGGTGTTGTTTCAATGCCTGAATCCACAACCCTAACACATGAAATCACTAATCTAATTACACATGAAATAAATAGTTATTTTCTCCAAAATTAAAAATATAACTAAAAACTAAATTCAACATAGTTGAAAGAAAAAGAAGTGTCATTGAAATGGTTTGCTGACAAATAGTTAGATTTCTTATCCAATTAAGGCCTAGCATGTATTTTGATGTTTCTTGAATTTCTTTGCAAATTCAAAGTATGGTGCATGTTGCATGAAGCAAAATGTTGAAAGTACATGAGCTCTATTATTTGACTTAAGATTCAGTTGTTTGAAGAGGCATGTTTTGTCAACTTGTGTTTGGTTGATGGTTTTGTACACCAATATGTAAGAGTACATGGACATATTCACATGATGTGAATTTTTTATTTCTTTGAAGGAGAAAAATGATGTGTTTTCAGTTTGATGGTTTTGTTTGTGACAAGACATCACAAGATTTTGCGAAGGTCCACTCTTGAGCGAGAGCCTCATGATTACAACCTATCCGTGAGAATCAAATGGGAGTGCATCCTTATTTTGAAAACAAGTAGGATTCTAAGCTACCTAGGACTCAAACCGTCATTTTTAAATTTGAAATATAATGGTGTTGTTTCAATGCCTGAATCCACAACCCTAACACATGAAATCACTAATCTAATTACAAATGAAATAAATAGTTATTTTCTCCAACATTAAAAATATAACTAAAAACCAAATTCAACATAGTTGAAAGAAAAAGAAGCGGCTTTGAAATGGTTTGCTAACAAATGGTTAAAGATTTCTTATCCAATTAAGGCCTAGCATGTATTTTGATGTTTCATGAATTTCTTTGCAAATTCAAAGTATGTTGCATGTTGCATGAAGCAAGATGTTGAAAGTAGAGTTATGTTAGACACACTGAAAGTAGAGTAGAGTTCTGTATTTAAAATAAAGAAATAATAAAGCAGACTCATTGGGCAAAGGCTGACTCTAGGCTCAGTGTGATGTGTAAGGTTAGGCTCAGTGTGATGTTTAAGGGTGTAAAAAATATATATATTTACGAAAAAAATTGGAATCCCTCTAGATTAAATCTGTATTTATGATGGATTTATGCTGGTAAAATAGTCAAATAAAATACAATTTGATGGATTAGATCCCTATGTAAAATGATTTATGTTGGTAAAATAGTAAAATAAAATACAATGTGATGTGTAAGGTTAGGCTCAGTGTGATGTGTAAGGGTGTAAAAAATATATATATTTAAAAAAAATGGAATCCCTCTCCATTAAATCCGTATTTATGATGGATTTAGGGATTTACGATGGATTTATGCTGGTAAAATAGTAAAATAAAATACAATTTGATGGATTAGATCCGTATTTAAAATGAATTTATGCTGGTAAAGTAGTAAAATAAAATTCGTATTTATGGTGGATTTATGTTGGTAAAATAGTAAAATAAAATACAATTTGATGGATTAGATCCGTATTTAAAATGAATTTATGCTGGGAAAATAGTAAAATAAAATACAATTTGATGGATTAGATCCGTATTTAAAATGAATTTATGCTGGTAAAATAGTAAAATAAAATACAATTTGATGGATTAGATCATGGATTGCTAGTAAAATAGTAAAATAAAATACAATTTGATAATTTATTGAAATTAAAGTGATTGAATTGATATTGATCAAATACCAAAGTTATCAAGCTATCCTTGATAATTTATTGAGATTAGAGTGATTGAATTGGTACTGATTAAATACCAAAGCATTAAAATTGAAAAAAAAAAACATATCCAAAAAAATGATAATTTAAAAAATATATATCTTTCATTTAGCGTAACTATTAAATAAGAGGGAAATTAAAAAATACAAACAAATAAATGGACCTCTGAAAATATAAAATAAAAAGGGAAATATATCGTTCATCTACAGTAGCCATTTAATAAAATTATTAAAAAAAAAAACAAATCATACATTTTTAATAAAATTATTGAAAAAAAAATCAATCATACATTTTTAAAAAAATTATTGAAAAAAAAAAATCAATCATACATTTCAAGTAGCCATTATAAAAAAAATTATTGTCCAAAAGAGTTAACAAATGGGCTGGACTAAAAATTGAGCTTTATCGACTTCAACAAAAATCAATCATACATTTAAAGTAGCCATTATAAATAAAAAAATATTGTCCAAAAGAGTTAATAAATGTGCTGGACTAAAAATTGAGCTTTGTCGACTTCAGATCGATGATTAAGAATGGATTTGTATTATGGGGCTTTACTAAGAAGGCACAAAACAGTTAACAAATGTGCTGGACTAAAAATTGAGCTTTGTCGACTTCGGATGAGGGTTAGAAATGGATCTGTATTATGGGGCTTTACTAAGAAGGCACACACAGCCACTCTAAACTGTTTATGCTTGCATCATTGGACGAATTGATTTCGAGCTGACAAGTACTGTAAAATATTATAATGTACATGCCAAAAATAATGAAGTATGACTGATGACTGAATTAATTTCTGTTATAAAAAAAAATCTTCCAGGCTCAAACAAAATGCATTATTGATACTGAATTGGCGGTACTTTTTTTGATGTAGCAAATTATTTCATGGCCCTGCAGTAATGGAAAGGTCCATACAACTAAATTCTCCTACCATTTGAGGTTGACTATCAAGAGAGGGTAAGAAACATTAATTTTTTAAATCCACAACACAAACGTTCTCTGTGGCATACGCTCACTCTTTGTGGTCAACGATATATATTTATAGCTTCCAAAGCATGTGGAAATGGTATGCTCCAATCAAGTTTAAATGTTTTTGATCACTTGCATAACCGGATTTTGACTGGGCATAAACTGCAAAAAAAAAATGGGTGTACCAGGACCAAGTATATGTGTTTTGTGCTGGAGAGGAACTGACGACATTAACTAAATGTTTCTGAACTGCCCACACGCTACAACCATGTGGGAGGGTGTCATGGGCTATTATAATATCTCATCTAATGGCTCCTATTCTAAGCTCACTTTACTGTTACATGCTCTTATTCTAAACTCACTTACTGTTACATGCATGGAAAAGGACAGGAAATGCAGAGCTTTATCACTTTTTACATTATGAATAACAATGTCATCATTTTTTAACAGTACGACTGAATATAATGAAGTATGACTGATGACTGAATTAATTTCTGTTATAAAATAAGTCAAAAACTGGTCAGTTTAATCCACTGACATAGCACGTTCCACACAAGAGGAACAAGTAAGAATGAGCAGTTTATGCCACATCGGCAAGAGTCACGGTAGGCACAACTAAGAACAAGCAGTTTATGATTCATAATTTACAGAATTCGTAATTTACGTAATTTACAGAATTTACATCAGATTCGTCAATTTACATTTTACATCATAATTTACCTTAGATATAAGATGCTTCAACAATTTACAATTTACATCAGAATTTACATCAGAGTCACGGCAGGCACGAATAAATCAGATTCGTAATTTACAGAATTTACATTTTGATAACATTAAAATTACAATTTACATTAAAAACTAAACATACATATCAGTAAATCAGATTCGTAATATCCGATGACCAGCGCGGTGACGAGAAATAGCGACAGCACCAGCGCGGCGACGAGAAACAACGACAGCACCAGCGACGGAGAAAACACGGGAGAAACAGTGATAGCGACAACGACAGAGAAAACGCGGGAACAATAAACCACATAACTTTGCGGGCGATTTATTTATAGAAAATAGCTCGGCCGAACTATTTTAAATGTAAAAGTTCAGCCGAACTCCATGTTCGGCCGAACTCCATGTTCGACCGAACTCCATGTTCGGCCGAACTTTAGTTGTCGGTTTTCCAATCTCCGGCAAAAATTATGTTTGCCCGCACCGTCAGTGGGCCATCAGGCTAAACGGAATCACGAGTTCGACCGAACGTTAAAAACAAGTTCGGCCGAACTATTTCATAGTTCGGCTGAACTCGATAAAATTTTTGGCCGAACTAGTTCCGAAAAAAAATTTCAACTCGCAATTCTCACAAAAGTGTAACCCAGGTTCACGTTTCCGCCCTTATTATCTCTGCTTTTTCACCCAGTGAAAGGGATCAATTAGACCTTCCTCCATTGGAAAGGAGATTTGTTTAGTTATAGTGCGACTGTCATAATCTATAATAAGAAAAGATAAATGCAACTATAATGTAATGGAAAGTCTAAGATGAAATGCATCTACTAATCCTATTTAGGAGTAATAACAGAATTGATAACAAGGGGAAAATCGCATCACTACAATTGGGAATAAACCTATTTGAGTAAACTTATTGAGTAAATAAGGCATTCCATACATGACGATCACCTTCAATAACCACTCACAAAACTAGATCAAAGATCACAACACTAGTAGTTTTACAGGGCTAAAACCCTCTAAGAGGGAAATAATCCACAACCCTAGCCAACATGCCCAATTGAGGAAATTGTATTAATGAAAAAGAAAATATTTTACATAAAGCAGTTCTCACAATTTATCATCATCGATAACCCTCCATGCTCTTTAAATATGGATCATGGACCAATTGAGTGTTAAGACACATATCAATAGTTGTTATTATCGAAGAGAGTATGAACTATTAGATCACTCTATTTCTAGAACATATTGTGATTGTTAGATTATAATGCAACTAATGTATACTAAAGAAACACATTAAGAAACACACTTTTACCTAATAGACACATTAGAACAAGTTGAACTTAACTAACTCTTGAGTGTCTCAATATCGTAACAACCCTCCCATAATGAAAATTTCCTTAACTCCTAACATGGATAAAGGTTTAGAAAATTTTTCTCCTATAAGAGACTTTGTGAAAATGTCTACAACTTGATCATCTGTAGGGAAAAAGAGAACTTCAATAACTCTGTCATGAGTAATAGTTTTAATGAAGTGAATTTGCATTTCAGTGTGTTTGTTATGTTGATGTTGAACTGTATCTTTGGTGAACTTGATAACACTTTTATTGTTGCACAAAAGGGTGGTTGATTATTCCGGGTAGAATCCAAACTCTGAAAGGGTATGTCAAAGCCACAAGACTTCTTTACTTTCATTCACTTTTTTAGACTCTACTTCAGATGAAGAAATATAAATGACCTACTTCCTTTTACAAGCCCATGTGACAGGTTCAAAACCAGGACTAAAAAAATAACTTGAAATAGACTTCCAATCATAAGGGTATCCACCCTAGTTTAAATCAGTGAAACCAACCAATAAAGGAGCCCCGCTTGAATTGTAAATCATCTCAAACTAAATTATAACTCAAATATATTGAAGTGTCCTTATTATTGCTTTCTAGGAACTTTCATGTGGTTTTTTAATATACTAGGGAACAACACCAACATCAAAATAAATATGAGGATTGGCATAAGTAAAATATAAGAGGCTCCCGACTAACTAATGGTACAAAGTGGCATTGAATTTGGGTGTAGTGCATGTGGTAGTAAGTTTAAATCTAGAATGAAAGGTGGAAGCGGTTTTTTTACAATATTACGTGTCAAAAAGGTGAAAAATGTCACATGCATACTTAGACTGGGAAAGAGAAATTCCTCCCTTGATTTGCAATACTTCGATGCCAAAGAAATAAGGAAAATATCGTGTTTGTGATTTCAAACTTCTTCTGAAGGCTTACATTCGAACGGACTAAAAGTTTAGGATCACTACCAGTGAGGATAAGGTCATAGACATAAAGAACAAGGATTATTAGATGGATTCCTACTTTCTTTGTAGAAACATTGGGGCTAGAATGACATCTAGAGAAGTCGGTGTTAAGAAGAAATATATCCATTTTTTCTTACAGAGATAGAGGAGCTTGTTTAATACAATAGATATATTTATCAATGCAAAAAACAAGGTTGGGGGTAATCTAAACATAGTCATGAGGTTGGGACATGTAGATCTCTTTTGGTATATTCCCATGTAAGATGGCATATATAATATCCATTTGATAGACCCCCCATACATGTGAGTTAATGAGGTATAAAACAAGGTGGATGGAATTCATTTTGGCGATAGATGCAAAGGTTTCATTGTAGTAAATTCCTTCAATGTGAGAGAACCCTTTAGCAACTAATTGATCATTCTACCTTTCAAGACTTTAATTTGATGCATACTTAGTTCTTTATAATCATTTACATCCGAAATTTTTTTTTCCTTTTGGAAGAGGTACAAGTTCTAACTATCCTTTTCCATCAAGGAATGATATTTTTCATTCATTGTTGTCTCCCAATTTGGATGACCTCAAGCTTCTAAAAATGTATCTAGGTCAGGAGTCTCTAAAAATCGATCCAAAAAAGATAAGGCTCACTATAAATATGAATGATTTCTATGTTCATCTATAGGATCATTAATAGGGTCACAAACTACTTCACGTGTTAAATGGACCCATTTGGGAATTTATGGTGCTTGTGCAGGTTCATTTTCAATGGAATCATCAAGAGGAATACAAACATACATAAGTGGATTTTCATCCTCATAAGTGTCATCATTTGAAGAAGAAACTAAAATAGGAAGAGAAGGTGGCACAAATTCTAGAGATGGTTTTCGGGTTGAAGAGGGAAAAACCACTGAATATGATCACAAGGAAAGCCATTTTCATTAAATTTAACATATTTTTTTATAATTGTTTCATTAGAGTGAGGTTGAAGAATTACATGACCTTTTGCATCTTCAAAATATCCAACAAAAATACACTTATCACATTTAGGCTATAAAATTTTCCTTTTTTCATCAAGAATGTGAGCCCATGCTATACTACCAAAGATGTAGAAGTGACGTACATCTGGATTAATTTTATTCCATGACTATTTTGGTATTGTATTTCTTAAATCCTTTGTGAGAGTGTTATTTACTATGTAATTTTCATAGTTGATTTTTTTCACTCAATAATAAAGATGTAATCCCTTAGATTGAATCATAAAATTAGCCATTTTATTTAATGTATGATTGTTTCTTTCAACAAAACCATTTTTTGGTGGTGTATATGGAAAAATATGTTGCAATTGAATGGCCTATGTAGTGTAGTAAGTTATGAATTTATTGTTCACATATTCACCTCCATGATCTATTTTTAACTTTTTCACTTGATGTTTATATATTTTTTTCTACAAGGGCCTTGTAGGCCAAAAACAAGTCAAAAAGTTCAGTATTTAAGTTTTAATAAATAAACCCAATTGCATCTCAAGAGATCATAAATGAAAGTTAAGAAGTATTTGAACCTAGATAAAGAAGGAGAAAAAAGTGGACCACATAAATCAATGTGAAAAGGCTATAAAGGGGATGAATCATAATAATAAGAATGCTTGTTAAAACTATCCCCGTGATGGTTGTCAAGAACACAACTGACACAAACACCATCTCTGCAAGAAATGAAGGGAAGACAAATTACGATATTTTGATTTCATAGTTGTTGTATTGAATGATAGTTTAGATGACCAAATAATTCATGTCAAAGTTTTCTCAATTTATCACTATGGGAAATAAAAATTTCCCCAAAGTTATCAAACTTTAACATCATGGTAATATCATCAACTATTATAGTGAAAAGGGCATGTTTAATATACTTTAAATTCTTAATTACAACTTGGTGAGGTGAAAACTCTATTTTCTTACCTTCAAATAAATTAGTGAACAAATATATTCATAGAAGGATACTTGGAACACATAGTACATCATTGAAATGATCATTACATACTTGAACTATTTTAGACCCTACAACACTAAGAAATATACCATCACCAAAAAATACTTTATTTGGTGTTATAATCATTAAGAGTAGAAATAACAGCCTTACCCTTATCCATATGATAATATGCTCGAGAATCAGTAAGTCACTCATCAAAAGAATAAATAGAGGTTGCACTACAGGAGAAACTAGAAGCATATAGTGCATTTCCATGAGAGGAAGTGTTAGAAGAAGACTCAAGAATGATGTTGTGCTTCTTCATTGTTGCTTCCAAGGCCTCCATATTTTTAAATAATTTAGACTCCACATGTCTATATTTCACACAATAATTGCAATGTCCGTTAATTTTCTTACTATTTGATTTTGGTCCTTTGTCACCATCAAGAGTAGAGGCTGGATGAGATGGGTTGGGACCCTTATTTTTCTTATTGTTGAAAGGATGTTGCTTCCTTGGATGTTTGTTTTATATTTTTTTTGAGATAGTGGAGCATTGTTAGATGTACCTATAGTTTTAATCAATATAATATGCAAGTGACTTATCTTGTTCTCTAATCAAAGAGTCAAAAATATTCAAGTGAAGGTTTTTGGTAGGCATCCCTGTGACCTTATCTAGTGGCATAAAATTTATATAAAAATGGAATATGTAGAAACAAGCTTTGAAATAATAATATATATGCAAATTTCCTCCTCTAGATCAACTTGACAGTATATAAGAAAATTTCTAAGTGTTTCAAACTTAGATAAGTAATATTCAATGAAGGAAAAATTATTAGGAATTTAAGTAATGATCGTATTTTCAAGCTAATAAGATATAATAATATTAGGTTCACCAAATATCTTTTTCAACTTTTCCCATGCTATATTGGGATCTTTGATTCATGAAATATGATATCCCAAATCAATATAATTTAGATTTGGATTAATCCACCCACTTGGCCATTCATATTATCCCATTTCGCTCTCTTATCATCATTAATGGGGGCCATTTCTTGTCCCAAGGTAATCCAGTGAAATACTTTATTTCTTAGTTCATCCTCCATATGAGATTTCCATAAGAAGTAGTTGGTGTTGGTACAAAAAATTTCACTTGAAGTGGCTATATTAAAATATGTAGATAATATGGGTTTAAAAGTTGAAACAAATTGTATGCATGGAAATATATTGAAAAAATAGGTTGTTTATAAAAAATGACACTTAAATTAGACTTCAGATGTGAAAGTTATGCCCTTTAAAAAAAATGTATTAATGGTCACAAAGAGCCATGTTGATAACCTCACTATATTTTCCTATAATCTCATGTTTACAAATAAATTACTTTATGAATTGACCCACTTTTATAAAAAAAAAAGGTCACAGTCAATTTTACAATGAAGTTAGTACTTTATACGTGAAAGTTGCATGCAGAAAGAAATAACTTAAAAAATGTTTAAAGTTATTTTATAAAGATTCACTTTTATATGAAAAGTGATTTATACCTTATAATAAAATAAAAAATAACTTAAATTTGCATGAACTTTTTCAAAAAGTAACTTAGAGGAAATATATTTTAACTCAATATCTCTCACATAATAAAATATCTTTTAACCAAGTGAGATATTGAAAACGACATAACAATAATAGTGAAGGGGTGGAGGGGGTGTTTTTTGTTGTTGTTTTTGTTGTTGTAGCTCTCCCTTGAGCTACTTTCTTAATAGAAAAAATGTGCTCGTCCAAAGAAAAGCAACAGTTCAAAAAAAATACAAAACTTGACAACAATGGAGTCAAATCTTTGTTAGCTTACCTGAAATTCAAGTTCTCTCATTTTTTTATTATTTGTTGAGATCACACAAAGTGCATGGAAAAGAGCATATGCAGTCAAGAAAAAAGTTTCCACTTTGTTTCTGATTTTCTAGGCAGTGCATGTTTTGGGGTGAAATTTTTCCAATTGGCTATTTTTTGGACATATCCTGAAAAATTATTTCCCCATGTTGTTAAAAATTCACCCATTTTTTACACACACACACACACATATATATATTTAATTAAATTCATGTTATTCACCAAAATATTACTAGTTTTGATGGTAAACTACATGTGTTTTCTTCAATATTTGCATACATTGTATATATATGGTTTTTCAAACCAGAATAATCACCTACAATACTATAAATAGGTGTAATATTTGAATCCTTAAAAAATACCTTGTTGCTGAGATGGCATTGAGTGCAGGAAAAAGAGAATACACATACTAAAAGGATTAGAAAACTGAGAATATAAATAGAAAAATAAAATATGAACTCTGTAATTTTTTTTTGAAATGAGTTTTATTTGTATCGTATACCTCCACATATCACGAAAAATTTTGTATCTTGGGAAAACATATACCATTTGGGATGAAATGAAAACAATAATTTATATGGAATGAAATAGTTTTTTTAGGCCAATATGGTACATAAATAATAGATCTTGGAAACGAAAAAACATAGGCTTCAAGATATTAATCACCAATGAGAGAAACTCTAGTTTTCAAGCTCCTGTGGTTATCAATTATTGAAGAGGTTTCCAGATTTTCCACAGTGTCAAAGAACATTTGACGACATTTCTAATCCTAGCGGGGATCCATCTTCAGGATAAGATGATGAGTAAACAATTTATATTGAGTAAACAAGGTATTCCATATAGGACAATTATTTAAATGATCAATCATACCATGTTTGAGTAAACAAGGCTTTCCATATAGGACAAAACCCTTCAATAATCACTTAGAAAACTAGATAAAATATCATAAATTTGTTATTTTTTCATGGTTGAAACCCTATAAGAGTGAAATAATCCACAACCTAGCTAATATGGTCACGTGAGGTGATTTTATTAATGCAATATAATTTTTTTACATAAGAGAGTTCTCACAATCTATCATTAGCCATGGTCCTTCATGCTCTTTAATAGAGATCATGGACCAATAAGGTGTTAAGCCATATATCAATAACCATTAATATTGAGAAGAATTTGAGCTATTGGATCACTCTATGTCTCTAATATATCATGACCATTGTATTACACTACAAGTCATGCATACTAAAGAAAAAAACTAAGAAACACACTTTTACCTAATAAACACGTTTGTCCAATTTGAACTTACATACTTTTCCCTAATAGACACATTAGAATAAGTTGAACTTAACCATATCCTAAGTGTCTAAAATTCCTATCAAGTCCTATGCCATGCCCATCCATCTTTTCCATGAAGTGAAAATGACTTGAATGTGAGGTAAAATTATTTTCCATAAAAACAAAAACCTAAAGTGAAGCAAGTTAGTTACACAACATAAATGAAAATAGTCTATTACTAATTATTGTGAATTAATAGAGGTTGTAAGCACCTAATAATAGTATAAAAAATAATAATATATTCCCTAATCTAGAGTAGAAGTTCATAGGAAAAAAAAGAAAAGTGAGAAAGAAAGAAAGTGATAAGAGAAGTCCATGAGATACAAGGTTAAAATAGACAAGAACTAAGAAAGTTGGGAGAGGAGGGAATAACTCACAAGCAAGTGTAAATTTATAAAAATATAAAAATAGATAATAAATGTGCGTCTTTACCAATTTATGGAGAAGGATTACAATCCTAAGAAAAACACAATATGCTTGAATATAATGGTTTCCTTATATAAAAGTAGTGTGACACTTAAAATTCCATGTGACTTTTGGTTTCCCATCCTCCTTGATTCTCAATTTCCTTTTATGAACAAAAATAAAATTTGCTAAAACTTAAATTGGTCATGCCTTTAATTAAATGAATGTTTCACCCTAATTTTTTCTACGTGCAATAGACACATTCCCTATTTTTAAACTTATAATATTCAACCTATGCTTCAAATTAATTTTTTTTTTAGATAACTCATCACATACTTGTATTGATATTTTGGTTTGTTTAGAAATGAACCACTATGAAACATTCTATGATCACCTCATTTATATTAAGGATTTCATTGACATTGAGATTTCTTCATTCTATGGCACATGTAACATTATTTTTGAGGTAATCGAGTGAAAGGTGTTTTTTGTTTAATTGGAGCCACTAGTAAGTGTTATAAATATGATTATATTAAGGGGTGGGGGGAGTGAATATGTATAATGGAAGAATTTAACAAATCATTCAAAAAACAACTAGATAAAAAACACATAGGAAAACTAGGTATATGTAGAAACACATGAAGGGAGAAAACAAAAAAAATTGTGTAAGAATATTGATATAGGCTCTAACCTATTGTTACATCAAATTTACTAGCACCATGTTACTATAAGGAGACACCCATATCATGATTTTCAAGAACCAACTTGCATGAGTCACCAAACCCTTTTATTTACAGACACTGACCTGAAGGAAGTCCCAATTTCCTGAATTTACACACAACAACCTAAGGAGACTCTTATACCTTAACGTGTAGGCGCCAACCCACTCATCCTAGAATATCCCTCTTTCATCCATTTTCAAACTCAGAACCACAAGTTTTATTTCCATTTTAATCTCTCGAATCATTTTATTTTTTCTTTAGGTCTAACTCAACTAGATATTCAACTGCATCTCAAGCATACTCATATTACCAACATTTAATCTATATACTTTTTATCTTCTTTGCATCTCTTCTTCTACTCCAAATAAAATCACAAATTTTAAATTTATTATGGTTTTCTCTACATCTCCTATTTTCCTAAAATCTAATGATAGCATTCAGATATGCATTTTTTTTCTTACATGAATCAACTTCATCCCACTCTCTTTTCATTTGTACCTACCCCCACGATTTATTTCCTTAGTTTTAAGATCTGCAACATTTATTTATTTATTCTTAAGATATGTGTTCTCTATTCACCACTACATTCTCTAAATGCTAGAACCAAGTCTACATGGTGCTCGTATATATTCTTCTAACAACATGATTTCATCTCTTCAACCTTCACTATGTGTTCCTCTCTTCTTCTTCTTCTTTCTTTCTTTCTTTCTCTCCTTCCTCTTCACATGTCATCCTATTTTCCTTTATAAACATAGATACCATAATAATTTTTCCTATTAAGGAACCCTTTTTATTCAACCTCTATATGATTTTGGTTCCAAAAACACTAAATTTATTCCCCTTGGACTTTAACTAAATTTTGGAATTCAAGACACCAAATTTTTGTCTCAGTCCTTGATTGTTTAAGCCCCTTGATTAATAAGACTGAGGACTAGAAACAAGAAGCTTAAGATAAACAAGATCATCCCAACAACCATGTTATTACTTCTTCCTAGCATAAGTATTGAGACAATAAAATCTGCCACATCAATTTCCCATGGACCAATAACTACTTGTATTTTCTCCACATGCCACATGTGATATTAGGGAAAATTTTAAGCATGGATTTTTTTTGAAAAGCTTAGAAATCTTGGAAAATCTTACTAGCAATAGTATGCAAATTGTAAAATATGTTAGTCATCAATATTTTTCACTTGTTGGTGATGACTAGTTGTAACAACCAAGTTTTCTAGCAGCTGATCTAAAATTTGTCAAATTTTCCAGCTGGAAAACACCCATAAAATTTTTTTTCCCTCTTACCTTTCAGTCCACCCATAACGAGATGAAAACTCATTATCAACCCTACCTAGACTCAACCATACTAGTCTACCCATCAACTCTAAAGAGACAATCCAAATCTATTCAAACAGTTTCCCCTAAGTTAGGAAGTGGCGCTTTAAGGCATTTCTCCCTTGGAAAAATATCCAAGAGCCAAAGAACCTCCATCTGCTATTGACTAGTCATAACAAAACTTCCCATTCTGCAAATAAAGTTGGTTACAACCCTAGGTCGTGCCACTAATACACCCTTAAGTCTCAGCAATACATAGACCATAAGTCAAGCTGATTTTAGGTGTTTTTACAGTGTTTTATGGATCTTTCAAGGACATAAACATACCAGCATCTCAAAGGAAAATTTTTTAGCTCCAACATGAGAAGACAACTGCTTCTCAATGTGATCTTGAGCCTGAGATACAGCTACAGAGAAAATAGTTCTTCATCAAGCTCTTGCGACCACATTCAAAGCCCGAAAGAACAGTGAAAGAATAAAACAACACTGTCAAGAGGTTGTTGATGTGACATGAATAAGAACCTCCTTCATTTATAAGCAGATGGTTTGAAGACCAAAGAACCTCCTTAATCTATAAGCAGAGGGTTTTTGAAAGCGCCTCCTTCATCTATAAACAGAGGGTGAAGGAAAAAATTTGGTTTTAAGAGTTGCAACTGACTGTAAGACAGATTTGTTTTTAATAAACAGTGAGACAGTGAATAGGGTTTTCTGAAGAAAAGTGATGATTGAAGGCAGAGGTAAAAGCAGTAGTGTTTTTCAAAGTTTGTTTTCCCGCCATCATGTATGAGAGAAACCCTTGTCAAGCATGCTCATCAAACATTGTTCAACAGATTAAGACAGAGGTTAAAAGAATATCTTACATTTCGCCAAGTAAAAGGCCTCCTTCATTCATAAGCAGAAGGCCAGGGCATTGACTGATTTCAAGGTTGAATGATCAAAAGATAAGTGGTAAGAACAGTAAGAGATAGTTGAAACAGAGAAACAATGTAAAAAACCAAGAAGGAAAGTAGGGGTACCACTGTAATCCAAAGGGTTTAGCTTATCTCTTAAAATTTTTTCTTTCAAAAGACAGTTTGCAGCCCAAACAAAAAAAAATTGAAGGGTAGTTGATGAGATGGGTCATTGCACAGGAAAAAGACATGATAAATATTATGTTTCACAGGACATGGATCTCCCTACTCATAAGAGAATGCTTTCAAACAACTCATCACAATGGATAAGAAGGAAAAGTATATTTAGTTTTCCAAAGAGATTCTACTCCTATAACAGAAGACCAAAGATACCTTGCTGGTATATTTTAAGCAGAGGAAAGGTTTTAGAAAAAGTGCCCTCTTAGATAGAGGATGATAAAACCTAGGATCAATGCAATTGAATTTTTGCATCTACAGTCAAAAAGGAAACTCAAGCAGCACCTACCATCTAATTAGATTTACACTGTAGACAAGACTATACTCATAACATCCAGAGAAAAAATGTTAGTTTATGTTTCAAAAGGAAGAAAGTGTCCTATTTTCAAATGACAAAGACAAATATGCCATACAAAGACCAGAGGTGTAAAAAGGATATTGAAGTGACATTTTAGCTTCTCCCTCAGTAAAAAGGGCATTGCAAATAGGTTTACAAATTCATAAATGTGCAAAAAGATGATGACATGTTTTCAGGTCTTGGAACCCAGTCAAAGCAATGTGAGCGTGCCACTGTAAAAAAGGGAAGGCCCCTTCCCTATGAAAAATATGTCAAAGATATCAAAGGGCAGATATTTTCTCTCTATGAAGAAAATAGTCAGAGTGTTAAAATTTTCACCACAGAGTGGTTTCGTTTCAAAAGGGGAGGTCTGGCTTATAAGAAGTAAGTATTGTCACTTTGTTTTAGTTTGGACAAAAAAACAAGTCCAAGTTACGTTTCAAAGAAGATATGAGTTCCATTTCTAATTTTGAAACAAAGGACTTTTTGAACGTTTTCAAAACACCCTTATTAAGTACACCAAAGGGTTTTTCACTTTTTCAAACACATAAGCTAGAGGACCATTGCAAATTCCTTCAACACTCTCAAAACCACGAGCAAAACTCCTCTTACCTGCCCTCGAGACCAAAGAAAGGAGTCCTTGGCGAAATTCACAGAGTAAGTTTAGGCTCAGTAACTGCGCGGCGCGCCTGTACAAATGCGTGGCGCGCTCAGGCGTACAAATTGCACAGGTTTGAACTACCGCGTGGCGCACCTGTAGTTCTTGGTCCTGTCGGCCCGACAGTGACCCGGTGGCCAAACTATGCACGACGCTCTCCATTACAAACATGTCGCGCACACTGAAGTGGTCCAAACGCCCTGAAAACAGCTCTGGAGGTTGCTCAAACTTGTCTACAAGGTCATCATCAATTTCAAAGGTATTTATGTGCCTCCATGACCTTTGCAAAACTGTTAAGTTGAGTGAAAGGGGATAAAAATTACGGTGGGAAATCAAAGTTTTGTGTTTAGTGTTTTTATTTAAAGAACGAGGTTTGTAGTGGTAATTTTGGCTAGAGGTGGAGCAGTAAAGACTATGAGTTTTATTGATATCGAAAGGCCCACTAAATTGCCCTCAAAGAATGATGAGAGATGAAGTCCCTATTTTCAAGGTGGAAGCTTAGCATTTGAAAAATAAAACATTGATCCTAATTTCAACCACTGTGATCATACATGTATTACTTAGCCATTATTCAAATTATGCCTCGGTGTGATGAAGAATAAGGTCATGGTTGCCCTTTGACCATAAGCAGACCTTAGTGAGAAAGAAGTGTAATTAGTTGGAGGTGTTTTTTGTCAAACTTTATGTAAGGGACTGTAGAGTTTAAAGAGGGCAGTGTTCTGTTTGAGGAGGGGTTTATTGTTGTTTAAATGGTGCAGGATTCTTTATGACCACATCAAAAACAAAATAAACTTTGTTACCTATTACACAGTAACCTTGGACTGTGTATTGCCTTTTTGATTGACTGTCTTCATGTTTTTGAATCTACTGGTGAAGTAGCCTACAAAGAAGAAAGTAGTGTCTTGAACTAAGAAGATTGTGGTTTTTGCCTTTGTCTGAAATACAAGGTTATATTGTTGCCCTCAAAACACCAAAAGGCAAGGTGAACTTATCACAAAACACAGAAAACATCACTTTGACTGTGTATCTTTATTGACTGTGATTTTGTTCTTGAAGTTTCCTTGTTGAGTTGCATACCAAGTGGAAAGGCATTGCTTTTTCTGAACAGGGATCTTATATCAAGGAGGGCATCACACACAAAATTTGAAACCATGGTTGCCTTGATCAAAACAGTGACTGACAGAGAAGGTAGAATTTTGTTTAGCAGCATGAAGATGATGAACAAGGCCATGACAGTGATGAGCAAGGGCAACCAAGAGATGATACACAGTAGCTTCCTGATGAAGGCAAGAAATTACAAAACATGGATCATGAAGGGCATTCTCCAAAGCATGTGATATCTGCCTCTCCTAGGAAGGGGCCATAACTTCTTCACCAAAGCCAGAATGCCAAACATCAAAGAAGAAAACCCAAGAAAAGCTAAAGGAGGCTCAAGAGAAGCACCCAGCACGGAAAGTGAAGAAAGACACATCAAGACTTCATATTTTGGCTTCTGCTTCAGCAAATGTTGCTAAGAACCCTTGAGGCTCATACTCACTGATTTTGGGCACATTTTGACATATTTTGGTTTTTTTGGCATTTTTGAGTTTTTGGTCAAAACTCATGAAATTCGCCATTTCAGTTCGGGGAATCGTCAAAGGAGGAGAATGGTATCATTGGATGCCATAATTTCAGGAGCATACTCTCAGCAATTTTCAGGATATTTTGAGATCATTTTCTCCCTTGAAATGTCGAAAAATGCTCGCTTTTTTCACACTCTGCCCGGTCTATCAACAGACTGTAATTTTTGGTTTTTTACACAGAGGTTCAGTTTTGGAGAACTTCTAGGCATCAGAGTTGGAAAATTTCAATTGTTCCAGAAAGTAGACACTCAGAGCTTTCCAACAGGCTATCATGAGCTTCGTTTTGACATCAGGAAGGCTGCCAAATGCTGCCGGAAAGTCAGGGGACCTTTTGCTGATGTAAATTTTGAACCTTTAAAAACTGATATTTCCTCATGTGCGTTTAGCTATTTTTGCATATGAGAAGTTGTGAAAAGTCAATTTAATTCCATTTTTTAGAATTTTCTAGATATTTTATGAGATATTTTGTGCCTTGGGATTTGCAAAGCCTGAAGGACAAGTTTAGATATTTTGATTAGGCCAATAGGATGGCAAGTTGAACCATGAGGTTTTCCTCACTTTGGCCTATATATTCCAAAGGCTTTCATTGTAAAACAAGGCTGAACTTGAGAAGAGAAGAAATATATGGTCATATAAGCTTTGGAAGAAATACTTGTCTTATGCTTTTGGATTGCCTCTTGGATGCTCTTGGATGAATGAAGAAGGATTGTTGTTGGATTCCATGACTTGGTAGAATGGTATAGTGTCTCTTGCTTTGTTGTTGTCTTCTAGTTTTAATTCATGAATACATGTTTCTTTCTTTCTATAGATCAGTAGAGAAAAAATTTGAGATATGCCCTTGGAGGCACCTCAAATTTCCTGCTTCTTCATAGCTTTCATGTTTTCCTCTTCCTTAGTTACATTAAAGAATTCTTAACTGCTCTTTAATAACTTGAGGATATTTTTGCTTGTTTCATTCATGGTTTTATACATGCTAAGTATGACTTACGACATGCCCTGCTTACCTATGGCTAACTATAGTTCCATCCATGAAATTTCTCTTTGACTGATTAGATTATCATTTTGTTGAACCAAGGAGGCCTAGTTTCCATCTAGCCCTTTACCTAAAACTATGCAAATATTGTTGTTCAAAGTCCCCAATAATTTGAAGTACTGTGTTTAGGCGTTCCGGCCTAGTAAGTTAAGTTTTTTGTCTTCCTTAAGTGTTTTCACCAAAGTCTGATAGCCATTTCCCAAAGTTAGAGGGTCATATACTTCTATGCATGGCTTGAATGTTTATTTCTAGGTATTGATTAGCTCATAGTTACATTTTGCATGATTAATGGTTTGCCCTACCATGTTTATGTTATCTATTAAAATAGTTATGCTTCGAATCCTTTGTTGTTCACAAACTTGATGTCCATTTTGTTCCATTTTTCCTAAATATCCTTTTTACCTCGAATCAAATCAGCCCTTCAACAGCCCTGTATCACCGTCTGATAGCTTTCTTGACATTTTCGACCCCATAGCCCAGTTGATCTGACATCTTTTTACCTATCTCGTATCTTTGATCAGTTCCATCCCTCACAACCTAAAAACCAAAACCAAAAAACCTTCTTCATAACTAGCCTAAAATCAGAACATAATAAGCAAACACACAGATATCCCTTACACAAATAGAGAGAGCCCTCTCTGAGTCCAGGAAGGCTAGGTCCTTGGGCTCCAAATATTGGTTTGATATTGCAACATCTGGTGCCCCCGAACGCAATCGGCCAAATCACGGGACCCTAACATAATGGCGATCACGGTGGGACCCTGAGTGATAAACAAACTTAGTTTCCCTAAACCTTTAGAGACCTTTGAGAATACTATCTTGTGGACTTATCCCACCGCTCCCTAACATAATGGCGATCACGGTGGGACCCTGAGTGATAAACAAAATTAGTTTCCCTAAACCTTCAGAGACATTTGAGAATACTATCTTGTGGACTTATCCCATAAGCTCACTAACATAATGGTGATCACGGTGGAGACCCTCGATAAACAACTTAGTTTCCCTAAAATCTTCAAGGACCTTTAAGAATACTATACGATTGACTTAGACTTAGCTCACTAACATAATGGTGATCCACCAGTGGGACCTAGTAGTACAGCCAGGTCTAGAAAACTCTTATAGACTCTTTTGATGCGCTAATTTAACTTAGACCATCAGCCTTTCGAATCATTCAGAGTAAAATCTCTGTTTCACCATCTTAGCAAAGTTATGAATCAGGTTTATAACACTCTTACATCTTAGGCTGCACATAAAAACTCGGAAAAACCCCAAAAACATTCCCAGATTGGCTTTTTCCTTAGTTACTGGTGGTGGACCATAGCTACATCTTTTCAAAAACAACCAAGTTCCACCTGGCGACTCCGCTAGCCTCCAATAGGCCTAAAAAAGACCAAAAATTCATAAACCATAACTTTCTGCTAACTCATCCTTCCAAAAAATGAAAACTTAGGGTGGAAACTCTGTAATCAGTGACAAACTAAGTATAACTTAGCAATTCGGAAAAACCTCACCTAAACATAGGAGATAAGTAGAAAACTTCTTGCCAAGAGAACCATTAGCTTGACCATACAACCTAGAAAATTGTTGAAACCAAGTGAATCACTCTTCTTAGCAAGTTTCCATCTCAAAGTTTGATATTAAAATTTTTCCCAAAGCATCTTTGATAGTGTTGGTGGTGGACCATATTTCTCATAGAAATCCACCTGGCAACTCCACTAGCCTCCAGTAGACCTATTTCCCCACTAGTCCTTATAAAGTCTCCTAGGAATGCAGTAAGTAATCCCAATCATGTTGATGGTGGACAACATAGTTCAAATCCTCCACCTGAGGACACAAAGGAGATATGCTCCGATGAGCAGAGAACATATCCCTGGGTTCCCACAAAAAATTCCTACAGACGTAGATTGGGCAAAAAACCTACCTCTCTTTCGAGATGAAAATGTTGATGACCCATTTTTACACCTCATCAATTTTCCTATACATGTATGGAGGTTAAAGGTTGAATGGCATGAGGACTGCCTCATGAAAATGTTCATGGGTACATTAGAAGAAAAGGCAAGAGAATGGTATGAAAGCCTAGAACTTGGCATCTTGTTTTCTTTGAGTGATTTCCACAAAGTATTTTGTAAACGCTATATAGGGAATTGTCCATCTCTATCATTGGCTGCAAATTGTTGTGATCAATTTGAAAACCTCATACAACACCTTGTAAGCATTGAAGAAATCTTAGTAAATTGGCATCATGAGGATTTTTTAGAGGAGATCCATAATTTTCTCACCCAAACTACCCATCAAGAAATAAGAGAGGATCCACAAGAGCTCTTTGAAAAGGTTGAAACAAATAACAATCCATCTGCCCTTCCTTGTAAAATACAAGAGGACATTTAGCCACAAGATCAACTTCCACAAAAAATGGAAAGAAATTGTTGCCCAATCCAAAGAAAACAGAAGATACCTCCTCCTTTAACTGAAAATGAAACAGATCAGATGCTATCCACTACTGCCTTACCTACTAAAGAAATTTCCCATAAATAAACAATAGAACAAATTGTTGTTGAGGTTGAAATACTTCCTCAAAAAGACATTCATCCTTGTGAGCATTCACAAAAGGAAGAGATACATCATAGTTCCACCCAGAAAAAGAGACAGACACCACTCCTTTCAACAAAAGAAGAAATCAATAAAATCCTAAGCATACAACCAGCATCCAAACCATTCAGTGAAGAATATATGTATGTGTTTTCTATTACTGACTTATCTACTAATGTATTTTCTCATACTAAAAGTACAGAACAGATTGATGTTGAAACTACAATATCTTCTCAAGAAGACCTGGTGCTAAAGAATAGTCCTACTCATCAGGATAATGGCTCACAAACAGGAATCATCTCACTAAATCAGGGTGTACCAAGATTGCTTGAAGGTAGCATAACACTACTTTCTGGAGTTGCCAAATCAGATAATCATAAAGAAGGAGAAGGGATTCTTTCTCAAAAGAATCCCAAGGTTAGTAAAGTAAAGGAGGGAGTAATCCTAAATGAGGTCTATATCTCAAATCCTCTAGATCAGGTATTATTCCAAGATCAATTTGTTGTTTTCCTTGAGAAATCTGAAGGAGTAGTGGGTTCTATCATAAACAAGTTACTACCAAGAATGAGAAAAAACTTAAGCACTATTGTTCGAAAACAAACCAAATGGAAGTGGCCTTTTCATTACTTTAGCATCATGAAAGAACTAAACCAAGATCAACCATGCAATCATCTACTTGACTGGCTATATTGGAAAGAAGAGTTCACCAAATGAATGTATGTTGTGTATAGTTTAGACTAGGATAGATAGATAGCTATGAAAAATAAGCTCAGCCTTGTGAGCATCTTTTTAGTTTTAGTTTGTTTGAAAAAAAAGTGAAAAAGAAGAAAATACAAAAACAGTAAAAAGTAGAAAAAGAGGGCAATTTCTAAAAAAAAATGGTATAGCCCCATACCCAAAAAAATAGTCATTCTGAAAGCGCGTGAGTCTAAATGCCGCTACTAGTACTCAAATGTCTTGTTCAGTTATCTAGCCTAATCATAGCTGAACATGTTTTAAATTTATTTGCTGATAAGTTAGTTAGTGGAAAAGATGGTCAACATTGTGTAAGCTTGACTTATCAAAGAGAGTAGATTAGGAAAAGATACTGGTTTCACATGCCCAAAACAGAACCAAAGAGGGAAGCGGGGATGAAAAACAAATTGTGCATCTTAGCCCTGTTTTTTCCTAGTTTCCATTTTATGCAAAATAATATTTGTGTGTAGCTTGTCTTTCATGTCGCAAATACATGACAAATCAGACTGTCTAACCCTGATTTGATCATCTTTTCAATTTCGTGTTTTAGATTAGAGAAAAAAATCTTGTCAAACAGCTTAACCTTGACAGTTGATCTAGCATAGGTAGAGTAATGAACGAGTTCATCAGTTTAATATGAACTCCCGACAGATATAAGTGTAGAATTAGATAGGTTCATTTTTCAAAAAGAAAAAAAATGTATATTGTCAAAAGGCTGCTAGTCCAAATGCACCAAAAAGAAGAAAAAATGTTAGGAAAGATAGTGGGGTAGGTAGAGATATTATTGATGCTAATCATGTTGTCTCTTTTGAGAAGTAGCATCAAAGAAGAGTGAAATTTGCGCCAATGGGTAAGGCACTCGTCTTCATAAGCCAAAGATCTGAAATTCTGGACACCTCCTGAAAAGGAGCTTCCCTCCCCAAATGGAGCCACTGCTAGTCATCAATATTTTTCACTTGTTGGTGATGACTAGTTGTAACAGCCAAGTTTTCTAGCAGCTGATCTAAAATTTGTCAAATTTGCCAACTGGAAAACACCCATAATTTTTTTTTTCCCTCTTACCTTTCAGTTCGCCCATAACGAGATGAAACCTCATTATCAACCCTACCTAGCATCAACCATACTAGTCTGCCCATTAGCTCTAAAGAGACAATCCAAATCTATTCAAACAGTTTCCCCTAAGTTAGGAAGTGGTGCTTTAAGGCATTTATCCCTTGGAAAACTATCCAAGAGCCAAAGAACCTCCATATGCTATTGACCAGTCATAACAAACCTTCCTATTCTGCAAATAAAGTTGGTTACAGCCCTAGGTCACACCACTAATACACCCTTAAGTATCAGCAATACATAAACCATAAGTCAAGCTGATTTTAGGTGTTTTTACAGTGTTTTATGGATCTTTCAAGGACAGAAACATACCAGCATCTCAAGAGACAATTTTTTAGCTCCAACATGAGAAGACAACTGCTTCTCAATGTGATCTTGAGCCTGAGATACAACTACAGAGCAAAGAGTTCTTCATCAAGATCTTGCGACCACATTCAAAGCCTGAAAGAACAGTGAAAGAAGAAAACAACATTGTCAAGAGGCTGTTGATGTGACATGAATAAGAACCTCCTTCATTTATAAGCAGATGGTTTGAAGACCAAAGAACCTCCTTCATCTATAAGCAGAGGGTTTTTGAAAGCGCCTCCTTCATCTATAAGCAGAGGTCGAAGGACAAAATTTGGTTTTAAGAGTTGCAACTAACTGTAAGACAGATTTTTTTTTAATAAACAGTGAGACAGTGAATAGGGTTTTCTGAAGAAAAGTAATGATTGAAGGCAGAGGTAAAAGCTGTAGTGTTTTTCAAAGTTTGTTTTCCTACCATCATGTATGAGAGAAACCCTTGTCAAGCATGCTCATCAAACATTCTTTAGCAGATTAAGACAGAGGTTAAAACAATATCTTACATTTCACCAAGTAAAAGGCCTCCTTCATTCATAAGCAGAAGGCTAGGGCATTGACTGATTTCAAGGTTGACTGATCAAAAGATAAGTGGTAAGAACAGTAAGAGATAGTTTAAATAGAGAA
This sequence comes from Pinus albicaulis, assembly GCA_034641835.2. NCBI lineage: Eukaryota > Viridiplantae > Streptophyta > Pinopsida > Pinales > Pinaceae > Pinus > Pinus albicaulis. Next base: position 1,092,486,145 of record CM076578.1, read on the forward strand.
ACAATGTAAAAGACAAAGAAGGAAAGCAGGGGTACCACTATAATCCAAAGGGTTTAGCTTATCTCTTAACAAAGTTTCTTTCACAAGACAGTTTGCAGCCCAAAAAAAACAAACTTGAAGAGTGGTTGATGAGATGGGTCATTGCATAGGCAAAACACATGATAAAGATTATGTTTCAAAGGAAATGGATCTCCCTACTCATAAGAGAATGCTTTCAAACAACTCATCATAGTGGATAAGAAGGAAAAGTATATTTAGTTTTCCAAAGAGAGTCTGCTCCTATAATAGAAGACCAAAGATACCTTGCTGGTATATTTTAAGCAAAGGAAAGGTTTTAGAAAAAGCTCCCTCTTAGACAGAGGATGATAAAACCTAGGATCAATGCAACTGCATTTTTGCATCTATAGTAAAAAAGGAAACTCAAGCAGCACCTGCCATCTAATTAGATTTACACTGTAGACAAGACTATACTCATAACATCCAGAGCAAAAATGTTAGTTTATGTTGCAAAAGGAAGAAAGTGTCCTCTTTTCAAATGACAAAGACAAATATGCCATACAAAGACCAGAGGTGTAAAAAGGATATTGAAGTGACATTTCAGCTTCTCCCTCAGTAAAAAGGGCATTGCAAATAGGTTTACAAATTCATAAATGTGCAAAAAGATCATGACATGTTTTCAGGTCTTGGAACCCAGTCAAAGCAATTTTAGTGTGCCACTGTCAAAAAGGGAAGGCCCCTTCCCTATGAAAAATATGTCAAAGATATCAAAGGGCAGATATTTTCTCTCTACGAAGAAAACATTCAGAGTGTTAAAATTTTCTCCACAGAGTGGTTTCGTTTCAAAAGGGGAGTTCTGGCTTATAAGAAGTAAGCATTGCCACTTTGTTTTGGTTTGGAAAAAAAAACAAGTCCAAGTTATGTTTCAAAGAAGATATGAGTTCCATTTCTAATTTTGAAACAAAGGCCTTTTTGAACATTTTCAAAACACCCTTATTAAGTACACCAAAGGGTTTTGCACTTTTTCAAGCACATAAGCTAGAGGACCGTTGCAAATTCCTTCAACACTCTCAAAACCACGAGCAAAACTCCTCTTACCTACCCTCGAGACTGAGGAAAGGAGTCCTTGGTAAAATTCACAGAGTATGTTTAGGCTCAGTAACTGCGCGGCGCGCCTGCACAAACGTGCGGCGCGCTCAGGCACACAAATTGCACAGGTTTGAACTATCACGCGGCGCGCCTATAGGTGCGCACGATGCACCTGTAGTTCTTGGTCCTGTCTGCCCGACAGTGACCCGACAACAAAACTCTGCGCGACGCTCTCCATTACAAACGTGCCGCACACACTGAAGTGGTCCAAATGCCCTCAAAATAGCTCTGGAGGTTGCTCAAACTTGTCTACGAGATCATCATTGATTTCAAAGGTATTTATGTGCCTCCATGACCTTTGTAAAACTGTTAAGTTGAGTGAATTGGGGATAAAAATTACGGTGGGAAATCACAATTTTGTGTTTAGTGTTTTTATTTAAAGAACGAGGTTTGCAGTGGTCATTTTGGCTAGAGGTGGAGCAGTAAAGACTGTGAGTTTTATTGATATAGAAGGGCCCACTAAATTGTCCTCAAAGAATGATGAGAGATGAAGTCCCTGTTTTCAAGGTGGAAGCTTAGCATTTGAAAAATAAAACATTCATCCTAATTTCAACCACTGTGATCACACATGTATTACTTAGCCATTATTCAAAGTCTGCCTCGGTGTGATGAATAATAATTTCATGGTTTCCCTTTGACCATAAGCAGACCTTAGTGAGAAAACAATGTAATTAGTTGGAGGTGTTTTTTGTCAAACTTTGTGTAAGGGACAGTAGAGTTTAAAGAGGGCATTGTTTTGTTTGAGGAGGGGTTTATTGATGTTTAAATGCTGCAGGATTACATCAAAAACAAAATAAAATCTGTCACCTATTAAATAGTAACCTTGGACTATGTATTGTCTTTTTGATTGACTGTCTTCATGTTGTTGAATCTACTGGTGAAGTAGCCTACAAAGAAGAAAGCAGTGTCTTGAACTAAGATGATTGTGTTTTTGCGTTTGTCTGAAATACAAGGTTATAATTTTTCCCTCAAAACACCAAAAGGCAAGGTGACCTTATCACAAAACACAGAAAACATCACTTTGACTGTGTATCTTTATTGACTGTGATTTTGTTCTTGAAGTTTATTTGTTGAGTTGCATACCAAGTGGAAAGGAATTGCTTTTTCTGAACAGGGATCTTATATCAAGGAGGGCATCACATACAACATTTGAAACCATGGTTTCCTTGATCAAAACAGTGACTGACAGAGAAGGTAGAATTTTGTTTAGCAGCATGAAGATGGTGAACAAGGCCATGACAGTGATGAGCAAGGGCAACCAAGAGATGATACACAGTAGCTTCCTGATGAAGGCAAGCAATTACAAAACATGGATCATGAAGGGCATTCTCCAAATCATGTGCTATCTGCCTCTCCTAGGCAAGGGGCCATGATTTCTTCACCAAAGCCAGAATGCCAAACATCAAAGAAGAAAACCCAAGAAAAGCTAAAGGAGGCTCAAGAGAAGCACCTGGCACGGAAAGTGAAGAAAGACACATCAAGACTTCATATTTTGGCTTCTGTTTTAGAACATGTTGCTAAGAACCCTTGAGGGTCATACTCACTAATTTTGGGCACATTTTGACATATTTTGGTTTTTTTGGCATTTTTGAGTTTTTGGTCAAAACTCATGAAATTCGCCATTTCAGTTTGGGGAATCGTCAAAGGAGGAGAATGGTATCATTGGATGCCATAATTTTAGGAGCATACTCTTAGTGATTTTTAGGACATTTGGAGATCATTTTTTCCCCCGAAATGGCGAAAAATGCTCGCTTTTTTCACACTCTGCCCGGTTTATCAGCAGACTGTAATTTTTGGTTTTTTACACACAGGTTCAGTTTTGGAGGACTTCCAAGCATCCGATTTGGAATTTTTTAGTTTTTCCAGAAGGTAGACACTCAGAGCTTTCCAACGAGCTATCATGAGCTTCTTTTCGACATCGGAAAGGCTGCCAAATGTTGCCGGCAAGTCAGGGGACCTTTTGCTGATGTAAATTTTGAATATTTTTGTAATTTTTGGACCTTTAAAAACTGATATTTCCTCATGTGCGTTTAGCTATTTTTGCACATGAGAAGTTGTGAAAAGTCAATTTAATTCCCTTTTTTAGCATTTTCTAGATATTTTATGAGATATTTTTTGCCTTGGGCTTTGCAAAGCCTCAAGGACAAATTTAGATATTTTGATTAGGCCAATAGGATGGCAAGTTGAACCATGAGGTTTTCCTCACTTTGGCCTATATATTCCAAAGGCTTTCATTGTAAAAAAAGGCTAAACTTGAGAAGAGAAGCAATATATGGTCATATAAGCTTTGGAAGAAATATTTTTCGTATGCTTTTGGATTGCCTCTTGGATGCTCTTGGATGAATGAAGAAGGATTGTTGTTGGATTCCATGACTTGGTAGAATGGTATAGTGTCTCTTGCTTTGTTGTTGTCTTCTAGTTTTCATTCATGAATACATGTTTCTTGCCTGCTATAGATCAGTAGAGAAAAAATTTGAGATATTCCCTTGGAGGCACCTCAAATTTCATGTTTCTTCATAGCTTTCATGTTTTCCTCTTCCTTAGTTACATTAAAGAATTCTTAACTGCTCTTTAATAACTTGAGCATATTGTTGCTTGTTTCATTCATGGTTTTATACATGCTAAGTATGACTTACGACACGCCCTGCTTACCTATGGCTAGCTATAGTTCCATCCATGAAATTTCTCTTTGACTGATTAGATTATCATTTTGTTGAACCAAGGAGGCCTAGTTTCGATCTAGCCCTTTGCCTAAAACTATGCAAATCTTGTTGTTCAAAGTGCCCAATAATTTGAAGTACTGTGTTTAGGTGTTCTAGCATAGTAAGTTAAGTTGTTTGTCTTCCTTAAGTGTTTTCCCCAAAGTCTGATAGCCATTTCCCAAAGTTAGAGGGTCATATACTTCTATGCATGGCTTGAATGTTTATTTCTAGGTATTGATTAGCTCATAGTTACATTTTGCATGATTAATGGTTTTCCCTACCATGTTTATGTTATCTATTAAACTAGTTATGCTTGGAATCCTTTGTTGTTCACAAACTTGATGTCCATTTTGTTCCATTTTTCCTAAAGATCCTTTCTACCTCGAATCAAATCGGCCCTTCAACAACCCTATATCACCGTCTGATAGCTTTCTTGAACTTTTCGACCCCATAGCCCAGTTGATCTGACATCTTTTTACCTATCTCGTATCTTTGATCAGTTTCATCCCTCACAACCTAAAAACCAAAACCAAAAAACCTACTTCATAACTAGCCTAAAATCTGAACATAATAAGAAACACACAGATATCCCTTACACAAATAGAGAGAGCCCTCTCTGAGTCTAGGAAGGCTAGGTCCTTGGGCTCCAAAGATTGGTTTGATGTTACACTGTCATTTGGCTTGCCAATCAGCCAAATCACGGGACCCGAACAAAATATTTGGAAATATTTTACTAAAAATATTCAAATTTATAATGATTTTATGTAGTCTCTATATATTTCTAGAATTTATTAAGGTAGAATAATTTTATAATATAAAATTTGGGCAATTTTTTCTTACAATAAATGGAAATTGGGGAATCTTATTTTTGGAAAAAGAATGGAAAATTATCCCACTTGAAAATATTAGCCCCTAAACATTTCCTTGTGACATATTCCAAATGATCACTTGGCCACCCAAAGGTGCTAAACTTAATTTCCAGCTATCAACACCATGATGTTGTCATGTCAACACTTGAGCCACATCACTACCGCTTGGTTCCGTGTCATGTTGGAGTCCAAGCATGTGTGTGATCTTGATGTGGATATGGATCATTAGATTTGGGTGATATTAGTAGTTGGATCCATCACATACATAAATCTCTTTAGTCTTCATGCTTGTTTGAATCCAAAGCTGATCTCGGATGTTGGATGAAATCCTTCTTTGTTGTAAAATCCATTATGTGTAGGATAACATATAAAAAAATATGCATGCTTGCATGTACTGTTGATTTGGGTGGTCAGATCGAATCCTTCTTCACCATCAGATCCATACTGTGAATACCTACATGGTATCATGTCTGCAGGTAGTGAATCTGATGTAAATTAATGCCAATTATCTTGCTTGTGAAGATGGATCTAGATCATTGATTTTGCAATTAATTCCTGCACAATTTACTCAATGGCCACTTGGATGCCACCTCATACAACCACATTTCTGGGGTCCACAACCTACATGAGAAATCTATTATTTGGAATTTCTCATAATTTTTTTCCTTTAACACTCTCAAAGGGTCAGATTACCAAATTCTTAGATGCCTCTTTGCATCTCGTATGGGTCTAGATTTCCGAGATGTGTGGATGAATCTAGAATCTACCTATTTATACTAAACCTCAATTGGCTTCACCCTAGATGTCCCTAATTCCTAGATTCATTGAATCTATTTCTGTTTACTAACACTTCCTTTACTTTAAATCAACTTTTCTCATCATTCCTTAGGGGTTTGACCAAGTGCAACATATCATTTTAAACTTATCTAAGAGGGATATTTAACCAAGAAAATTTTATGCTATTTTGATCAAGGTACCTATAAAAAAAGTCTTCAAATATATGATACTATGCTACATATCCAATACTCAACAAATAAACTAAATTACCAACACTGAATAAGAAACCAAGACATTAATGGCATTATAGGATTAGCATACTGCTAATAAAATCAATAGACTCCCCATTAAATTTTCATTATTTGAAATCAATGATGAAAACATGATTCCAACAATGTCCCCCTTTGTAAGTAATGGAATGCCACTAGAACTTACCATTCATTGAAGGATTTGGGATCCTTGACTCCCCCTATCAAGTTGTTGAAACTCCCATAAACTCTGAGAACTTTGAAGTTTCCCTTTTTGATAATTATTCCTCATTACTTTAATTGTAAATGTATACTCATTCTCTCCCCCTTTGACATCGATGCCAAAGGGCTTTATCTACTTCATTTCCCAGTGATGTTGATACTAAACATAAACAAGCTACCTATGCATTATGGTCTAACACCACCTTTCTTTTGTTGTTGTTCACTTGTACTAGTATATACCAATAGATATTCCAAGAGTAAAATTTCCTCCCTACTTCAATATATTAATTTATTTACTCTAATGGCTACTAAAAAAAAAAAAGTGCAAACATTTCATTGAGAGTAAATCTCTCCTCCTAAACACATCCTACTTCTGCTAAGATTGCAACCCCCCCTAAGATTATTCTATATCCCTCTCTCTGAATTTTTAGCATACACCCACACTCTTTCATTGTGAAGGAAACTTGTGATAATCTCTCAGCTTCTTCGTGAATTTATGGTGATAATTTGAATATATTAGACCCACCTAGAAAAATGGTTCATTGATATAGAGTTTTAAGAAAAGGAGGAAAATTTTGAAAACTTGGATGTTGTTTCATATTACATCTTCCCATGAGTTGATGCTTCCTTTGACATGAAACAATCCCTTTGATTATCATTGTACCACATCTGAGTGCCTTTTATCCCTTGATTTATTCTAAGTACAATCTATGTTATGTCTTTGCTACAACTTAAGTCTTTTAATATAGCCTTTGGATGTGATGGCACAATTATTTCTCCTTCTTCCTTTGTATATTATCTTCTATAATATATAATATTTTTTGGGCATGATGCTATCATTGATGACAAATAATGTCATGCAATTATTGTAAAAGTAATTATGATTTATCGAATAACAAAGGAGGTATGATTCCTTGGAAAAATTAATAAGAATTTGTTGAAGTTGTTGGAAACCGAGATAATACTGGGGGGCGTGAATCAATATTATGATCAAATTTAAAAACTATTACTAGTATACACTATTTCAATTTACTTAGAAATCAAGCATGCAAGAAAATAAAAAATTACAGAAAAACAAAATAGACATCATACACAGATGAGACACTAATTTTTATGTGGAAACCCATAAAGGGAGAAAACCTTCCAATATTATTTTAATTGTTTATGCAAATGCAAGCGTAAACCTGTTATTATATTATTTTTACTAGCACCAACTAGAAGGAAGCAACCAATCCTTGATTTGAAAGAACTGAATTGCATGGGGCACCAAACCCCAATTGATTTTCATGCACCATCCTGAAGGAAACACCAACTCCATCATTTGCAAGCACCTGCTTGCAGGAGGCACCAACCCCCAATTGATTTCAAGGCACTGAATAGAAGGAAAGGCTAGCTCCATGATTTTAAAGCACCCACTTGTAGGAGGCACCAATCCCCTATTTTTTCTTAGGAACCCACCTAAAGGAAGCACCAACTCCCTTATGTGTTGTAACCAACCTCTGGAACCTTGCGTATCCATTTTTCGTAAAATTTTCAAGCTAAAATACAAAAGTACTCTATTATATTAAACCTTGGATTTATATTTTCCACTCTCTTTGCTTCATCTCTCCCTAAGATTGATATCTCACAATACAATCAACATACTCATACTTTGTCTCTACTCTAAAACACTCCTCACACTCATGTCTAACCACAACTTTAAATATCTTCTTTGACAACTCTTCCTTCAATTCTAGATTTGACCATAACATTTAGATCTACTTCCATTACCAATCAACTACATATTAAATCTCAAATATACATACATATATGTTTTAGACCCATTTTACTATTTAAACCGACATCATCTCTCTCCCAACTCTATCATCATCATTTTCTTGTGTTCTACAACAAAAAACAATCATTACACTAACTCAGTCTCTCACACCCTTGGCCTTCATCAACTTCTCATAGAATTTTAGTTCTGCAACACATACCTTTCCTCTAGTTCTTATCATCTTAGCCTTTCATAGTCTTCTCCCAATATAAAATTTGCACTCTCTCTCCTGCATGCACACACACAACTACACATTCTTTAAATTCCAATCTTCTCTATCACTCTTTTCTTCTACAACTTCTTTTATATACTCCACAATGTATAGGTTTGCATTTAACTCTCTTAGCACTCATCTTGTGTAGAACAAACAAATAATTCAAATCATACACCATGAAAACTTCCACTCTATTTTGTACATGATTTTTTCATTGGAGCAATTGCACTCATGTCATTATGACTTCTATATATAGGTGTTGCACATTTTATTTTCCTTACCAATTTTGGTGCTCAAATGCCAAAAATTTTCTGTAGCCTCAAATTTCCAATTGTATTACCAGCCATTCTTTCATCACTCGATTTTTTTTTTCTAACATTTTACCCTTGAATACCATGGGCATCAATCCATGGTTCCTCCCTTTGAATTTATTTTTTCTTATATATTGGATCAATAATCCTTACTTGACTAGTTTGACTTTTACTTATATAATTTCACTCATATTCTATAATATTCCAAAATTAGCATGCAGCTAATTAGAATATTGATTTTTGTTGTTTACACTTAGGAGATGAATAAATGGGTAAGGAGGCCCATACATTTCAGAAATAGGAATAAATCCATCATAATGTGAAAAGGGATCATCATAGGAGCTGGATTTCACACCCTCATGTGTGAAAAGGGACATTTTCATGCGGACAAGGTCAAGTTTGACCACGTCAACAGCACTGGGATAAGAGGTGGAGGTCATCTTTGGAGACATCGCAGAGATAGTGGGAGGAAGATTCCTTGGTGGAGGAAACCCTAATGAGTGGGACCCAAGGTGAGAGGGCTTCCATTTGTATAAAAGGAGGGCAAGGCAGCCATAACAAGACATGATATTGAATATTGATTTTATGGTTTGTATGACTTTGTGCTTTCTTCAACTGTTTAGTTGAGATTGTTGTGCCGCTTAGCACAAGGCATTCCTGTTTATGAATTCCTTCTCCTTTCAAGAGAGGCCTCTTGAGGGATCTTTTACTTCATTTCTCCACATCTAGGCTTCAAGCCAAGCCACCTCCTTCAGCTACAACGTTATTTTTGCAGAAGTATAATGTTGTGTTGCAGGGTGTTATAGTGGAGATTTCGCAACACCACTTCCAGAGCTTATTTTTCAAAGGAGGAAGCTTTATTTACTTTGGGAGATCAGTGAGGAAGACTCTAGAGCTGGTTTCACATCTTGGCACTTGGAAAACATATTTTATTTCACCTACAGTGCAGTATCCCTTAGTGACTATGTTATTTTTGTGACCATTTGCAGTGAGGGGTTGCAGTGTTTGTTTGGAGGGTGAGATCTTGAGTGTTAGGATCAAAATTTCACTTGGAAGATCCATTGGAGGAGGTTTATTCAGCTTATTCATAATCTTCAACCATCTCCATCCAGTTCTAGAGTTGTAGCTGTGATTTAGTCCTAGGACCGCAACTCCGACATTTTGTACATTTTGTATATTTCAGGAAATCCTTCCAGGATTGTCTTGGAATTGTGTTTGGGAGCTTAGATCTTCACTCCCGACATTGTATGAGCCTTATATTTGCATATTTATGTTATTTAACATTCCCATGTAGCAGTGTACCATCTATGACTGCGCTATACATGTTCATGAACATTCTACAGTATAGAAACATTTCACTTTTGGCATATGTATCCATGGGAGGCTTGTTTGCCTTGATTATTTGAGTTGTATTGCACCTTTTTTATGCTGATTTACATAATATAATGGCTCCATGGTTCCCATACATTTTGGTATGATTTTATTCACTACTATTTCCAGTTTTGTGTTCATGTATTGCTGCATCCCCATTTTGGGATATCACAGTGGTATCAGAGCATAATCTTGGCTCAGCCTGTGGATCGCAGCCATTATGATATCAAAAGAATAAGAAGACAAAGAGGAAGATCATAATGATGGAGAAGATGAGTTTTATCTCATATATTTTCAGAAGTAGGAAGGACCTCAACAAGGAGGTCAAGCAAAGAAGAGAAGAAAGACACAGTGGGACTATACCCTTTTCTTTTGAGAAAGGAGACAAATTGTAGAAAGATGGAGGACACTTGGATCATGAGATTCTAAGTGAATACCTTGCTGAGTACAAATCTAAACCTAGGGCCTTCAAGGAGACTCTAGCTTTACCTTAGTTCATTCAGCTGGAGGAAGAAAGGAGACCTTGTAGCAAAGGGAGAATCAAGGGTAATAGGTTTCTATTGTCTACTTTTGATGGGTCATCTACAGCTAGGGCTTGTGAAAGGAAAATTGATGCATTCTTCCTACTACATCTAGTGGTATAAAGAGAGGGCGTAGAGATTGCAGCGCTACACCTTAAGGGTGAAGCACAAATTTGGTGGTTCAGCCATTTAAGTCATGCAAGAGTATCTACTTTTGCAGAGTTTACTCAAAGGTTGATTAAAAAATTTGGCAATGAGAAATCAGAGGAGGAAAAGCCCTCACCACCACTTGAGGAGACTTGTACCAGCATTGATGCAGCTATGGAGGAGCAGCCATCCTCATCAATAGTTGGGGGAGCTAACACATTTTTGGAGGGAACCTTTTATAGCCATACAAGATACTCCCAAATTTCACCAAGGTATGCCTGAGTTTCCAATTTGTATTGTTTCTGCAAATCTTATGGAGGGATGTATACCATTTGATACTGCTAATTTAGAGCAACAGAATTGCACTGCGTTGTGCAACCTTGAATTGTTCAAGGAAGGGATGAACCATCATCCTCATGTGCCATTGTTGAGTTGCATACCACACTTGAGGTTGGGGTGTGAATTCTTGGGGGATATGTTGAACCTTGTTCAAAAGAAACTTATACAAAACCATATGTTCATCCTTGAGTTGGAATGTGAGACAACAAACACACCATTGGGGAGATTAAAAATGTTGTCATTAAGTAGCAATGAGGAGGTTTTTCCTCCAGCACACTTGGATCCTCATGGATTCAAGATGGTCATTGCTATGAGATCTTCTCTAGGAGGTCTCCAAGAAGTTGCTTTTCAACATCCCATGAAATGCAAGAAGAAAAATCTGATTTGGGAGGATGGTAGTATTCATTGGAAGAGTACCAAGGTAGAGCATGATGGGAGGCACCCAAATTTGGATGAATGGGTGTGGATGGTGAGTAAGAGGCTGGAAAGCTACTTGAAAATCTATGACACTGGGCAGCAGGAGGCTTGGCTGCATTGGCTACTCTTAAAAGAGTTTGGCCATCATGTGACATATCCTCTTTCTAAGGGTATGTGGGAGGAGAAATTTTGGCAGGATACTTGCATCATAGGGTAGAAAGGAGTATGGATGCATTGTATTGATATGAAATTATTCATATCAATCATTATGTTTTCATCACATGATTTGTATGATGGAAGTATGAGGAGGCAGCAAAAACTTTTGTTGCTTTGGGTGTTCTTGGGAGAGCATGGACAGATTTGCTCTCATACTTTGCATGATGGTGCAGGAGTGGAAGATGGCACTATTATGGTGCAAAGGGGCTACTCTTTAGCCTTGGATGATCAGGAGGTACTTCCACTTTGGAGGGAACTTCTTATATATATCAGCATTGTGGGAGATGTCTTTGACAAGGATCATGTCAAATAATGGAGCTATGAATTGGCAGGAGCCTATTTACATAGGCCAATAGCGCTGTCACTGTGGAGCTTGGACTTATTCATGGAGTGTCCCCAGGATCACTTCACATTCGATGCTCTTAGTGGAAAAGGAGGAGGTGAGAGTGATGGAGTAGTGGATGGAAACATCTATTACAGAGCTATGATCTTCTTAACTTGGATTTCCAAGCATAAGAAGGGTGATCTTCATGCAGCATATGATTCATTCTTCTTCATGGGAGTATGTCATACCACTATGGAGGACTCATTCATGGATCTATGTATCATATTACTTTCCATGCATAATAATACCTCTATTTTTGCAGTTATTGATTATCTAACACAGTATTTGCATACTCTTACCATTTCTATTCAGTGCATTGCTCCACAAAAGGGCAAGCTTCTCTTTGGGCTCCATGGTCAATTTTTGGCCAAATTATATGATGGAGACAACCATCTTTTATGTGGCCTTGGGAAAGTGTTTCATTTTTCTTCCATGTACGCTCAGTTTATTCACCAAGCCATTTACTATCCACTATTAGATGTGATGACATACACAACTAGCTATTTGTCAAGAAACAACTTTCCATGTTATTTTCTGAAGCAGCAGTTAGGAAAACTGTGCTGTGACCACTTGGGAAACTGTTGGTACTTTCCAGCACTATATTAAATGTTCAAAAATATTCTCATTTGGATGCCATATGATGATCATTTCCTATTCATCATATATGAGATGGTTTGGGCCAACTTGATTCACAACGTTGGAGAGGAGATCTTTGGATATCTAGTCTTCATCTTGCCACTTGAGGGTAATATTATTGCAGCCCAAGATCAATAGTTACTCTACACTTATCATAAGTGGAGAGGAGGACAGTGTGGGGTAGGCTACTTTTCCTACCAAGTTCAGATTTTCAGCCCACCTACTTTGAAGGAGCCAAAGGTGGAGGAGGATTTTCAGGAGTTGCCATGTTGGGAGGTAAATCATTTTTATGGATGATAGCTTGGGGATGGAAGATCCACATGGGAATGATGACTCCGAATACATTTCAGATCCCATACCTCAAAGGGACCTCTAAACAACACCTTATTTCCTCTTTGAGTACTCTACTTATTTATCATGATAGCTATTTAGCTAGCTTGCATGCTTGGGAGGGGCAATATGGAGATTTATTGATGAGACAACACCTCATTCCTTGGAGGAGTTTATCATATGTGGATGCTACAATATAAGGAGGGGAGACTTCTCAGTTCTATCCTTGCAGTTGCTTGAGTACAAGCAACATTTGGGGGGGAGGACTGTAATATTCCAAAATTAGCATTCAGCTAATTGGAATATCGATTTTTGTTGTTTACACTTAGGAGATGAATAAATGGGTAAGGAGGCCCATACATTTCAGAAATAGGAATAAAATCCCTCATAATGTGAAAAGGGGTCATCATAGGAGCTTTATTTCACACCCTCATGTGTGAGAAGGGACATTTGCATGTGGACAAGGTCAAGTTTGACCAAGTCAACACTGTTGGGATAAGAGGTGGAGGTTATATTTGGAGACAGTGTAGAGATAGTGGGAGGAAGATTTCTTAGTGGAGGAAAATTTAATGAGTGGGACCCAAGGTGAGAGGTCTTCCATTTGTATAAAAGGAGGGCAAGGCAGCAATGGAAAGACATGATATTGAATATTGATTTTATGGTCTGTATGACTTTGTGCTTTCTCAATTGTTTAGTTGAGATTGTTGTGATGCTTAGCACAAGGCATTCCGGTTTAGGAATTCCTTCTCCTTTCAAGAGAGGCCTCTTGAAGTATCTTGTACTTCATTTCTCCACATCCATGCTTTAGGCCAAGCCACCTCCTTCAGCTACAGTGTTATTCTGCAGAAGTATAACGTTGTGTTGCAGGGTGTTGCAGTGGAGGTTTCACAACACCACTTCCAGAGCTTATTTTTCAGAGGAGGAAGCTTTCTTTCCTTTGGGAGATCAGTGAGGAAGCCTCTGGAGCTGATTTCACATCTTGGCACTTGGCCAACATATTTTCTTTCATCTACAGTGTAGTATCCCTTCGTGACTACGCTATTTCTGTGACCATTTGCAGTGAGGGGTTGCAGTGTTTGTTTGGAGTGTGAGATCTTCAGTGTTAGGATCGGCCTTTCACTTGGAAGATCCATTGGAGGAGGCTTATTAAAATTATTCATAATATTCAACCATCTCCATGTAGTTCTAGAGTTGCAGCTACTATTCAGTCCTAGGACTGCAACTCCGACATTTTGTACATTTTGCATATTTCAGGAAATCCTTCCAGGATTGTCTTGGAATTGTGTTTGGGAGATTAGATCTTCACTCCCAACATTGTATGAGCCATCTATTTACAGATTTATGTTATTTCACATTTCCATGTAGCAGTGTACCATGTATGACTGTGTTGTACATGTTCATGAACATTCTGCAGTATAACATCATTTAACTTTTGGCATATGTATTCATGGGAGGCTTGTTTGCCTTGATTATTTGAGTTTTATTGCACCTTTTTTCTGCTAATTTACATGATAAAATGGCTCCATGATTCCCATAATTTTTTTTATGATTTTATTCACTGCTATTTCTAGTTTTGTGTTAATGTATTGTTGCATACCTATTTTGGGATATTACATATTCCAAGTCCTTTTCCTAAATTTTGCGCTCAAACACCAAATTTATTTTTTTAACACCTTAACCTTCAACCCTTGGCTCATATGACCATGTACTTAAAATGTTGGATCCAGGTTTATTGATTGTTCTCTTCTTGCATGTACCCCCATATTACTAGATAAGTTTGATATCCTGGAACTTATGTTGTTGGAACTTTGACCAGCTACAAAACCTCAAATATATTGCTCTAATATGGAATCTTAGAGTTTGTATGCTTTTGTAGTGATTAAATCTTCCAAATACTTATATACGTCAGATATGCTAGAGAGACTATGCACATATAACCTTGACTATTGGAATTATGATCAAGCAAAAAATCTAGCATTCAAGAGTTTTTTTTAACACCGTATTTGTGTTATTATGCTTAGAGACTTGAAAATTGGATATACTCGATTTATTTTAAATCCATGGCACAAATCACAAAATTTTTCCATGTCACTTGCTAACATTGCTATGCCATGTGGCACCTTTTCAGTGGTGGCACCCAAAAAGGGAACACTTGGCCACTTGAATGTGCCAAATTTGTATACCGCGTGTCACCTACCATGTCATTTCCCACATAATGATGTTGTTGTCACCTTGTTGTGTCAGAGTTCCAGGCTCTCCTCCATGCCAACTCCACGTGTACTTGTTTCCTACATATACCTATCATTCAATCCCTACCTTCCAACTTGGTTGATCATTGATTGATTTCCTTTCTATTTTATCAATGACTAGGTTTAAATGTGCAACCCCCCCCCCCCGTACCTCTATGATGGATATCAGAGTTGAGGGTGTTTGCAATTTATTGGTTTCATAGTTGAACATGGTACAAATTCCTCTAAGTGCTTGACTGACATATCTCTCTCCTCTTGATTCGATGATCTATATCAATTATGCCCCCCCCCCCAAGTATGCCCAATGGATTATAGTGGGAGGTCAAAAATTTTCCATTTAGTTCTCATGGAACCAATTACAAAGGCTAGACTATGACCTTTATCATTGTTCCTATTTGTGCCACAATCCACTTGACCCGAACATGTCATCACCTATCAACATTACCTTTCAATCACTCACACTCTTCCACCTCAGCTACAACTTATCACATTGCCACAATAGCGATTCCATGTTAACTGCTACCATACATTGTTAGGTCCAAGTGGAACAACGCACTTTGGAACCATGAAAAAACTTCAAAAAATAATATATCTTGATCCCTTAGGAGTTATACCAAGTTCCATATACCATTATAAGTGTTTCTGAGAGGACTATCCAAAAACACACTTTGCAAGATCATTTGAGACGATCCATTGTAGAAAATGTTCCTTCACTTACAGTTTATTAGATCATACATCCAATTATAGGTTATTAGATCATACATCTAATGATATACTTGAGAGATATTCCTCCATATGTGTCTTTACCTTTGGGCCTTTTAACACACCATTATTTTGTTGTAGCTTATATTCAAATTTTTCTTCCTTTTATATCTCGAGGTTCTTATGTCTCTCAATTTTCTTTTACTAATAATGTTAGAGAGATAATACTTTCCTACTACATTATTTGGACTTTTATTTATCAAGGACATATGCATTTCTTGGGGTCCCTTTTTCTATTGATACCAATTTTATAGTTTCTTCCTTCCATATTTTGTATCCTTTAGAAGAAAATATGACTTCAAGTCCACTATCCACCATTGGACTAGTACTTATTGTATTTTTCTTCGTACCTTCAAGTAGTAGGACGTCTTTAGTCTGGGAATTTTTATTGTTAATACCAACTAGACCGTTTCCTAATGCTTTGAATGATGCACCATTTTCAAGAATATTTTTTACATGTTTAATTCCTTTATATGAAGAAAATTGTTCTTATCTCCACTCATGTGATGAGATATTCTACCGTCAATATACCATCACTCATTTTTTTCTTGACTAGATAGGGCTAGATTGCATTTCTATTGTTGTTCTTCCTTTATTTTCCATATATTTCTTTCATTATGCTTGATCTTCATAGGAGGATTAATTGGGATACTTATAATTTCACTTTCTTGAAGTTTATGACTGTCATATTTGATATGTTTAGGGAGATTCATTGGTTTACATTACTCTTATCAAGTCTCATTTGATCCATTGCACAACTTCCAGAATAGAATGAAAATCCACATTCTTCCTACTTTTTATTTTTATTTTCCTTCAATGGTTGAGTTACTTCATTTGTATGCTCATTCTAAGAGGGAGTTGTTACTTTTCCATGTCTACACTAAAATACATTTTTATAATAACTATTACATTTATAACACTCAATGAGATCTAATAGAGGGGAAAAGATTGTAATTTCTAAAAACATTCTCACCATATCCTATCACTAGTAGAAAAGGAGAAATTAGTGACTACGTGACTAAAACGTTAGTCACCATAGCTTTCCCAAGTGATATAATACCAAAAATGAGAAATCTTAAGTGACCCAACTAAAAATGACTCACATAAATGACTAATTTAGTCCCAAGTTAAAATATACAACTAACTATTAAGTAATACAATAAAAAATGACCAACATGAATGCCTATTTAAGACTAAAAATGACTAACATAAGTGAATAATTTAGTTCCAAGTTAAAATATACGACTAGCTAATAAGTAATACAATTAAAAATTACTAACATGAATGACTAATTTAAACTAAACGTTGGCTAGCTTCTAGTAGGGTATTTTTGAACTCTAAGTGAAATTCCTTGAAAATATGGGTTACCTACAACTTATTGAGTTTAATAATAACATTATTCATAGAACTAAAGATATTTTCCACCTCCTTAAAATTTAGTGGACATTCCCCTTATATACGAATATCATGTCCCCTTTCCCCTTTTCCCTTCTTATATGAACATGCTTATATTAAAAAAAAAATCTATAATTTTTATTAATTACCTCTAGATAAAATTATCACTTTATAACCCTTCCAACATGATTATTAAATATATCCCCTCTATATCAAGTGGTTTCCCTTTACTCAAATAAAAATAAATTAACCTTACTCAAATAAAAATAAAAATAATCTTAATAGCGCCAAAATAATAAAATTAAACTTGCTCAAATGAGCATAAAATTAAATTTTATATTTGGATTGGAAGGGTGGGACATAGCGTTGCTAGGGTTTGATACACTGGTAGAGTTTTTGGATTCTTCTGTGTGTTGTAGTAAACCCTGGTGGCCCGAAGGGCTCATCTTGTAGAACTCTGCAGGAGGGGGTCAGAGCTGGCTAGTCACTTGAGAAGATGAGGGACCAATGGGGCCCAACCTTATTACAAAAAAATGGTTCTAGATAGGGGTAAAGGTCCAAGTGAAGGAGTGCAGATTTCAGGATCAGAAGCAATAGGTAGGAAGCAGAAGGATGGCAGGGTTTCCAAGGAAGCACAAGGTCAATGGCCTACAGGAGGAATTAAAATAACAGAAGGGAGAGAAAAGGTAGGACCCTCTTCCGAGGGGGAGGCCCCCAATATGACTGTAGAGAAGTAGACGACAGTTGAAAATTAGGCTCAAACCCCAGAGGGCTTAGAGGCAGCAGTATCTGGAACTGGAGGCCAAAAACAGGGAGAGCAAGGACGCTGCAAACTGAAAACATTGGAAATTCTTCGGGTCATAATCATAGATCCGGAAATGCAGGATTACTCGGACCCTATGTCTATCTATGATCTAATCTATAAATTTATGGGGTTTTGGCCTATAGAGAAAGCCCTGTGCCAATGGATCAAGCAGCAGTGGAAACCCCAAGGAGATGTCCAGCTTCACCTAGGTGCTAAGGTGTTTTTCACAGTGGCTTTTGAAAACCTGGAAGATAGAGACCGTATATTTTATGGAGGCCCCTATTTGTATTCCTCGGCAGCGTTATATATGAGGCTGTGGAAACCCAACTTTGCTCCAGAAAAGGAGACCTTCACTCATGTGTCCGTATGGATCTGCCTCTTCTCACTACCCATTTACTACTGGAGACCCTCAATGCTAGAACATATTGGTAACAAGCTGGGGAAGTTTGTCCAAGCCTTGGAAGTGAACCTGAAAAAAAGGTACACCTCCTATGCTAGAATTTGTGGTGAAATGAATGTGTCAGGAACACTGCATGAATGTCTACGGCTGGAATTTTGTGACGAATGTTTCTTTCAAGACATAGATTACAAACAAAACCCCTTTAGATGCCGCACATGCCATGAAAATGGAAACCAGTTCTGAGGTCCTTTAAACAAACAAGCAGAAAAAAGTAAAGAAGGTACGCCTAAAGAAAAAAAAGAGGGGTTTGTCTGCCCCATAGGAAGACATAGATCGAACAGAAGGAACTAGACCAAATCTGCACCTTCCAATACAGGAAATGGTAATGCCTTCGTAGCTTTGGGGGGGAAGAATGTAACGGAATAAGAATCAATCCCTCCAAAAACACAACCAGATATAGAGGGAGCTTCATAATAGGAGACCCCAAGCTCCTGAAGCTAAAACATGGAAGTGACCCCTGAAGGAGCCGATCAAGGTTTTGATTTAGAAGGGGATGCGGAAATGAAAATGAGTGAAGCATGTATAGAGGACCTGGAACTTAGAGACATTATTGACAGGGAAGGCATGGACCTGGTCAACATGGTGGAACAATGGAAATAACTAGGTGTGGAACACATCTTGGAAGAACAAATTGACAGGATAAATTTCCTATTCCTAGTACAAGAGGAGGCAGGGAGCAAGGGCCAGAAAAGGGGACATTATGAGACTAAATATCTGGGAATAAAAGTCCAGGGATTGCAACAGAACAAACCAAAATCAAAACCACGACGAAAACGAGGTTGAAGAACAAACAATGAGGCTCTTCAGGAATTAGGCCAAATGTTGTTGAACTCAGGTAAGATGAAAGCCCTGGAGGCTTTCACCTCTACCTCCTAAACCTTTTAGTTTATAATGAAGACCTTGTCTTGGAATTCTAGGGGACTAAATAGCCTTAGGAAATAGATACTTCTTAAAAATAAAGTCAAAAAAGAAAATCCAGATATGATCTTTGTACAAGAAACCAAATGTTTAAATCAAAAGATGAAGGAAGTGTGTAGGAAAATTGTTAGGAGGATGAAGTGTATAGAAGTAGAAGGTAATGGTAGTGAAGGAGGGCTGGCCACATTATGGAACCCAAAATCACTCCAGTTAATAAGTGCAGAAGCAACATGATTTTTGTGTCCATATAAATGCAAATTATAGGAGAACAGGGTACATACCTTTGTACGAATGTTTATGGCCCTCAAAGATTGGAAGACAAGCTGAGACTATTGGATGACCACTCCCAGTTGAAAAATAGGCACATTGGAACTAGGGGAAACTATGGAGGAGACTTCAACATGATAATCTCCTTAGATGAGAAAAAATATGGGCTGAGGAAGTTAAACTGGGATGCAGAGGCATTCAGAAACATCATCAGGGCGGCTAATCTAGTTGATATCCACCCGGAGAGCAGGCTATACACCTAGAATTAAAACATGGAGGGGATAGGAAAATTGCCTCTCAGCTAGAACACTTTCTTATTTCAGAGGATATCATCTTGGAAGGTGTTGTAGTGGAGACTGATATTCTCCCCAATGGGGGTTCAGATCATTGGCCTATCACTCTGGATGCTGCAATTTTGGGCACTCCTAAAAATCACCCTTTTAGGTTTGAAAAGTTTTGGTTAGAAAACCCAGATTTTAAGTCAAAGATTAAACTATGGTGGTAGGAACCCATCACGATTAGAGGTACTAAAATTTTTCGTCTTCAAGCTCGATTGAGACACATCAAATCAAGAATTAGGAGGTTTTTGGAAATATTTTCAAAGAGAAGCTAGCCTTGGAGGAAAAATTGGAAACTATGAAAAAAGATTTTATGAGTGAGGAGGTGTCTCAGGCTACCAAAATCGAAGAGAAAGATCTTATAAGAGGATGGGATGAGAGGTGTAAGTAGGAGGAAGTCCTATGGAGATAGAATTCTAGGGTTCAGTGGTTGAAGGAAGCATAAAGGAACATGAATTTTTGCCATAATTCAAATATTGTTCATAGATGGATTAACAGGAACATTCGTTTAACGGATGATCAAGGGACTTATTATGAATCTCATGGGGATATTTCCAACCTCTTGGTTAATCACTTTGCACACATAGCCGAGGAGCCTACTGTGGACAAGGAAGAGGCCATCGAGGAAGTAGTTTCCTTCATTCCTAGAATCCTAACAGAAGAACACAACATGAATTTGGATCACCCCATATCCAAGGCAGAAGTGGAAGAAGCTATACAGGAAATGCCAAATGGAAAATCACCTAGCTTGGATGGTTTCACCATCAATTTTTTTAAAGCCTGCTGGGACATTGTACAAAATGATATTTGCGAGGTTGTTAAGGACTCATGTAAGACCTCCTCAATCCTTAAATACCTAAGTTCTACATTCATTGCCCTGATTCCTAAGGAAGCTGAGGCTTGCACTCCAGTGAAATTTTGGCCTATAGCCCTATGAAACGTTCTATATAAGATAGTCTTAAAAGTGATGGCGAACAGGCTGAAGAATATCCTCCCTCTGATCATATCATAAGAGCAGTTGGGTTTTTTTGAAGGGAGGCAGATCATGGATAATATCCTTCTGGTGCACGAGATGATTCATTCGTTGCAGTCCCAAAAAAAATCAGGAATGATAATCCAGCTGGATATGTTGAAAGCATATGACAAATTCATTGGAGATACATGGAGGCAGTGCTTTCTGCGTTAGGGTTTGGACAAAGATGGATTAGTTGGGTGATAACTCTGGTTAAGTCCCCTAGTTTCTTGATCCTTGTTAATGGAGCCCCTGCCAACCCCTTCAAACCCTCAAGGGGTATCAAACAATGTGACCCGATATCTCTGTTTCTCTTTGTCATTCTAATGGAAGGTTTAAGTCAAATCATCAAGGCGGCCAAAGCGAAAGCTGACATAACTAGTCTCTAGCCTCACCAAGCGAGTCCGAAAACGATCCATCAGCAATTCGTGGATGATATGATGCTCCATGGGGTTCCTACTATCAGAGAAGCATGGGGTTTCAAGGCCATTCTAGACCTCTTTGGTCGAGCTTCAGGTATGGACTTAAATTATGGAAAAACGATGATTTTTTTCTTCAATATGCACATCGCTATATAGAGAAACCTTACAAACATCCTTGGATTTCAAAGGAGAAGCCTTCTGTCCAAATACCTAGGGATCCCTCTAACGGATAAGCCTTGGCAGAAGACTCATTGGGAAAAAATCCTATCTTCCCTGGAAGATAGAGATAACTACTGGATGAATCATGCTCTTAACTTCATTGGTCATCTGGTCATGACGAAGGTGGTTCTTCAGGCCATACTGCACTACATGCTCTCCATTCTGCAAGCTCCAAAGGGTATCCTCCATAAAATTAGAGATATAAAACAGAAGTTTCTTTCATCCGGGAAAGCTGATAATAAGAAATGGGCCCTTGTGGCTTGGAAGAAGATCTGTAAACCAAAGATCTTGGGTGGCCTCAGCCTTCAGGATCATGAAATAGTGAATAAGGCATGCAGGGCCAAGCTCTAGTGGAGATGGCTTAAGGAAACTATTACCTTGTGGGAAGTTCTCTGGAAAGCCAAATATACGGAGGATTGGAGACCCCCTGAACTTATCAGATTGACAGGGGCTATCACAGAATCCCCTATTTGGAACTTAGCTTGGGAAAATAGACATATTATCTAGGAGCACTGCTTCTGGGAAATAAGGAATGGCCGAACAACATTCTTTTGGGAAGATGCTTGGCAAGAAATGCCTAAATTGGGTTGCCTTGAGTACCAACTAGTGCGGTAGAGTTTTCAAAGGCTGGTTAGAATGAAGGTTGATCAATATTGGATCACATATCATTTGGAACCTCAGTGGCGCCACTGGTCTAGAGACCCTCCATCTCAGGATGTTGAGTTACTCTACCAGATGACATCTCCGCGGTCGCTGCTGGAGAAAATAAAGATGCGAATCTCTCAGGAGGCAGATTAGCTTTATTGGGGAAGAATGAAGGGAGGGGAATTCAACCTGAAGGAGGCTGGACACTACCTGGAAAATAGGGATTTAGAGGAAAAGGTCCACTGGCATGACAATGTATGGGATGTCATCTATTGGCCCAAAATAAAAACTTTCCTATGGCTCATAATGCATAGGAAAATTCTTACATGGGATAATCTATTAAGGAAAGGGTTCATAGGCCTGTCGCGCTATTGCCTTT
The DNA here is from genome assembly GCA_034641835.2 of Pinus albicaulis. Taxonomy (NCBI): domain Eukaryota; kingdom Viridiplantae; phylum Streptophyta; class Pinopsida; order Pinales; family Pinaceae; genus Pinus; species Pinus albicaulis. Next base: position 1,092,508,683 of record CM076578.1, read on the forward strand.
TTGAAGTGGAGGAGGAGATGATGAACCACCTCCTGAATTCCTGTAAGTGGACCGCCAATCTGTGGGATTGGATGGCAGAGATATTTTTCCAAACAGACCAGAGAAGTGAATCCATCACAGAAAAAATTTCTAGGTGGATGGTTAAGTTTGCTAAACATGAAAAAATAAACCTCCTATGGCATCTAGGCCCTGGTTTCCTCATCTAGATGGTGTGGAAAGAAAGAAATAGAAGAATCTTCCAAGACACAGGGCACCAAATTGATCAGCTGAAAATTGAGATCCTGAAAAACATGAGAGAAACGAAACTTACCAAGGTAAAAGGGGACCGGTCTGAAAGGCCTTCGACTAGGGAGCAACGTATACTGGAGATTTTTGGCCTCAGAGTGGAGAGTGGCCTAGTTCCATCTACCCTGTATCCTGAGTCCCCTCCTTCCCATCAAAGTTGGAAGCTTCTCCTCCCGAGTTACTGGAAGTTAAACTTCGACGGTGCATCAAGGGGCAATCCAGGCCTGGCTGGCTATGGAGTGGTTATCAGAGATGAAAAAGGTGCAATTGTGTATATCTATGGCAGTTCACTGGGAGAAGCTACAAACAATGAAGCGAAATTCACAGCACTGGAGCAAGGTATGAGGATGTTGGTTCGTCTGAACAGCGGGAATTCCATAGTCGAAAGGGATTCTATGTTGACAATCAATGCTGCGAAACGTTTGCAGAATGGGGCTAAGTCGGGGAAGGTAACAAAGCATTGGCACCTCTCGTAGGCCACTGTGCTTATCTTGACCCACCTGTCTCTGTTTAAAGGTATTATGTTTCAAGCGGTCTGATGCTCAGCTAATTCCATAGCGTACACATTGGCTAATCATGCGGTGGACCATCCGGAGGACGATCTAGATGGTTGTTGGCAGGATGTGACAAATGGTAGCCTGAGAAAGGAGTGCGAGCAGGTGGCAATCAAGGATATATGCGGGTTGGGAGATGAAGAGGCCAACTCCCACGAGATAGAGCATTAATGTAGAATGTGGTACCCTAGGTCATTTAAGTCGAAGTACAGCCTCCAGAGGTATCTTGTCCATGTGAGGTGTGTAAAGATGCCGGAGAGTATGAGCAGGGATAGGGTTGGGTACACCTATCCTAGCAGTCCTCCAAATTGTCAGATTGGAAAAATGACAGATTGCAGTAGTTCAAAGAAGGATAACTGCTTGGAGATGGAAAATCACCACCATTTTATGATTAGGTGGGTTGGCAGTAGGCATGATTGTAGTAGGTGGATGACTACTCACACCATCTTCTGCACCTTGTGCCTCAACAATATAAATACAGGTCAGGGTCATAAAGAGGAAGGCATATACATTCTACAGAGGGATTCTGTTCTTGGTATTTATTCTCGTTTCCTCCTCACCTTCAATAGTGATTTTTAGAAGAAGGGGAGGTGGGATAGTATGGCTAGGTGCTCCCTTCACTGCTCTAGAGCGGAAACTGAAGTGCAGGAGGAAGTTGAGGGCTATATCAGGTTGGTCTCCTACAGGGGAAAAAATAAATTAGAGACTTTGTAGGCCAAAGTCTCCAAATTGAGAGAGAGAGTGTGGATGATACGTCCATTAAAGAGGAAGTTGACTAGATTATTTACCCCGACACCCTGTCCACTCGAGCTACACAATTCCTGCGAACCCAGGCTATGGCCTGGCACATGAAGACCCTACTGGCTAAATCTATGAACAAGCAGGAGGCCTCCACCCGTGAGGCCATCCAAGTTTGCAGAAATGGATCCGCCAGAAACTCGGCTCGCTTAGACAGTTTGGAAGGATCAGGAATAGTAGAGGAGACTCGAGGGTTTTCTGCAACTGTTTGATAATTAACTAAAATATGTGGAGAATGTGTCCATCCAATTTCTATATGAGACCCACAAGACAACTATGATACGCTGATTCAAGCCTTAGAATGCTCTTTTTCAAGAGGGGAATGCTGGTTCGAGTGCTGCTGCCAGCAAGGAGGAGGGGACTAACGAGGATCAGGTTTAACTTCCTGCGTTTTTTTGATAGAAGCATATGGCGCTGATTTTATTTTTTGTGCTTGTGACTTATGCAACCGGGTTGCTAGGTGCCAATGGCCTCCTACCTAGTAGGTGGACCAAGTTTTGTTGCAAGTTTCAGCATCCTTACAAGCCTTCCAGGGCGAAGCAAAGTGTATCGCCTTATGTTCTTAGTTTCTATCTCTCATTTTTTCTGGTTGTCAGGGGTTTATTTTGCACTGCAACCAGCAAATTTTTTTTTTGTAATACTATGTACAATATTTACTCATTAATACAACTTCTGATTTAAAAATAAATAAATAAATAAAATTAAATGTTAATAGCACCAACATAAGCTACCAGTTATAGAAATTGACAATTTTCACTATTCTAAAATAGATATATTCACATTTAATTTTCCACTAGTCTTTCTCCTTCCCAGGTTGGTTGCGAGAGATTTATGCCATTTCTTTCCTCATAAGCTATTAGATTATGCTAATTGAATTTGAATAAGCATCCACTGAGTTTAAGGAAGGAAGGAAGAGGGGTAAGTGTTAGTATGAAATCTTAACGCAAGTGTACGAAAAGACATAACTTTAGTTGCACATGAAAAAAAAACCCTAACAAAAAATATGATTGAAAAACTTCTTAGATATGTAATAGATAGAAACAAATGCAAAATAAACACAGATCTATGCCAATAAAGCAACTAAAAGGAAAAATGAAATAAGAGTTTCTCCAAAATATCCAATGGACAAGATAAGAATTATAAATAATTTTTTGTATTATGTAACACCTGGGAAGAGAATTGATACAGTCCCCCTCAATGGGATGGGTTCTTGTTTGTCCTCAAATGCTACAGCTTCAGAGTTTCTCTCTCAATGGTGTAGAATACCAAAGATGTGTAGAATTCAAAGGGAGCACAATAAGCAAAACGAAAATAAAAATAATCAAAGATAGACAATGATAAGAGGATCAAAGTATGACCATGATAAAAATGATAAAAGGTAAGGAATGAAAGTCTGGTTCATTCCTTACCTTAAGTCTCCTATCATTAAGGAAATTAAAAGAAGCTACGACTTTATTGGGTATTCCAAAATCAACCAAAGATAAAAAAATGAAGGAAAATGTGATACAAAATATAAATAGTGCTATAAATTCAATTAGAAGATCTAGATAGAAAAATGTTTCAGTTGTATGTAGAGCAATACATATGGTAGTGGTTTCATCAAGTACTAAAGATAATCTCTTGGTAAAATCTATGACATGAGCATTAGGAACCTCATGAAAAACTTTGCACAAACATCAGAAATTTCGGTTGCAAATATACGTAAATGATGAACTCGCTTGTTGGAGAGCTATTTGTAGGCAACCATACAAAGATAGACTTGGAGAAAATGTTAAAAAAATAATATATGAATATTGGAAGAACAATTCCCGTGTTTCGCCAACTGAAAGGCATGTGATGCGAAGAAGAATAGCACGAAATCAGTACGAAGAACATGAAAAACATTTCTTGGAAACCATTCAGATAGAGTTGTTCAACAAGTTCAAAGAAGAGAATCGTGAAATTCATGTTTCAATCAGTGCTTTTGTTCAACAAAAACCATGGTATGTAAAACTTATCACCGTACACGAAACTTGTTGTTGCCATTATCATGTGGAATTTGAGTTATATTATGACACATTCCTTGATTTTGGTAGAACATTTTGGAAGGATTCACCTCCTCCTTCCACTATCCATGAATTCATATCTCAAATTCTATGTGAAAGAGAAAGAGATGAACTATTTTACGAAAATAAATGTGTTGGTGGTAAAAAATGCGATGATTGTGGAAATTTGACTAAATTTCAAAAAAAATATCGTACTGATATAAATGATCAATCATTGTCCAACATGAAAGTGACATGGAAGAGATATGAATATATCCATACATCGATTCAAGGTGCAAATAGTGTTAAAAGAATTGAATTACGAGAAGAAGAAATTTTTGTGATAGACCTTTTGAGAAAATTTGAGGTAGAAATTTACAAATACACCAACCATTCCCATAGAGCTCAATGGCAAGACTTGCAATTCAAAAAATCCCGAGAAGTTTTTCCACCAGGGAAAATTTTGTTAGTAATTGATTTTGTAGAAAACTACACATTCGATCCACAAAAATAAATTCAGAGTGAATACTATCATTCTGACCAAGTCTCCATGCTCATCCATATTCTATATAGACATGCTGAACAAAACGTCGATCATATAGAAAGCACCAGTGAAAATAGACATATTATTAAAGAATATCACTTTTATATCAGTGACGATCGTACACATGATACATATTTTGTAGAACATTTTTTTAGAAAAAATTACGATTCCTTGAAAAATCGTGAAATAACATTCAATGAACATTGGATATGGTCAGACAGATGTGTAGGTCAATTAAAATCTGCATGATCATTTTTTTGGTTGTGTTTTCTTCATAAGAAAACCTACATTAAACATTGTTTGAATTTCTTTGAGACTGGCCATGGAAAAGGAGAACATGACGGTGCAGGGGCATGCATAAAAAGAGCACTTCAAAGATATCAAATGAACCCCTCTACAAGCCGACTTGTGGATGTGAAAGAAGTCATTCAATGGTGCATCGCTGCTCTAAGCCATGATACTAACCGATCAAGGGAAGTACGAAGGTACATTCAATAAATTTTTATTGGATATCTAATTTTAAACAACGTACATTTATCACAATGATTATATTTGATTGTATTTTGATATCATATTTACATTATTCTTTAAATTTTCCATATAAAGGTTTTTTTGGCATATTGGGATTGAAGACGTAGATAGATCAATTGGAAATGACATTGAAACAATAAAAGGGACTCGAAAATTGCATTCAATTAAAACAAGGTCGTCGAGAAATGTGTTTTCATTGGATAAAAGAAAATGTTCTTGATTTTTTCATGTTTGCACAGACAACACAAAATCCAATGACGTTTGTGAAAACAAAATGTATGTAAAAGACTAGAAACATACAGAGCTAAATACAAAGGGCAAAATGTCCATTGCAATGTTTGAAGAAATGCAATCAGAGGAGACTACAATATCATCCGATGGTGATCAAGTTTTTGATCTTGTTAGAGAAGGTAACATTTGAATTTCTTTCTAATGAAAAATATCTAGAAATAAATTTGAATATGTATACTTTTGTTAAGTTTGTTTTATTGTGCAGGAGATATTTTTGCTATAATTGCACCTACTAACAATGATCAAAATGTGAAGTATCATTTGATGCGTTGCACTGAAAAAAATTCAAATTATTAGAAGACTATAATGATCATGGATTTCCATATGAAAGAGGATCTATTATACTGAAAGGTTTTTTTCTTCAGACAAACTAATCAAAGTGGGTATTTTTTTTACTTTGAAGACTATGAACCTAATTTCATAAGTTGTCAATATAGTCACTTGGTGTGTGCAGCACGCATAAATTTGATAGCGGTTTAATCAAAGAAAAAAACTAAAATTAAGAAATGGAAAATGTCAAAATCTGATCATGAACGGATTGTTGAAGACAACATTCCATTGGAATTTTTTTGGTTGAATTGCCCAACAATTTATTCTCTTTGGATTATATGTTCTAGAACTTCTAGTACTCAATTAAAAATTGATTTGCCATGTTATGTTATCTGTGCAAGTGTTTTCACATATACAAATTGTTTTAGTACATGCACACTCTAGTATCAACTGAAAGTAGCTTTTATATACATGCATTGATGAAAATTGTGTTGGGTGTGGAGCCTGATTATCTTGTTTACTTTGTATCACAGCATTGGACCCCTGTACCTTAAATGGGGCAGCAACGCCGCCCATAAATTAATCACTGTCGTGGGGTTTCAGAGGGGGCAGTAGCGACTTTATGGAGCCCCCCCCCCTTGGCGGGGGGTTTCGGGGGCAATGCCCCCGAAGCTAAAAATAGATGTAAAAGTGCCTTGTAAAAGTATATTAATTTCTAGTCAATCTGGGCCATTCATTAGACAAATGATCTGACGGTAGAAGTTATGTTTAGTTTAGGGTTTTTTGCCCTAGAAGGCAGCCCCTTACTTTTTATGAGGGTATTGTATTACGGCTGTGTATTATATGTGTATTCTCTAAGCGAGAAATAGATAGGGAGATTGTGAGAGAGAACAGAGGATATTACAGTGGATCTGTTGTAGGTTTTGTCTCTTCTTTTTTTGCTGGATAATAGAAAGGAAGGACTGGCTGTTCGGGGTGGACGTAGCCCAAATTGGGTGAACCACGTATATCTGTGTCTCTCTGATTTTATGTGTTTTGTGTGCTTGTATTTTTTGCATATTTTATGTGTTGCATTGCTTCGTAATATATAATTTTCTAACAATTGGTATCAGAGCCGAAGGTATATTTGGTTGATAAACTCATAGGAAAGAAGGCTTCCTGGTTCGAGTGGGAGCAATGGCGGAAGATGGTAAGTTTAGGGTCGAGAAATTTAACAGCCAAAACTTCCCGCTGTGGAAGATGCAGATGAAAGATTCTCTGTATCAGAAATATCTGTACTACCATTGAGCGGAAAAAAAAGACGCCGGCGGCCATGAAAGATGTGGAATGGAACATTCTCGATAGAAAGGCACTCGCAACAGTACGTTTGTGCCTTGTGGCATCATTCGCCTTCAATATTTAGAAGGAAACAAAAACAGAGGGTTTGATGTAGACGTTGGTGAAACTATATGAAAAACCCTCGGTCTCAAACAAGGTATTTCTTATGAAACGAATATTAAATATGAAGATGCTAGAAGGTGGATCTGTTGCAGACCATTTAAATGATTTTAATACAGTTACGAGTCAGTTAATTTCTGTAGCGGTAAACTTTGATGATGAAGTTAGAGCTCTGTTATTCTTGTGCTGATTGCCAGAGAGTTGGAATGGTTTAGTAATGGCCATTAGTAACTCTGTCTCTGGATCTAGTACTTTAAAGTTTGATGATGTTGTCGGTGCTATCCTTAGCGAGGAAATGCGATGGAAAAGCTCTGGTGAGACATCGGGTAATGCTTTGAGTGTAGAGTCTAGGGGAAGAAGAATGGAAAGAGGAAAGAGCTCGGGATATCACAGTAAATCAAGGAAAGGCAGATCCAAGTCCAGATCAGGAATAGTGTGCTGGAATTGCGGAAAGAAAGGACACCTAAAGAAAGACTGTAGATCTCGGAAGGGAAAAGAAGGAGACACACAACAAGAAAAAAATCATGAAGAAAATGTGATAGGTGATGTGTTACAAGATGCTTTGATTCTTTCTTTCGAAAATGTTACTGATTCTTGGGTTGTAGATTCAGGGGCTTCATTCCATGCCACACCCGATAAGAAATATTTTCATGACTATGTTCAAGGAGATTTTGGACAAGTTCGTTTGGGTGATGATAAACCCTGTAAAATTGTTGGAATGGGTAAAGTTCTTGTAAAAAAATAGAATGGAAACCAATGGCTACTAAAGGAGGTAAGGCATGTTCCAGATCTAAAGAAAAATCTGATTTCAACAGGGTAGTTAGGCGGTGAAGGTTGTGTGACAACTTTCACGGATAAAACTTGGAAGGTCACCAAAGGAGCCCTGGTAATAGCAAAAGGAGAAAAGGTTGGTACATTGTATTTATGCAATGGTATTTCTAACTCTGTTAATGCTTTAACTTCCAAAGGAGCAGATGTAGCATTATGGCATCATAGGCTTGGACACATGAGTGAAAAGGGGATGAAGATTGTTCACTCAAGAAATTTGTTGCTAGGTTTGAAGAATGCTGATTTGGATTTCTGTGAAAATTGCATTTATGGAAAAAAAAAAAAAGAGTCAGATTTCTAAGAGTTGGGAAAGAAAAGAAGAGCGAAAAATTGGAGCTTGTGCATACGGATGTATGGTGACCTACTCAGGTGTCATCTCTCAGTGGCTCTCACTATTATGTTACGTTTATTGATGTTGCAACTAGAAAAACTTAGATTTATTGTATTCAAAATAAATCTGATGTATTTGATACTTTCAAGAAATGGAAAGCTTTGGTTGAGATTGAGACAAGAAATAAGTTCAAGTGTCTCAGATCAGACAATGGAGGTGAATATTGCAGAAAAGAGTTTGATAGGTACTGTTCAGAGCATGAAATTCGTAGAGAGAAGACAGTTCCAAGAACACCACAAGAAAATGGTGTGTCAGAAAGGATGAACAGAACAATCATGGAGCGTGCAAGGTGCATGAGATTGCATGCAAGATTGCCTTTACAATTTTGGGCAGATGCTGTAGATACTATTGTTTATCTAATAAATAGAGGGCCTTCAAGTTCCTTGGATGGTGGTATTCCAGAGGAAGCATGGACAAGTAAAAAGGTAAAATACTCTTTTTTAAAGCCCTTTGGTTTTGAGGCCTTTGTCCATATTAATAAAGAAAATAGAACAAAGCTTGAGGCAAAATCAAAGAAATGTACCTTTATTGGATATGGTGTTGATGATTTTGGTTATCGCTTATATGATTATGAAAATCACAAAATCATTAGGAGAAGAGATGTAATATTCAATGAAAAGGTCTTGTATAAGAATCAATTGCAGGAAAAGAAATAGGAAAAAGAAAGCAAGGAATACACAGTTCTTGATGAGATAATTGAAATAGTAAAGGTGCCTGAAAATAATAATAATCAACAACCACAGTAGCAGCAACCACCACAACAACAATAGGCACCTCAAACACATGAAAGTGGTGTTAGAAGATCTACTAGGATAAGTAGACCCCCTGAACGATACTCTCCTTCATTCTATTATTTATTGTTGACTGATTATGGTGAACCCGAATGTTATGAAGAAGCAATGCAGGTTGAAAGCAGGAAGAAGTGGGAGCTAGCCATGGAAGAAGAGATGGACTCCTTAATGCATAACCAGACTTAGGACTTAGTAAGGTTTCCTGTAGGTAAAACTACATTGCAGAATAAATGGGTTTACAGGCTACAGGAAGAAGATGGAGGAAAACAGAGGTACAAAGCTAGACTTGTGGTGAAGGGGTTTGCATAGAAGAAAGGTATTGATTTTGATGAAATATTTTATCCTGTTGTTAAAATGAATTCAATCAGAACTATTTTAAGTCTTGTAGCAGCGGAAGATTTACATCTTGAACAGTTAGATGTAAAGACAACATTTCTCCATGGAGATTTGGAGGAAGAGATATACATGCAACAACCAGAAGGATATGAGGTAAAAGGGAAAGAAAAATTGGTGTGCAGGTTAAAGAAGAGCTTTTATGGCTTAAAACAGGCTCCAAGGCAGTGGTATCTAAAATTTGACAAGTTTATGTTTGAACAAGGTTATACTAGATGTCACTCTGATCATTGTGTTTATCTAAAAAGGCAAAATGATGGCAGCTATATTATATTGTTATTGTATGTAGATGACATGCTTGTTGCGGGATCTAACATGCAGGAAATAAATGTGCTCAAAAGAAAATTGGCAAATTCATTTGCAATGAAGGATTTGGGAGCTGCAAAACAAATCCTTAGTATGAGGATAACTAGAGACAGGAAAAATCGCAAATTAACACTGTCTCAGAATGAGTACATAGAAAAGGTGTTGAAAATATTTAATATGCACAATGCAAAACCTGTTAGTACACCTTTTGCTAGCCATTTCAAACTTAGTAAGGAGATGTGCCCAAAGACCCAAGAAGACATGGATTATATGTCTAAAGTTCCATATGCATCAGCAGTTGGAAGCTTAATGTATGAAATGGTCTGCACAAGGCCTGATATTTCACATGCAGTGGGAGTTGTAAGAAGGTACATGAATAATCTAGGAAAATAACATTGGATGGCAGTAAAATGGATTCTCAGATATTTGAGAGGTACCACAAATCAAGCATTATGCTTTGGTGGTTCAAACATTTCTCTACATGGATATGTTAATGCAGATATGGCAGGTGACAGAGATAACAGGAGGAGCGCTACAGGATATGTATTTACTGTAGGTGGAACTGCTGTCAGTTGGGTTTCAAAAATCCAAAGTGTTGTTGCACTTTCAACAAAAGAAGCAGAGTATGTTGCTGCTACAGAGGCTAGTAAAGAAATGATTTGGTTACAAAGGTTTATGGATGAATTGGGTAAGAAGCATGATATGGGCATGCTATACAGTGATAGCCAAAGTGCCATTCATCTTGCAAGGAACTCAGCATTTCATTCCAGGACGAAACACATACATCTAAAGTACCATTTCATACGGTCAGTATTGGAAGATGGAGAGTTGAAGCTGGAAAAGATACACAGTAGCCAAAATCCTGCAGATATGCTAACAAAATTTGTAACCAGGGAGAAACTGAAAATGTGCTCAGTTTCAATTGGTCTTCAAGGATGACGATGAAGATGAGAAACAACCAGGTCCAAAGAGCAGTCATTGTCCAGCAAATGAAGTAGTGGTGGAGTTGCTACAATCAATCTCCAAGTGGGAGATTGTTGCGTATGGAGCCTGATTATCTTGTTTACTTTGTATCACAGCATTGGACCCCTGTACCTTAAATGGGGCAGCAATGCCACCCATAAATTAATCACTGCCGTGGGGGGTCCACAAGGCGGGCGACAGTGACTTTATGGAGTCCCCCCCTAGCAGGGGGTTTCGAGGGAAGCGCCCTCGAAGCTAAAAACAAATGTAAAATTGCCTTGTAAAAGTATAGTAATTTCTAGTCAATCTGGGCCGTTCATTAGGAAAATGATCTGATGGTAGAATTTATGTTTAGTTTATGGTTTTTTTCCCTAGAAGGCAACCCCTCGCTTTTTATGAGGGTATTGTATTGCGGCTGTGTATTATATGTGTATTATTTGAGTGGGAAATAGATAGGGAGACTGTGAGAGAGAACAAAGGATATTACAGCGGATCTGCTGTAGGTTTTATCTCTTCTTTTTTTGCTGGATAATAGAAAGGAAGGACTGGCTGTTCGGGGTGGACGTAGCCCAAACTGGGTGAAACACGTATATCTGTGTCTCTCTAGTTTTATGTGTTTTGTGTGCTTGTATTTTTCGCATATTTTATGTGTTGCATTGCTCCGTAATATATAATTTTCGAATAAAATGTTGCATGTATTGGATATATATATATATATATATATATATATGTTCTAGAATTCAATTAACTGTTCAAGTAGTTTTACTATGTGCATTGATGAAAAATGTTTCATGCACTCAATATATATGTTCTAGAATGCAATTAATTGTTCAAATAGTTTTCCCATGTGCATTGATGAAAAATGTTCACGTACTGAATATATATGTTCTAGAATGCAATTAACTGAATGTCATCAATTTACCAATTTATAAATCAACAAGGCTACCTAGTTAAGTGCATTAATGACATTGACCCCAATTCAACAAACATATATCTACTTCTTATATTTCCAATCAAAATTAAAGGGATTTATATGGGAAAGAGGCAGAACATATAGCCCATGAACTACTTTAGTTCATAGGTCAATGAAGGTATCATCATGTGGGAAAATGTTTCAAGAACACTTGATCGTACTTAAAAGTAATCTTAAGATTGTTTTTTATCTCTACATACTACATACTATTGTTTGAGTGAAAAAAATTTCCAATGAAAAGAACATAGCTTTTCAATCCAACTAACCATATCAATTGAGCTCTATTTGAAAAAAAAGTAAAAAAAACCAAAAAGCCAACAAAATAACATCCTTGGTTGTTATTTTTATTGGAATAACTAAATCATATTAAGGATTCTCTTCATTGAAATTGTTTTTCAATGGAGAATCCTTAAAATATGATTTAGCTATTCCAACAAAAATGACAACCACAAATGTTATTTTGTTGACATGTTTTGTGGCATGTTAACTTTTCTTTACTCTTTTTTCAATTAGAGCTCAATTGATATGGTTAGTTGCATTGAAAAGCTATGTTCTTCCCATTGGAAATTTTTCACTCAAATAACAGAAGAGTATGTAGAGATCAAAAGCAATCTTAAGATGCCAAATGTACTTCAACCATCCAAAACTTGAATTTTAAAAACTTTTTGATTATATCAAAACAAATTACTTCACATGTCATGCCAATTGTAGTTCAACTATCCAATAAAAACATTAAACATTTAACATTATATCACATGCAAAATGTAGATTGAAACCATCACAACATTACTTCACATGCCATGCCAATTGTAGTTCAACTATCCAATAAAAACATTTAACATTATATCACATGCCAAATGTAGATTGAAACCATCCAAAACTTTAGTTTTAAAAACTTTTTGATTATATCACAACATTACTTCACATGCCATGCCAATTATAGTTCAACTATCCAATAAAAACATTTAACATTATATCACATGCCAAATGTAGATTGAAACCATCCAAAACTTAACCTTTAATTTAACAAAAAATTATAGATCACAACATTACTTCACATGCCAAATGTACTTCAACCATCCAAAAGTTAAGTTTTAAAAACAAAACAAATTATAACACATCATTACATAACATGCCAAATGTAGTTCAAAAGAAAAACATTAATTTATAGATAACAACATTACTAGTAGTTCAACTATCCAAAACTTAAGTTTTAAAAACCAAACAAATTATATAACAACATTACTTCACATTCACATGCCAAAATTACTTCAACCATCCAAAACTTAACTTTCAAAAACAAAACAAATTATATTAACACAATAAAATATGTCCAAAAATTGTAGATCTCACAAGTATCAAGTATCAAGTTATATATATATATATATATATATATATATATATATATATATATATATATATATGACTGTGCATCTAGATAATATATAAAAAAGTAAATTTAAGACTAGAAATTTCAATCAAATCTACAAATCATGTCCATCAAATACAGATGGATGTAGTGTTTTTCTTAGCAGAGTCTCAATCCGCGCGCTACCTTGTGAAGCATGGGAAACCTGTACACAATTCACGTACAAACATTGAAATTTGATGTTTTAAAAATGAGTGAGAATATGTAGAACTTCATGTAAAAAAAATATATATAAACAAAAATCATGCAATACCTCATGAGGTTCCCTCTCCATTTGTTGCTCGCCTGCTACAAATTCCCCCATGGGAACATCTCCAACAGTAAAATGTACAATATACATGTACAGTTATATATATATTAAAAATTTTCAGATGAAAATGCACATGTATATATAAACTTATTTTCAATAATATTAAAAAAAATTAGACAACTTGGTCAAATGGCTGAAATGGTGTGGATGTTCCTATCTCCGTCGCTAGAGTCCGTGGATTAAAGAAATCTTCTATAGAAACCTAAAATTCAAAATTTTAAAAGTATAAAATAACTCAAGATCAAGATCTCAATTTATAATAAAACTTAAATAAACTTCAATTTATAAATTATAACTTTTAAAAAAACATATATATATATTTAAAAGTGAAAAATTGAATACTTCTGCAGGTGAATTTGGGACATCTCCTAAGAGAGGCTCCAAAAGAAAATCTCCAAAAACCTAAAATTCAAAAAATTTAAAATAACTCAAGATATATATATATATATATATATATCTCAATTTTTAATGGAACTTTTTGAGGTGGAATATATATATATAACTTAAACATAAATTTTAAAAGTGAAAAATTGTCCATACTTGTTGTGGATCTGGCACATCTCCTAAGGAAGTAGAAGATACATCTCCCAAGGAAGAAGAATGTACCGCCATTCCAAAAACATCGGATAGAATCGGAATCTGTTAAAACATTTTATTATTATATATATACATGTACATGTGTGCACAATTATTTATTTTAAAAATATCACTTAAAAAACACTAACATTTGTCAACATATCTTGATGGTGAGACCCATCTTCATTGTTTGAACCAGAGGCCCCGAACATGATATTAACATTTTCGTCATTCATCATGTGTGACAAATGCAAATGGTGTTTTAACATATATATAATGATACATTTTTGTTAGATTAATGTACATACAAATAAATGTATACATATACATACACATGTATTTATTACAAAATGTATACATGTATATGTTAAAATAATTGAACCCTAAGGTCATTAACACATACCATTCCCGTACCCTCTTCCTTACGAAGAATTAGGTCTTGCCAATCATTGTGACAATTATTTGCATATATTCTGAGATCTTCAACACTCATGTTGTACCCAAAATTGGAACGTGCATTCTCATGTGCTCTTTGTTGATTTAGAAAAACATCGAATCCACCCAATCCGCTGTGAACATTGTCGATGGTGGCATCCCTTGCTTCTCGACTTATTTGAGAATTCGTATCCATCTCTGACTGCAAATTTTTGACCCGAAACGGTCGACTCACCAATGGTGGCTCAGGGCGAGGCAACTCCACATCTCGCCTAGTGCCCCTACGGTCACACAATCGACCTTTCACAGGACCGAAAAATTCTAACGAAAGGTCATTGTAATTGGGTTTCATTTCCAAAAATTTTTTTGTGTAAAACAATTTTGCAAAATAAACAGAAACCTCGTTTTTCCATGGGAGTCTTCCATAGGCCACAAGGTGCCTATCATACAAATAGTGAGCTATATTGGGGTGCTTTAAATATTTTACCTTCAACATCTTTATTTTTTGCCCTTCGTTGAAATTAAACATTGACATCACCATTTCTTTTGTAACTCTTTGTTTTACATCCTCCCATTTATCGAGACCCATTACTGTTTCCTTTCTCTTTCTCATGACTTCTACAAATGTATCAATCATTGGCCCAAGATTTCTGTACACATTTACTAGTTCGCCCAATGAATGTGTAACTATTTGGAGGCTTTTTCGACTCTCCGTAGGTAGAGTCAAAGCCACAAGATCTCTCTGCAATTTTGCATGAAGTTTTTAACACCTTTATAAGGTGCATTGCACCATGTTTCTTTCCCATGGTATATCAGAAATGTCGGTCGGAGAAGTTCTGGTGGGTAGACAACCTTCTTCTTCAATGTAGCGTTCTGCCTTGCATCTATTTTGACCAAAATTTGGAGCATTTTCAGCCTCTGCATCAATATATATAAAAAAATTTATATTAGAAAAAACACATGTAAACAAATTTGTAAAAATTGAATGAAAAAAACATGGAAATTGATGGCAACCTCATCGTGGTTGGCTAAAATCTTCTCCACCCTGAAACTGTTGAGAACTAGAATGACCTTGCTGAGAACTAGCACCACCAGCCGTGGATTGACCTCCGGGGGAATAAATATCACCACCTTCACACAACCTGGTACCACTTATTGATGGCCCTGTAAGGGGATTTGAACCACCACCAACCTCTCGAGAGGAGAGAGAAGCTTCATAAACAAATACAAATTTATAATCAATTGAAAAATACATACATACATACATATAAATACATATACATATTCATTGATTAAATTGTGTTCAAACCATACCACGACTGGGTGAACGACAGGCATGCTCCATGGATGGAGTAGAGACCCTTATCTTCTTATTAGCTCCTAAAAAATAAAAAATGAAACTTATTAACAACTAATTTAACTCACAAAGTTGATAAAAAATAAATTCCATATGTACACACATGTATGGAGATTTAAGATTATATTTAAATACCATGAACAACCCTCGATCCCTGATCCCCCCCTCTTGTAGAGATATGAGATTCTGTTGATATTTTTCGTTCATCCTCCATGATATATATATCTACGGTGGACATTTACAATTATTTTTTAAATAAATAATTTAAAATAAATTCAAAATAAATTTCAGAAAATTAATGTAATTTAGTGTAAACAAATTATGTAAAACACAACTTTGAAAGCACTAATTGATGTCTGAAACTCAATTTAAGCAAAAAAAAATTATAAAAATGATAAGTTCACCAAATTGCGCTTTGCATAGTGGGAGCACACTTGGTATAAAATTGAAAAAAACACATTGTCATTAAAAAAGAAGCAAAACTCCATTTAAACAAAAATTTGTTGAAGTCTCCGCATTTTAATTTTATAAAAATGTGAATTTCACCACTTTTTGCAAATGTGAAGTTCACCAAGTTGCGCTTTACATGGTGTGGTGGGAGCACACTTGGTATATAATTGAAAAAAACACATGGTCAATAAATAAGATGCATTTATAAGTACACAACACACACATATCCAGGATATGTTACAATGTCTATCAATAAATTTTGAAGGAGAGCGTCTCAACACTAATTCATCTTTGAGAGATGAATCTTGAATTTTTGAAGAAGAGCGTTTCAAAACTAATTCATCTTTGAGAGATGAATCTTGAATTTTTGAAGAAGAACAGCTCAAAACCAATTCATCTTTGAGAGATGAATCTTGCATTGACATTTCCCCATATAATTCTAATTCATCTATTAATTCATCGTTGATAGATGAATCCTAAATTAGCATTGACCCATGCAATAGATCAACAAACATCTTATTCACATTTTTACAATGCTTTATTTAGATCTTCTATTTAAAATGAAGAACTTCTATCTAGATCTATTCCAGAGATTGACTATAGGGGCATTTACTAGATATGTCACCTTTCATAAAAGATGAGATCTAAAGGCTACCTGGCCCTTTACAGACTTTGCCTATAGAACTTGTAGAAGTTAACACTACCTGTCCCAATTATACCCTATCAAGGGTGTAGAGAATGTGTGGAATCACTCACACTACTTTATGTAGACATAAGGGCATATAAGAATGCATTTGTTTTACATTGAATATTTTTCATTTTAAATTTAGAATCTATTTGAAACAATTACCTATGGAAGGTTAAAACCTATGTTTTGTATCAAATCACTTTTGGTTTCAATGGGAAAATTTTATCGCTTTAATATGTTTTTCTTGAAATGTGATGCACCCCATTAAAATGGGAGATATATTGAAATGATTCCTATCGTGTAATAAAATATAGATGCATAAATTCAATGAGCATAGTTTTGAGATATAAAAGTCCAAAATGGAAGAGTTGTTTGTGAACAAATATCAATGCCACTATGGAAATAGATCTGCTTCATTAAAAGGGATTTTTCTAGAAGGATGTCGGACTAAGTTGGAAAGAAGGGAAAATATCACAATTATATGTTAATGCATACATGTTTTACATTGAATATTTTTCATTTTATTAAAAATCTATTTGAAACATTAAACAATATATAAGGTTAAAACCCAGATGTTTTTATATCAAATTAGTTTTGGTTTCAATGGAAAACTTTTATGGCTAATGTGCTTTTCTCGAAATGCGATACACCCCATTAAAATGGGAGATATATCAAAATGAATCATGTGGTGTAATAAAATAGTTTCAAGTAGTTTAAAAATATAGATGCACAAATTCAATGAGCATAGTTTTGAGATATAAAAGTCCAAAATGGAATAGTTGTTTGTGAACATATATCAGTGGATCACTATTCATATCACTATGGATATATCTGCTTCATTAAAAGAGATTTTTCTAAAAGGATGTCCACTAAGTTTGGAAGAAGGGAAAGTGTCACAAAATTATATATATGTTAATTCGCATGTGTTTTACATTGAATATTTTTCATTTTAAATTTAGAATCTATTTGAAACAATTACCTATATAAGGTTAAAACCTATGTTTTGTAGAAAATTGAACTTTTGGTTTCAATGGGAAACTTTCGTGGCTAATGTGTTCTTTCTCAAAATGTGATACACCCCATTAAGATGGGAGACATATCGAAATGATTCCTATGGTGAAATAAAATAGTTTCAAGTAGTTTAAAGGTATAGATGCATAAATTCAATGAGCATAGTTTTGAGATATATAAGTCCAAAATGGAATAGTTGTTGGTGAAAAAATATCAGTGGATCACTATGGATATATTTTCTTCATTAAAAGTGATATTTCTAGAAGTATGGGCTTAAGTTGGAAAGAAGGGAAAATATCACAATTATATGTTAATGTGCATGTGTTTTACATTGAATATTTTTTATTTTTTTAAGAATCTATTTTCAAACTATTTAAAACTATATACTTGGTTAAAACCTATGTTTTGTATCAAATCACTTTTGGTTTCAATGGGAAACATTTATGGCTAATTTTTGTTTTTCTTGAAATGTGATACACCCATTAAAATGGGAGATATATATGGGAATGACGTTTATGGCTAATTTGTGTTTTTCTCGAAATGTGATACTCCCATTAAAATGGGAGATATATATGGGAATGATTCCTATGGTGTAGTAAAATAGTTTCAAGTAATTTAAAGATATATAGATTCTTAAATTCAATGAGCATAGTTTTGAGATATTAAAGTCCAAAATGGAATAGTTGTTGATGAACAAATATTAGTGGATCACTATGGATATATCTGCCTCATTAAAAGGGATTTTTCTAGAAGGACGGACTAAGTTGGAAAGGAAAAATGTCACAATTATATATATGTTAATTTGCATGTGTGTTTTACATTGAATATAAAAGGTATTTTCTCTCTCTCATTGTTTGAGACCATGGATATGAAAATGAAAAACTTGAATTTAGATCTATTCCAGAGATTGACTGTAGGGGCATTTACTAGATATGTCACCTTTCGTAAAAGATGAGATCTAGAGGCTACCTAGCCCTTTATAGACTCTGCCTATAGAAATTGTAGAAATTAACACTACATGTCCCAATTAAACCCATGAAGGGTGTAGAGGACACGTGGAATCACTCAAACTACATTACGTAGACATAAGGGTGTATAAGAATGCACATGTGTTTTACATCAAGAATGTTTTTCATTTTAAATTAAAAGAATCTATTTGAAACAAAATTTACCTATATAAGGTTAAAGCCTATGTTTTGTATCAAAACACTTTTGGTTTCAATGGGAAACTTTTATGGCTAATTGTGTTTTTTTCTCGAAATTTGATACAGCCCATTAAAATGGGAGATATATTGAAATAATTCTTATGATGTAGTAAAATTGTTTCAAGTAGTTTAAAGATATAGATCTGCATAAATTCAATGAGCATAGATTTGAGATATAAAAGTCCAAAATGGAATATTTGTTGGTGAACAAATATCAGTGGATCACTATGGATATATTTTCTTCATTAAAAGGGATATTTCTAGAAGGATGGACTAAGTTGGAAAGCAGGGAAAATATCACAATTATATGTTAATATGCATGTGTTTTACATTGAATATTCTTCATTTTATTAAGAATTTATTTTCAAAACAAGTAACAAAGTATAAGGTTAAAACCTATGTTTTGTATCAAATTACTTTTTGTTTCTAAATACTATGTGTTTTACATTGAATATTTTTCATTTTATTAAAAATCTATTTGAAACAATTAAACTATATAAGGTTATAACCTATGTTTTGTATCAAATCAATTTTTTATATCAAATCACTTTTGGTTTCAATGGGAAATTTTTATGGCTAATGTGTTTTTCTCGAAATGTGATACACCCGATTAAAATGGGAGATATATTGAAATGATTCCTATGGTGTAATAAAATAGTTTCAAGTAGTTTAAAAATAAAGATGCGTAAATTCAATGAGTATAGTTTTGAGATATAAAATTTCAAAATGGAAGAGTTGTTTGTGAAAAAATATCAGTGGATCACTATGGATATATCTGCTTCATTAAAAGGGATTTTTCTAGAAGGATGTCCACTAAGTTGGAAAGAAGGGAAAAAATCATAATTATATGTTAATGTATGCATGTGTTTTACATTGAATATTTTTTAATTTATTAAAAGTTTATTTGAAACAATTAACTATATAAGGTTAAAACCTATGTTTTGTATCAAATCACTTTTGGTTTCAATGGGAAACTTTTATGGCTAATGTGTTTTTCTCGAAATGATTCCTATGGTGTAATAAAATAGTTTCAAGTAGTTTAAAGATATAGATGCATAAATTCAATTAGCATAGTTTTGAGATATAAAAGTCCAAAATAGAATCGTTGTTGGTGAACAAATATTAGTGGATCAATATGGATATATCTCCTTCATTAAAAGGAATTTTTCTAGAAGGATAGATTAACTTGGAAAGATGGGAAAATATCACAATTGTTTGAGTCCTGCTATTATAAAAGGTTTCCACTAAATCCATCCCTATTAATTTTGATGTGAACCACATTCCCAAACCCACACATCTATGTACCTATGAGCCAAGCCAAGTGTAAAAAGGGCTTATTTATATTCTACTTTAACACATATGTGATTAATTATCGTTAGAATTTATATGGTAGAAATACATATAGAGAGTAATCCTTAGAATTTATATGGTAGAAATACATATAAAGAGTAATCCTTAGTATAGATCTAGTTTTACTTTAAGGGATAAAGGTAATTTTTTTAGAAAGTTTATCTTAGGAGGTAGAACTAAACCTTATATAACCCACAAAAGAAACCATGGCCCGTGAGCATCACATGCAAGCACAAGTTACTCCCATTATTGAAACAACACCTCATATCATCATAAGGGATCGAAACCACTAAGCAACCCATACTAAGTTCCCTAGAAGGGATGAATATCATATTTAATGATTGGGTTTATCTCCAAGGTCAAAAGGAAAATCAAAGTTAGGAAAGGGAATTAGAATAGAAATTAAGGTAAGACCATGACCTTTTACCCAATATTGAAGAAAGGAAAAGTTAGGAAAGGGATTTAGAATAGAAATTAGGTAAGACCATGAAATTTTACCCAATATTGAAAAATGGTGAGCAACCATACATATCATGAAGGAAGTTCAAGAAGTATTATGATAAGAAATATTAAATGAAAATCAAAGTTAGGAAGTTAGGAAAGGGAATTAGAATAGAAATTTTAAGGTAATACCATGACCTTTTACCCAATATAATGGTTCGGTCTATCTCCAAGGTCAAAAGGAAAATCAAAGTTATGAAGGGAATTAGAATAGAAATTAAGGTAAGACCATGACCTTTTACCCAATAATGAAAAAAGGTGAGAAACCATATATATCATGAAGGAAGTTCAAGAAATATTATGATAAGAAATATTAAATGAAAATCAAAGTGAGGAAGTTAGGAAAGGGGATTATAATATAAATTAAGGTAAGACCATGAACTTTTACCCAATATTGAACGAAGGTGAGAAACCATATATATCATGAAGGAAGTTCAAGAAATATTATGATAAGAAATATTAAATGAAAATAAAAGTTGGGAAGTTAGGAAAGGGAATTAGAATAGAAATTAAGGTAAGACGATGACCTTTAAACCAATATTGAATGAAGGTGAGCAACCATAGATATCATGAAGGAAGTTTAAGAAATATTATGATAAGAAATATTAAATGAAAATCAAAGTTAGGAAAGGGAATTCGAATAGAAACTAAGGTAAAACCATGACATTTTACCCAATATTGAAAGAAGGTGAGCAACCATAGATATCATGAAGGAAGTGCAAGAAATATTATGATAAGAAATAAATTAAATCTTTTTTGCAAATTCTGAGTAAATTTAATTTAACTACTTTTAATATGAGATATGAACAGTCAATTCTTAGCAGAAGCAATGAGCCTTAATGAGGTCTATGGGTCTAATAACACCAATAATAGCATGTTGAAAGACCATTGATCCCAGTATTGTTATTACTGTAACTAACATAAGTTGTTCCCTATTCTAACAAAGGTTGTACATATTCCATAAGGCTAAATAAACTGTAACCACTTGCATGATACTAGAAGCTCTCATTACACTAGTTAACACAGGGAATAGAACACAGGGATTATTGGCTTACCTTGCTGGCTTGGCTTGTTTTCTTGGCTTACTGGTCATTATAATACCCTAAAGGCTGCTTCTTAGACTTATGTACTTTTAAAAAAAAAAATTAAGCCATGGAAACTATAATTTTATTACTATGTTTAAACGATAAGATAATTTTATTACCATGGTTAAAATAGTGTTCCAATTTAGTCTGAGCTATTCTGCAATACTATTTTCTTCTCCTAAATAAGGGTAGTAAGTGAGTTTAGATTGATGGATGCATCCGTGGCTAGGGACTGTAACTATGAGGATGAGACAACAGTTTTTCATTGAAGTGCAAGTAAATCAGAGTTAACAAACACCAAAAACTAATGAAAATCGTAGAGTGGACACAGTTTTTTAGTGAAATGTAGGCCTGGGGGTACAAATAGCAGAGTGGTCGCAGTTTTCCAGTGAAATGCAGGCAACATAGGGTAAATCAAAGTCAGAGTGTTCGCTGAAACAAGTACATTGCAAAGAGAACCTAGAGAGTTCTGTATTTTGCATTGTAAAGTAAATCACAGAGTCAGAGTGTTCACAGTTCTGTATTTTTCATTGCAAAGTAAACCACAATGCAAGATATAGATATATACAATGAGACATGTATTTGTAATTGAGTTGAATGATTACAAGTATATTTTTTCTATGCATTAGAGTGAAATGATTAGAAATGTATTTGCAATTGAGTGAAATGATTGCACATTTATTTAACAGGGAGAATGTTAAACTGCAAACTGCAAGAAATTTGGAAATTTTTTTTAATATGTAAAACAAAAAAATTGACAATTTACTGACATTGACAGGCATAGAGAATAAAACAACCGTTTGTTATTTTATTAAAAGCTATTTTATTTTCACTGGAACATACGTGCCTGGAAAGTCACAGCTGAAGACACTGAAGATGAACCCTGAAGACACTGAAGACGATCCTTGAAGATGCTGAAGACGTCGTGGAAGACCTCTGCGACCAAAAAAATCAGATTAAAATCCAATTAAAAAACAATAACAAAAAAATTACAAAAAATAAGAACTTTACCAGAACTTACCTCCTCAGCGTGGCGCAAATCAACAAAACTCCCGTCACGCAACAACAAATGAACTAAATTCGCGCGTGACAATTGAAAACCCACTAAATTCACGCGGGACAATAGAAAATCATCTCAGTTTGCGTTGAACATATATGAGAAAACGAGACAAATGTGAACAAAAACCCGGAACAGTTTGTGGGCGATATATTTATAAAATAATAGTTCGGTCAAACTTTTAGTTCGACCGAAATTTGTTTGCTGGTTTTCCAAAATCTAGCGAAAAATATGTTTTCCATTGCTGTCAGTATGCCATCAATGTAAACGGAAAACAAAGTTTGGCCGAACTAAATTCAATTGTTCGGTCGAACTCCTGAATAGTTCGGCCGAACTTTGACAAGAGTTCGGCCGAACTATGGAGGAAAAAAGTTTTCCGCCCCGAATTGTCACAAAAGTGTTACCCATCTTCAAATTTCAACCCAATGGAAAACCCTCCTATTTATAACAAAATGTTGAGTTTTCCTTGATAATGGTGCATAATAAAATATTATTAACCAAGATCTAGATCTAACTTCTTGGAATATTTTATTATATTTTGTTGGAGGGAACAAGAATTTAAATTGGTTAAATCCCTTTATTTAGAAGAAATAAACAAATAAAATATTTATTTATCATTTCAAGGTTGGTATCAAGGAATAATTTAACAAACAATGACTTATTTTATTATTCCTAAATGATTTAGTAAAATTTAACAAGGAATATTAATTAAATAATGATTTAATTAATTATTCCTCGAGAATAATAAGATAAATAATGATTTATCTAATTATTTCTCATTAATTGGGTTAAATATGACCAAGAATATAATTAAACAGAGGTCTAATTAATTATTCATAGAGGAAAATCAAATAAATAAAATTTATTTAATTATTCCTCATGGGGTTTTCTATTTGGGCCAGAAATAAATTAATAAACTATGGTTTATTAAATTATTTCTTAGTGAAAGAAATATTACTATGATAAAATTAGTCTTACATGGTGTATTATGATCCATCTAATTATACATGGTTATATGACCAAAAATTGGTGTAACAGATTGCCCCCCAACGTGCGAGCTTTAGGAGCTAATCATATGACCGAAGTACGTTGTAAGAACACAATCACTAGACACTAAAGGGGATTCATAGAGAGAGAGAGATACGTAGGGGAAGCGAAGCGAAGTAAGAGATGATAACAACCCTGAGGGGGCGAGACCGAAAAATGTAAGTCTCCTTTAATGGTTGAATACCTGTATAAAATGAGGCAGGGGAGCCATACCTATGCCCATTGTGATAACAAAGTACAAAGAATAATGGTTCGCCCAGTAAAATGAAACTGAGCTATAAAGTACATGATATGTTGGCATAAAAATGGGCCAAACAAAAATATAATGAATCCCACATACATACTACACCTAGGACAGTAGCCAAGACTGAATACAATAGTATCTGAGTACATGCGATATAATAACAACCAGAGAAGCCCTGATAAATAGGAAAGGGCTCTGAAAACATAAATGGATCATCTAAGTGATACATGCATGCTATAGGTGCTGCAAGTGGCTGGTGATGAACCCATAAAAATTGCGGAGCTGCATCTGAGGCTATATAAGAGAATGAGGTCATCCGGGCATGTGGGGGGCTAGCTGAAGGGCCACCGCCTCATGAGGTCTAAAACATCTCAAACACACTTGGGAATAACTGGATCAATCTACTGGATCACTGAACTATCGAGTATATGAATCTCAATCATGTTGAAGTGGAGAAGATGAGAAAAATCAAGTCAAAGGGCAATAAGGAGTCCCTTTGCCTGATCTGAGGCACTGAACAATGATGGAAGTTGGAACCAAGATACACTACCCTCTAGACCTGTATTCTAGAATGAATGTGTTGATGTCGATAGAAGGAGGTCCGCCATAGGTGAGGCAATGAGCATCCTCAACTAAGGCACGAGGGAATATAGTAGAGCGAATGATGGACTGACACAAGGGAAAATGAAGGAATGGGGGTATACTTAGTAGTAAATAAACAACTTCCCTTATCGAAGCATAAAAATATGGATGACCTAGCAGTGACTGACCCGATTCCTAAGGGGATAGGGGATAGTGGGGCCGGAGGCCAGAAATGGCTACATGAGAGAGAGGCAAAGCATGAATGGATGGAATGTTGTGACAGGAGGTAAAAGGGACTCGGGATAGACTCCATGAATGTGATGATGACTCAACTCGGATGCTCTAAACAAGGCCAACTCGATGATGCTACCACATAGAATAGGCTGGGTGGGGACCATAAAAGAATAAGAAAAATATGGTTACTCATGAAAAAAATTGACACAAGCATCAAAAAGTATGAAGGCTAAGTGGTGCCCCAAGTACAAGTGGCATAAGTGCAGAAATTAAATTTTGAGAGGTGGCGAAGTGACCCTTCTTGGAAAAAAGGCTTCCAGATGAAGTATCAAATCCCCAAAAATGAACAAATACCCATTTTAGAGCTTAGTGAGAGAATTATATCGGTGCTAATAGTTCATCAAACATAGATATGGTTTGGCCGTAATCGACGAAAGAAAAAATAGGGTTTAACTTTTAATAGGGCGGCTTTCCTCCAATTTGATTCATTTGCAAGTGTAGCTATGGTGAATGTGGAGAGAAGGAGAAGGCCCTAAATCTTGCAACATTCGTAGTGAACAAACCGATCATCGAAATCGATATCTGTCAGTTGCAGGTAGGTGGCCTAACCATAGTCTTCAATTTCAGCAGTTTATAATTTCTAAATAGGTGCCCTGAGACTGGCAACAAAATTTCCCATCCTCTTGCTGACTAGAACCTTTTGAGACCTATTCTGCAACTTGGGTAGCAGGTTTTAGGGCAAAAAAAACAATCTCGCAGGTACAAGACTGAAAAAACTGCGAGCTACCAAAAGCTGGTTTTTTTGCTGTTTTTGGTTGGGAACTGGGTCTTGATGTTTTTTAGGCAATATTTCCTACCTCTAACTGAACAATTGCTGGTTTTTTGTAGGTATGGCAGAGATAAGGATCAAATGGAGAGAGAGATATCTTGAGGCACTTCGTTCTGATATCCAGGGGGATTAGTCTATGAGAGGCGCACTGGAAATATAGGGGGTCATGAAGTTGGTTGAGAACCCTTTGATGAGGGAAGTAGAGCCCATGTTAGCTAGGATAGTTAGCTATTGCGACCTAGACCTAGAGGTCTTTATAGTGCAGGGGCACAAAATCGAGCTAACTGTGCATGACATTTATTTCCCAACCGGTCTCCCACCATTGGGGATGGTGGGAAACATCCACCCAGTATTACCGTGAGGGCAGAATATTTCCGAATTTGTGGAGCGCCATTGTCAACCGGATGTTCATGTAAAGGGCACGGATATACTGATCGGAGACCTAGAGAGACTAGATACTCAGGTTGTTGCCGCATCCATGCTGCGGATCTTGGGAAACGAGGCCTTCGACCACATCACTGGAGGGAAGATGATGTTGTTTGAGAGTGTGTTGAGAGATTCCTACTATGGGTGGGCCTAGATGGTGCTATTGTCATTGAAACGATAGTTGTCACTATGAAAGAGACAAGTGAAAAATGACTATGCTTTTGGGATAGTGTTATGCTCATTCTTCTTTGAGAAGATCCTGATGCTTCGTCCTCATATATAGATTCTATATGGGGGCCCAAAGGAGCCTAGGATATATCACTAGGGGCGGCTATTGAGGAGAGGAGGAGGCGGTAGAGTCGGGCAGGTGTTCCGACCTGATTTCTTTGCACATTGGTACCAAATGTCGTTGTATAGAGACAAATATCCATACAGTGGTATGAACTATCTAGGGGACCTAGACTTGCCACTTCCGCCCAGTCAAGCATGGGGACCAGATGGTAAGTAACAAGTTGTTATATTTCATGATGCATTTTAAATTTTTAGAGTGATGTATATGGTACTAATTGGTTACTTTGGGTACGCACATATAGCACCGGTGAGACAAACTAGGTATATGGGACAACCCAAAGCACTAGGGGCTACAGGCTCTAGTACAGCTAGAGTAGCTGACTGATCAGATTCAGATGCATTATTGTAGGATTTTTGCCGTAGATGTGAGCTACTGATGATCGGGGTATCAGAGCACCGCTAGCAAGATCTAGATGACCGCTACATTGAGGCATGTGTTGGTCTACCCTCGAAGTGGCGAGGGGCCATGCAGCGCATGACGATGTTGGACAGGGCATGCGGGATCTGCAGGCTACAGGAGCCGAGCCATTGGCTCAGGACCCTCCAGATAGTGACTAGATGTAGGGGCATGAGGTGGCCACATTTTTTATTTTGTAAAATCATATGGGCATGTGAGATGTATTAGAGTAGAGAACTCCAAAACATTTATGATTTTTTGGACACATACTATGGATATGTATATTTTATATATGACGAGCATGTGGCTCTCCATGTGTTTAATGTTATTGTCTTGTGTTAAATGCATGTGATAAGTATATAATATTTTTTGAAATGCCATCTACATAGTGATTTTGGGCTCTATGTACATGACTGAATGTAATGGTTTCAAATTCATACATTAAGAGCTTCGCTTGTAAATATCTTCTAAAAAGGATAGGGTTATGCACATGATATGCACCATTCAATTTTCTGACAAGAACCTGAGAATATAAACAAACATGATGATGAGGGATGCGATGGTTAAGGGCATCGACTAAAAATACTATCACTACATCATATTCATCCTTATTATTGGTGGCAGATCCAATACATACATCGTTGGAAAGGACTAACAAATGTATGGGGGTAAAAATGGCCCAGGTTGCTGAGGCTAGATTCCACGAGTAGCAACTTGCACCATCGGCATAACCAATGTACGGTGTGGATGAAGGATCCATCTGAAAGGCGTCATAGGACAACAAAGGAGAAGATGATGGACAATGCAAGAAGCCTGAATGCATGGCAGAAATAAAACACACATGAGGGATGCTATGGGTAAAATTTCTATGCCCCTTACATTTGGTAAATATATGGTTCATACATAGTGTAGGGAAGCTGTCATAGGGAAAACCTTTGTTCAAGTCACGAAAGTCCATATAGACATGAATGGTTCTTGTTTTCTTGAAAATGGGATAGGAACAACTATCTTGATTGAGCTTATCGATTTTGGTTTTGAGAACCTGTCGTCGAGAAACGTGTCTCAACTTTTGATGGACAGGGTAGGCATTAGTCCGTGTGTCGATATGATGGTCAAAAACGACACAATCATGTCTGGGCCTCTCTAAATAGGACATGGTAGAAATATTATAGAATATTTTGAGTAGCTTGGTGTAAGCCTCAATTTCATTCGGTGTGCAAGGTGCCCCCAAGGAAATGTTTTCTTCATCGAAAGCATTAGGTGTAGGAAAGGGATTCTAAACCAATCGACCTCATCAGAGATGAAGTCTTTCGACTCCACGACATACTAGTCAAGGGACTGCTATGGGAGGAAGTACACATGGCGGTGCATATCATCCCAAGGAAAGTCAGGGGTGGTCATTGCTTCCATAATGTCTTCATTGGAGTAAAATATGGGGGGAGTGGCAGGAGAAATACCACATGATGCGGCGAGGCTACTTGACACATCATCATGAGAGATATGGTTCACATACGCATCACTATGGAGGGTAGAAGAAGAGCTAGTACATGAAACATCTAACTATGTTGAGCCCAAGGTGATCACTGAAGGAGGTTCAGTCGAAACAGAAGGGAATGCCATGAGGGGTTTTTTGCTTAGGATTTCATGGATGATAACAAATAGAGGATGGTGGTTGCAGGTTCCGTCATCTCGACATTGGGAGGAGATATGACAAGGTCCTCTTGTTTAGGTTGAGCCAAACACACGAGTAGAGGAGTAGCAGGTGAGCTACACTTGGCCTTGAGTCAGCAGACATCTTCAAGGGTGTCGTAAAAATCTTTGAGATGAGGAAAAAGGTGAGAATAGTGGCCATAAAGATCACACAAACCAAAAGGGTGATTCCTGCGTAAATTTTTTAGTTTCTTAGTTGAATCGGGTACGGTAACATGGACCTCTGAGATATTAGATTCAGGAAACGTGTCGTTGACCAAAAGTTTGAGAAGAGGAAGTTCATGACAATTTTTGGTAGCATGCCCAAAAACATCATACAAAGTTCACGGAGGTGACTTCTTTAGACACTTAGGAGGAGCAGGAGTTGTTTAGACAGCCTTATCCTTATGTAGCTTTTTTCTAGCTTTGGCCCCTTGATCAGATGCTTTCGCAACAGGAATAGATTCCTATTGGGGTGGATGAAGCAATGAAGGAAAGGTAGGAGTCGTGGTGATCGGCTAGACCAGGGTCAAAGCGGTATAAGGTTTGAGCTGACCAGGTGGGGTTTTGGGTGGGGTATCAAAGTATAAGACTAGGATACCCAGGGTCAAATTTCGAAGGCTCAACATAGCCATACCAGGCACCGAAAAGACTCCAAATGGGGGAGTGATAAATGGTATCTAACTAGAGGGGTAATGGCTTGGTGAAATGGTTCCCAAATAGTTAAGGCTAGGGGGAACTATTCCTGGTTCAAAAGGAGTGGAAGAGACACCAGCAGAAGAGGAAGGTCCCTGAAAGGAAGGCCCTGCAGGCTCCATCGAGAGACCACCAATAGGTTGCAGAGGCATAGGCTACTGGGTGGTTGAACTGGACTGCTTATGGCTAGTCCAAGATGATTGCATCATGGAAATGTTCGAAAATTTAGGATCTGCGACAAGAGGGGGGGGGACCAAGGAGTGCACCCAGTAAGGTGGAATATTTATAGATTCTAGGTGAAATAGTTGTAAGAGTTATGACTGATTGCTTATCGTCCACTGAAGAGATGATAGACTTGGGAGAGAGCTGAGACTTCGGTTCGTAATATGTCAACTGATGTATGGTAGTGATATTTCCATTGTGAGAAAAGCACATCTTACGATGAACCACAGATTCGACATCAAACATCGCATAGGTGTATCTATGACCCAACATGATGTTGTAAACCAAGGGGGCATCAATGACTTCAATGTCAATGCAAACAGTCTTGCCCGCAAGGGTGACAGGACAACTGTGGAGCATGCGAAGGGGCTGAGAAGAGTGACTATCCCAAGCACGCAAAGTGATAGTGGATGGGACTAACTCAAGTGATCTGAGTTGCTCCTAAACAGAGGTATACATCACGTAGGTGGATTCACCCTCTTCAATGATATAACACGAAACATGGGCATTCTGAATCTTGACTGGCATTTCGAAGGTGACGAATGAAGGTAAGGGGGGATGTTTTGACTTCTCAACATCAAATATGATCAAACGATCATTTTAAGGATCCACAATTCCCAGAGAAGATAATAGAGCTTTATACTGTGAAGGGCATGATAGGAGGACTTCCAGCATTGACATAGCAGGAGGATATTGTGTTGATTCATCTATTATTCTGTAATTATGGGTGGTTTTAGAGGAAGAAAAAGTTTGGCGCAATGGCCCTTTCGGGATCTTGGGAAGGACCTATGCTCGTGGCTAATGGATCTGTAAAGGGGAATTAGGTGTTGAACTGGACTATGCGGAAACTTTGGTTTGAGACTTGGTTGGTGAGGAAGTGGGAGGCTTTCCATATTTTAACATCAGTGGTATTAACCACTTCAGAATTCATCATGAGAATCTGGTAATCAGAGGTATGAGACTGGGAGGTTTGAGGGGCGGCCTAACCTTGAGGGGGCTGGGTAGCCACATATCCTTCTTGAGGGAAGAGATCAGTAAAAACAGCTAGTTGAATAGGCACAATATTTGGAGGAGCTGAAACCAAGGCTTGATGTCCTCTAGATGTTGCCTATGCTTCCCACAACTGACACATTTGCGGTAAAAGGGGACAATCATGAGTATAATGGCCATGCACACCACAGCAAGAAAAAGGCTTATTCGTATGAAGAGGCCTATCGAACTTGGTCTAGTTGCCCTGTTGCGTGTTGTTAGTGTTTGGCTAGTTAGGTTGGCACCCTTGATTACCTTGCATGGGTTGATTTTGGTTTCCTTTCCTCTTTTTCTTAGAGTTTGGAGGATCAGTCGCGCTCTGTTGCATATACACCTGACTCAGATGGGGAGGTGGTTGTTGCAGCTGAGGTTGAGAAAGACATAGTAGGCTAGGGTGCTAATGCCAGAGGGGTTGGAGAACCATGCAATTGATATGGATAGAAAGGAGGTTGGGCAACATTTAGGTAAATAGGTTGAGTGAATGTAGGCCCTGGCATTAGTTGATTCAATGGGGAAAATGCGCTTTGTCCTGGATACATGTTGCTGGGAGGGGGATAATTGCTAGAGGATATGGCCCTGTTAGGACCCTATAATGTACCTTTTTGATCATACATTTTTCTATCATTCCACTCTTTTCTAGTCCATATTTAAAGCCTATATTATCACTTTCATCTATTCTTCCAAAGGAATATAACGTTTCTTCTCTTTACTATATGTTTAACTTGTTTTACATGTAATTTTACATTACTTTCATATTTAGCCATGAATC
Organism: Pinus albicaulis; assembly: GCA_034641835.2. Taxonomy (NCBI): domain Eukaryota; kingdom Viridiplantae; phylum Streptophyta; class Pinopsida; order Pinales; family Pinaceae; genus Pinus; species Pinus albicaulis. The sequence goes on from CM076578.1 coordinate 1,092,540,031, forward strand.
GAATATATATAGTTGCTGAAACAATTTTAAGACTACAGATTATTTATCGTTGCTGCCTGAAGACCGCATTGCTGAAACAGACAAAATAGTATGCAAATATCGTTGCTGAAACAGCCCGTGATTTGCGATTTTGAAGAAGTATTTTAGGAACTATAACAACAAGAAAATATAAGTAAGGGATTTGTTACACTGGCCGTAACAATTGCACCTCAGAGCCAGTACTATCGTAACCATTGTAATAGCATTTTGCTATGGAAGAACAGAATATCCTATTTCAGTATAGAAGATCAGATCGGGTTAAGAATAGGATTTCTATGATGTAACTAATTATGTGATAGATGTCTCCTCTTTAAAAAGAGGAGACATCAGAATTAGAGAAAATTATAGATTATGGGAGGTTTTGGTTCTAAAGAGAGTTACAGAGAAGGAATGTGGATATTGTTTGTAATATGTTACATTTGACAGATGAATAAAAGATTGTTCTGAGCATTTTGTTTTAATTCCTTCTTCCGGGGAATCTTGTGAGAAGGAAAGGGCCCACCTTCCTCACAAGATCCACCCATTTATTTCTGTAGTGTGTTAATTGTTGTTTTCTTTTATGCCTTGTTAAAACTCTGTTTTGCAAAAATCATTTATGCATTATTGAAACTCTGTTATCTATTGCTGAACTCTGTTTCCATTGATTGTCACATTGTTTTCATGTAATTCATTCCTAGGTAATCATTGATTAATTCAATTGGTAATATTGCTTACAGAATGAGTTTGTGAAAGCGTGGTAGTTAGAAACAGGTGTTGAAGATTCCTATTTGGGGAATAGGGTCCTGTTCTCTATTATAGCATAATTGGTCTTTTCTTCTGCAGATTGGTTTCCTTTCCTAGATTGTTGTTTTCTTAATGTAATCCAGGATTCTTCTGATAATTGTCTGCAATAGAAAGATTTCTTTTGCTGTCACTCAAAATAGAACTTTAGTTTGTTTGAAGCAAGGTGTGATTAGTGTAATTGTAACTACAACTTTTCATTGCTTTTGAGATTGAGCATATACAGTGTGTGATTTCCTTTGAAATAAACAGACTTCCCTGGGTTGACAATTTATGTAGCACTTGATTGTTTAAATTAATAAGCAATTAAAGTGACCAACATTTTGGCACCGTTGCCGGGGAAGGCAATTATAAGTTTCAAAAGCATTGATGTTTTTCTTTTAGATGTGCAGATTGCATGAGAGGACGCAGAACCCATAAGAAAACTAACCCTACAGGTGGCAAGGGCAAAGGAAGGGGAGGAAGAAAGACCTTTATTGACGAGATCACATCAAAAGATGAGTCTTCTCAGAGGCTAAGCTCTCAAAGGCCAAAGCCTCAACACTCCCCTCAATCGAATTATGAAACAGAAGAAATTGTGAGCCCTAAAATTTTTTAGGAGCCAGAAGAGCCAGTAAAAAGCAGTGAAGAGCCAGCAGAAAACATTGAAGAACTAGTAGAAAACATTAAGGAGCCAGTAGAAAACATTGAGGATCGAGCAAGTGCAGTAGGAGACCAAGCAATGGAGGGGAACAATGACGGATTCTTCGGCGGAGGACAAGTAGATCCTGAAGGAGAGGGAAAAGATGAGAATTCTCTCTCTACCTTGGGATTCCCTATTGGTGATCTCCCTAGAGGAGCAACCCCCATGAAGAATATCCCACTTTCAGCTTTACCTAATTTTCATGGTTTATCTTTTGAAGATCCTGACGAATTTCTTTTTGAGTTTGATATATTATGCAGAAGTCACGATTATATTACCGATGCTCGAAAATTGAAGTTATTTCCAGCAAAATTAAAAGGAAATTCATTGATATGGTTCATGAGTCTTGGAGGCCATGTCATCAGAACTTGGGATCAAATGAAATAGAAATTTCTGCTCAAATATCAAGACTATTGCTGGACGAGAGAAAAAAGAGAGGAACTATTTAAGATGGTACAGAAGGAGGAAAAAAATCTGGAGGACTTTGTAGAAAGACTAAAATATAATTTGTAGAGATCCAATCATCTTGATGTAAGTAAAGATATTATTAAAACAATATTATTAAAAGGAGTAAGGGATGATTGTCTAGATATGCTAAATATGCTTGGTAAAGGCGACATATCTAAAGAATCATATCATGAAATTTTTAACCTCTGCAAAAGATGCTCAAGAGGAGCTACAAGGAACAGGTCAAATAGCAGGGATACCACATATTCAAGAGTTCAAAAATCAGCCAGTGGAGGAGAAATAAGGGCTGAAATAGGTAATTTACTTGAGGAATTTAAAACTGAAATGTTAAGTTCTTTTGCTTCAAAAATTGACACATTGCAGGTTAAGAAGAAACAAGCTGAAGCAGAAGCAGCCTTGTCTATCTTTTGCCCCAAATGTAGAGATAAACACCCACTAAGGGAATGCCCATTGGACAAGGTGCCAATTTTCACCCTTTGTGAGAAGGATCATGAAACGCAACAATTCCCTTCTTTACCAGGAATAAAAGCAGCATTGCAACCAACCGAAGAAGAAGCTGAAGCAGTTTATCTGTTGACATAAAGAAGGAAATGGCAACTGCGAGGACAAGGTATGAACTCTAATATTCCATTTACATCTTCTAATCATTGGAACAATTATCCTTCTTTTAGTCAAGAAAATTACCCTCCCTTTAATCAAATGCAATACCCACCCTTCAATCAAATGAATTACCCACCCATGAAACAAACAAACCCTCCCTTTGTAGACCCAGAAATGTGGACTCCCTGGCCTCCACAACAACAATCTTACTTTAATCAATGGAATCCAAATTGTAAGGGTCAACAAATCCCGTTTCCAAATCAATTTCCTCAATTTCAGAAACCACTCCCTCTACCATCAGGTGCTCCAACAAATAATCAAATTATGAGACCCCGGCTACCTGTACAACCAAATCCTAACCCCAATAATAAAGCTGTGCATGTTATATATATTCAAAGCTAGCCTATACTTCATGTTTTCCCTATACAATGCAATGATATTCATTTACAATCTGGGAAAATAGTTGAACCCATTATTGATGACGTTACCTCTTCTGATTCTGATAAAGAAGAAACAGAAAAACGTGACTCACATGAAGAGGTAACACCACCCTCTAATAAGGGTACTGGAATAGTAGAACCACCATTCCCTGAGCGTTTAGATTTAACTAAAATGCCTGAGCCACCTGCTTTTATTCTTCTAGGGGAATTACAGAATCTATATGTTAAAATTCCACTTTTACAAGCACTAAGAGATGTACCCATTTATGCCAGAACGATGAGAGATATTTGTGTTAAGAAACCTGGTAGGAAAGCTAAATATCTCCTTACAGTTCATGTTATGGGTGATCTATCTACATTAATGTCTGGTAAAGCTCCCCCAATTAAATATGGTGATCCCGACCATCCCACTATCACAGTGCAAATCGGAAAAAAAATAATCCCTCAAGTTCTGGTAGATTTAGGTGCTGCTATAAATATTATGACCCTTGAAACTTCACAACTCTTACAGCTGAAGAACGTAATCAGAGATACACCAACCATTATAGAGTTAGCTGATCGTTCTACAATCAAACCGGAAGGAGTTATTGAAGACCTAGTCATCTCAGTTGAATCCTAGAATTACCCAGTTGACTTTGTGGTGTTACAGACTAAAAGAAAGTTGGGGGGACATCCTCTAATTCTGGGAAGGCCTTGGTTAGCCACAGTCGATGCCTTTATCCGCTGTAGATCTGGCTAAATGACAATTTCCAATGGATATGAAACTAAGCAGCTTACTCTTTACCCTCATGCTACACCCATGATTAATAATGATAATTCTGTATGGATGGACTATGATGATCATGCTACTCAACCTATTTTGAATATCGGACAAGCTTTAAGCCTTAAAGATACCACTGAGGATGAGGTAATTAATAATTTTATTTGTGAACCCTCCTCTGTGATCCCAGAGACACATAATCAGCTGGCTACACTTTTGAAATCAGATACCCAGGAAAAGCTTAAACTAGAAGATCTTCCTCAAACATCAATCACCATCTCTTCTAAAAGCATACTAGTAGAAATTGAATCTGGAAAAAAACTGAACATAAACCCCAACTTGACAGTTGCTAAAACACAACAATTAATGAAGTTACTTCTTGAAAATAAGGAAGCATTCGCATGGGACTATACAGATATGAAGGGAATCTCTCCTGAATTATGTACTCACCACATCTATATCAAGGAAGGTTGTCGACCAGTCTGTCAACCCCAACGATGAATGAACCCTAATTTAAAGGAAATTGTCAAAGAGGAACTTCAAAAATTTCTTAATGAAGGGTTTATATATCCTATATCTGACAGTGAATGGGTTTCCCCATTGGTAATAGTTCCTAAGAAAAACGGAAAATGGAGGGTGTGTGTAGATTATAGAGCCTTAAATAAAGCCACTCAAAAATACCACTTTCCTTTACCATTCATTGATCAGGTGTTAGATAGCTTGTCAGGTGTTAGACTCCTATACCAATAGGTGTCATATATCATGATTGACTTGATGGACTATGTAATATGTTCATACCTTTTCTTGTTGCAAAGGTTTTTCATATTGTCAAAAAATCAAAAAATTCAAAAAATGTAAAGAGGGTATACCCTAAAAGAAAAATCAAAGGGTGAAAAGAATAAAAATGGCCAAAAAAGTAAAAGAAAATGAACCCCACCAAAAGAAAGGCCAAGGAAAATGTGCTATTTTAAATGCCACTACTTTTTGCTCTTATTTAATAAACAAAATTGTGTGCAACTTGTATCTTATGCCACAATTGATGAATAGTCAAACAGTTTAAGCTTGGCTAGTTCATCTTTCAATTTTATGTTTTAGAGATAGAGAATAAAATCTGACAAAACTGTTTAATCTTGGCAGATAAGTAGATAGGTAGAGTAAATAAAAGGACCTCAACAGTATAATTTGAGCCCTTGGATGTAATAAGGTTAGAATTAGATAGATTTCCATATGTAAAAGAAAAAGTGTGATAAGGTTTTGCCAGTCTAAGTGCACCCTAATAAAGAAGAAAAAATGGTAGGGTAAAGTAGGTAGGGTAGGTAGATGTTGTTGTAGAATTGCATGTGATGGATAATGAATCTAGATTTGTTAAATCTTTACTTTCATCACAAGTGCAAAGCCAAACACTACACTGGAAGAATTTCAAGCAAAGCAAAGTCAAATTATTAACTTCCCTTCTCATTTTTCCCTAGAAATTTCACTAATTTCCCCTAAGTACTAAGGTATTTGAAAATTAAAGGGGCTCAAGGAATTTCCTTGACTTTTGGAGGGACCGGACCCTCAGCCCAATAATTGAAAAAGCCTAAGTATTTAAAACCATTTATCATATCATTTATTCACTTCTAAAAAATATTTTCCTAAGTAAAATCCCATTTTACTTAGGAAAATCATGTAATCTTTCATAAAAACCCTATTCATAAAAGCATAAGTTAAATACATTACTTTGATGTTTTACACTTAGCGCTTCTGTTCATTTTCCATATTAATTTATAATTTATTATTTAAATCCCTTCAAATTTCCCTTTTTCCCGTATTATTTTAATAATAAAATCCCCATATACTATTATTCTTCCCATTGGTTGAAAAATAACCATATAATTATTAAAAGTGATTAATTGGTTGAAATTTCCAATTAATAAATAAAATCGACCCTCCGCCATATAAAGGGATTAATTAACCCTCATGGTTAATTAATAACCTAATCCACCAATCAAATCACTCGCGATGCGATTATTTCTTAATAAATTACATTGGTCCCGCACTATTAATTTCCCGTCATCTTCCTTTCCCAGAGACGGTTCGATCGACCAATTTGAGATCTACGGTTGACGTCCATATCACTGCCCATACGCGTTCGAACGATAACACGCGATGGCCAAACAGTTTTCTGAACAATGCCGCGCCACGTGTCGTCTATCGTATGGAATCGCTCGCCCTCCGCTGAAAACCACTCTTCCCCAAAAGCTGTGCGATGGAAACCGCTTACTGCCTGCCTCCCATGACAAAGCCACCGTACTTGCTGACGTCATCCATTAAAAAAAAAAAACTTCCAACCTTTGACTTTGCAAATAAAACAAAAGAACCCATGTCATTTTCACTATCTCGTGCAGTGACCAGTGTCCCATGCAACGAATTCCAAAACCAACTGTCAAAGTTTTCCAACTGCTACCTTGCTGAGGAAAATTGCAATTGAGTAATCCAGAGTTCATCCGCCATAGCTAACACCTGTTTAGTCACTATTCATTTCCCAGAAAATAGGTATTTACCTAAATTCCTGCTGAACTCTATAAAAATCCTGGTTTTTGTTTTAAATTCCACACGAAAAAATGAAACAAGGTTCAAGATTGGTCTTTAGTTCATTCCTCAATTCCCAAAATTGCAGTCTTAGTCCCAAACCTGTGATTGTACCTGTGTTTTTCGTCAAAACCCAAATTCATTTATGAATCCACACGAACCAGAAATGGAAATTCCCGTGGCTTTGAATGTCGCACCCCTGAATGCCCTTCACAAAGATTTAGACTATCTGCCTCTAGCGGACAGGGATTTCCAAATTAAAGACCTGGTTCTCAGTGAAAATCCTCTTCAAATTTTTTGCTACTGCAGAGATAATTACTTGAAAGGTTCTAACATTTTTGGACTATGGGAATCCAATCTTCCCATGTATCTTCTCCCCTCAGTCCACATTTTTCCTGAAATAATCCATTACTGCCATGCAAATTATGATCCCAATCAACGAGCAGTCTTGTCCCTGAGTCAAACTGTCTTTTTCACAATAACCACTCAATCTATCAACAAAATGTTACAGTTTCAACCTGGTCAATCCTTGACTCCCATTTCCATGGGAGATTTACTTGAGAAATTAGCCAATTTATCCCATGAAGAATTAAATCGCCTCTGCCAAACCTTCATGTTTCCAGAACATCAGCCCAAAGGCCCTCCCCCTTATGGTTATACCTTTTTCACTGATGTGAGCAGGCTTATTTTGAATATGATATCCTCTATAATGGGTTTTAATACTAGTGAATATGTTGATCAATTAACCCTAGTATTGTTTTCAATTTTCACCCTTGGACAACCCCCTGCTGTCAAGTTTGATTTTGCTTCCTACATTGCTGATAAAATCCATGATTAGTTCATGATATTAGAGAAAGAAAGAGTGTTCAAATATTCTTCTGTTATATATTATCTCATGCTTTATTATCAATCAGAGAGTTTCCCTTTCTATGTCAAAAAACTTGATGCCAAAGGAAATCCTAGGTCTGTAATCTTTTGGTCTGCCATCACTCATAATTCCTCTGATTCTCCTTATTCTTACAATGATTTTATTGACCTATTTGTACAACCTGCAACCACTTTGTTGACAGGAGTCTCCCCTCCTAGGGTCGGCAGTGACATCAAGAAAATTCTCCAACTCTCAAAGCAATACAGGGTAGGTGATTGGTATCTATATCAAAATCACACAGAAATCAGAATATATGGGTGTGAGTTATGCCCTTTCAAGTTGCCAAAATATGTCCCAATGAGGCTCTTTTCCTTAGAGTATTTCAGAAAAATGATAAATTCTGACATAGTTCATTTCTGCAATGCAAAGAAAAAAGCCCAACTCAGGATTAAGAGTCAATTAGGTCCTTTTGTCTGTAACTCTAGGGATGCTGGAAAAGAAGCTGAAAGAATCTTAGAAGACTATTTCAAATTAAAAAAGAGTTTCTATTGGGTACCTTATGACCCAAACAACTTTATTTGTGATAGAAGGATGAAAAACAAATTATCACCATACATTCATCAAAGAATCCCAGAAATTGAACAATATGCCAATATGGATGAATGGATGGAAGGGACATTGATAGAACAAGATAGTGAACAGGTCAGTGTTGAAAATGTTATGAAATACCTTGAAAAAATACTTGACCTAGACTCTTTTGGATAGGTGCAGATACCAGGTATTGGTCCTTCTTATGCTGGGATTTCTCAACAAAATTTACAGGAAATTAGTGCATTGGCCACAGTAGCATCTAAAGGAAAAGAGAAAGAAGCTGATATACAAGTTACAGAGAAATTTACAATGACAGAACAGCCTGAAACTTCTAAATAACAGGGTCAAACACAGATTTCTCCTACTCAGACCAATGTGGCAGAAATTTCAATTTTACAAACTCCTCTCAATGTAGAAAAGGGTAAAAAGAGAGATGCTGAAGCAGCTACCCCTATCAGTGGGTCTTCAGAACAGCTTGATGTTAAAAGACAAAAATTAAATCCTCTTCTAGAAGTGGGATCTATTCATGAAATCTCTGATAGTCAGAGGAGAGAAGAACTAGGCAGTCAACAAACATGTACAGTCAATGGAACATCCACTAATTCTGAGAGAAAAGAACTACAAAGGCAGCAGAGTGTAGAAGTATCTTCTTTCAAACCACCAGTGAAAGATGCCTGGGATATTAAAAGGACATTCATAAAAATAAAGGCCAGAAATGATCCGCTAAGACTTCAATTTTACAATCAATATTTGAAGATGGCTCCTAAGAATTAACAAAGATTGATGTCAGCCTATGACATCCAGCAGGGTAAGATGGTAATGAGTCACTTCAAACCCAAAGTGCAGTAGCCTCAAACAACTGCAGATTATATCAGAACTAATTTTGAAGTCATAGCAAAGGATATTCATCCTTTGGATCAAATTGAGCTGCATAAACAAATAGGTGAAATAATTTATTCTACTCTGACTGATAAATCAATGATGACCCATAAATTGCAGGATTCTTTGGAGAATACTAATGCACAATTTTAGCTTGAAAAAGACTCCTCTGAGGCTAAGGATAACAGAATAAAGACTTTGGAGGAAATAATCATTAGATTGGGTCATAATCCCAAAGATGTCAAGGGTATAGAAGCCTTGATCAAGAAAAAAGATGATGATATTGCAACCTTGAGAAAACAACTGAAATTACCAGCCTCAAGACATCCACAGACTGCAGAAATCATGAAGAAAAATTCTGAAGAAGAATTGATGGACTTGCTATTGGAACTGAATTAGCAACTTAATGAAACTGAAAAAGAGCTTGAAAAGGCATTGAAAGACAAGCAACCTAATATTCCAGCATCTACAGCAGAAGCAATTACAGGTACATCTACAACAGGTCAGCCAACAGAATTGTCACAGGGCAATACTTCCAATTTAAGTACCGAAGAATTAATAAAGTCAATGGAGGAATTGAAACTCCAAGTGATAGAGCTCCAAAGAACAAAGGTACAATTCACCACTTTAGAACAGAAATATGATCTCTCAAAGATAAGTGTTGCAGAGAAAACAAGAGAGGTCAACAGGTTAGAAAAATTGGTTAAAGCATTAGCGAAGGATCTCACATTGGAGAGACCTTTAAAGGAAATAAAACAAATTCTTTGGGACAACATCATCCAGTCAATAAATGATGTCTGGCCCTCAATTCAAATAATGTATGAACATAATGATTTAGTTAAATTGGCTATGGAAGAAATTCTAAAATCAAGAGAAGAATTAGGAAACATGCCGGAAGAAGCCAATGCACTTATACACTTTTTGAATACTAAGAATAAACATCAACTTGAAGAACTCAGCATTCAAGACAGGACAGGAACAATTTTGGAGATAAAAAGAGTTTTTACTAAAAGAACTGTCATGCAGAATCTAGAATGAAGACGCTCTGATATGCAAGAAGAAATTCATGCCTTCATAAAAAGATTGAATATTCTGTTGAATAAAGGATTGCCCAGTCCTTTAGTTTCAGAGGATAAACTAATGGACCTTGAAAGTTATGTTGAGAAATTGAAAAAACGTGCTGACAATCAGGCCAGTTCCTCAACTAGTTCATCAGCAGCAGCATTGCGTACAGGCAAAAATATTCATGACAAATTGGAAAATTTGTTTTATCTCGAGCATGAGGTAAAGCATTTGTTCCCAATTCAACCCACTTTCTTTAGATATACAGAGACAGATGAAACTCTGAGGAAGCTGCAAAGGACCAGAATACCAGAAGCTAAATGGTGGGAAGAAATGTTAGAACTGTTGTAAAAAACTATTCTTACAGGAATTTTTGATTATTTACTATAGTAAGTCATGATAACAAGGATAAAAAGATAAACAAAAGTTAAAGAGTATCAGTGCAGATAAAGAGTATCAGTAAAACAGAGTAGCCAGCACAAAGTTACTAAAGAGGCCAACAACAAGCCAAATCGTAGGGCCTACATCCATCACATTCTCAAACGAAGGAAACAACACAACATTAGTTATCATTTCTCTTATCTATGAGACCATCTATCTCTAGTTTGTTGTAAAAACTTATAAGTCATCCTCGATTATATCTCAATTTGTTATGAGATATTTTTTATAATTTTTTGTATAAATACTCCCTCAATTGGAGTATTGAAGGGTGGATTCTTAGACTTTGCTGTAACATTGACTATTTTGGAATAAAGTGCTATTGGACAAATTTCGTATGGCTAGCTGGATGAGGAATTGATGCAAAAGACTTTTTACAGGATTCTTGAATCGAAAAACGGATCAATAAGTCATCTATCTCTTATGTTTTAGAGTTCTATACTTATTTATTATACCATCTGTGTTTCCATATTTGAATGATTAACGAGAAGGAATAAATTAGAAGGTGCTTAAGTTCAATCTGTTTTTAATCGTTGTTATTCTAAATGTTTTCTTCTAAACTAGTTTAAATAGTGAATTCTTAATTGCTCTTGTTTTCTAGTTTATACATTTTGATTATTTAGTAAAGAATTCTTAGTTGCTCTTTATTAATGATCATTCAATTTCCCTCTTTTGAATATGTTGAAGGATTCATAATTTCCCTTCACCCGTTTCGAGTTCATTTCATTCTATTTAGATCTATAATTGTTACCTATTTGATTACCTTGCCCTGTGAAACCATCTTTTGTTAATAAACTTAATCCAATTAAGCCATATTTCTTTGACTCCATTAGCCTAATGGCCTAAAATACTCAGTCTTACCCTCAGCTACAGAATTTCATCATCCAAACTCAATCAAAATCCCCGGACTTTCATAACTAGCCTAATATATTTCAAAACAAAGCTAAATTTTACAGAGAGAGCCCTCTTTGGGTACAGATTGGCTAGATTCTGTATCTAAAAGTTGGTTTGTGGTTACCTCGGACCCCTTTCCTCTTCCCAACAACTTCAAGGAAAATCTGAGTGATAGTAATAGTTCCTAAGAAAAATGGAAAATGGAGGGTGTGTGTAGATTATAGAGCCTTAAATAAAGCCACTCAAAAAGACCACTTTCCTTTACCATTCATTAATCAGGTGTTAGATAGCTTGTGAGGGAAGAAATTATTATCCTTTTTATATGGGTTTAGTGGGTACAATAAAATCAGAATTGCACCCCAAGACCAAGATAAGACCACTTTTACTAGTCCTTGGGGAACTTTTGCTTATAGAGTTCTCCCATTTGGACTATGTAATGCACCAACAATTTTTCAAAGAGCAGTTATAGGAATCTTTTCTGATATGATTAATGACTCTATGGAAATATTTATGGATGAATTTACCCCTTATGGTGTGTCTTTTGAGGATGCATTACAAAATCTTGAGAAAGTACTTAAACGATGTATACAAGCTCACCTCTCCTTAAGCACCGAAAAATGTCATATGATGATGAGTCAAGGAGTAGTGCTTGGACATTTTAATTCATCTCAAGGAATTCAGGAAGCATTTGTTGAACTCAAGCATAATTTATCTACAACTCCTATTTTAAGGGGACCTGATTGGGCACTTCCCTTTCATATATCCTCTGATGCTTCGGATACTACAATTGGAGATGTCTTTGGACAAGAGGAAAACCATCTTCCTTATGCTATCTACTTCATTAGTAAGAATATGACTCTTGCTGAGCTTAATTATATAGTTACCGAAAAGGAATTTTTAGCAATCATTTATGCTATTAATAAATTTCGAGATTACATTACTAGTTACTCTACTTTTTTCCATACTGACCACTCGGCTATCAAGTATTTAATGAACAAATCTGTCACAAATGCTCGAGTCACTAGATGGTTATTGTTATTACAAGGGTTTGATATTACAATTGTAGATCAACTAGGTAAAGAAAATGTTGTTGCTGATTTCCTTTCTCGGTTAAAATATGATGATAATACTCCAGCAGATGATTCCTTTCGTGATGAATATTTATTTGCAGTATCTTCTCACTCACCATGGTATGCAGAAATTGCCAATTATCTAGTTGCAAGGAAGTTACCATCACACCTATCACATCGAGAGAAAAGAAAAATCATTCAACAAAGTGCTCAATATAGCTGGATAAGTGGGTGTCTTTTCTACACAGGACTTGATCATGAAATACGAAGATGCATTAGAGAAGATGAGGCTTATGATATACTAAAAGCTTGTCATGATGGCCCTTGTGGAGGGAATTTTGCTGATAAGAGAATGACACATAAAATTCTTAGGATGGGTTACTATTGGCCCCCACTCTTCAAAGATGGAAAGAAATATGTCTGGGCTTATGATAGCTGTCAGAGAATGGGTCAACCTAATCATAGAGATGAAATTCCATTAAAACCCCAGGTAATAATTGAACCATTTGAAAAATGGGCCTTAGACTTTATAGGACTCATTAATCTTCCATCCAACCAAAGAGTTTATATATTAGTCTGCACAAATTACATGAATAAATGGGTGGAGGCTAAAGCACTCCTTAGAGCTAATGAAGAAGCTGTCCTAGCTTTCATATTTGAAGAAATATTTTTTATATTTGGAGTCCTTAGAGAGCTAGTTACAGATGGAGGACCTCCTTTCACTTATCAGGTTTTCAAAGCCACCCTTCAAAAATATTACATTCATCATAGAATGACTACACCATACCACCCCCAAGCTAATGGGCAGGTGGAGAGTACAAAAAAAGCAATAGAAGCCATTCTAAGAAAAACAGTGAAGGACAACCGGAAGGATTGGTCTCAAAGGTTGCCTGAAGCGCTATGGGCTTACAAAACTACCTGGAGAAATAATACAATATTTTCTCCCTATGAATTGGTTTATGGTAAAAGTGTTTTTTTTCCTATGGAATTTGAAATTAAAACCTTAAAGACTGCTTTAGTTGTTAACCTTGATTTGACTGATGCACAGATAGCTAGGTTGTAGCATCTTCATGAATTGGATGAAAAAATATTAGATGCCATTCATCAGACAACTATGATCCAACAACAAAGAACAAAGTGGCATGATAAAATCATCAAGCATAAGCAGTTCCAAAAAGGTAATTGGGCTTTATTGTATGATTCTCGGTTTGAAAATTTTCAAGGGAAACTACGTACAAGATGGCTGGGACCTTACGAAATAGATACTGTTTTTCCCAATGGAACAGTAAGGCTCCTAAAAATTGATGACTCTAAAACACCATTATTAGTAAATGGTCATTGGCTTCGTTTGTACCAGCGCCCTATTTCCAAAGAAGATTTTAAGTCCACTTGCATGGCAGATGCACATTATCTCTTTTTAGGGGAGCCTTCTGCTACTCATTGCATTAATTTTACTGAATTGTATTTTTAGCATTAGAATTAGATTTCTTAACTAATAATCCCTGTCAAGGGCTGGCATGTTACAATTTATTGTTTTGAAAATTCTTGATTCAGGAAAGGCTTACCAAGAAAGGAAAATTTCACCATAAGCAGATTCAAGCTTCATTTTGAGAAGCATTGCTCCTCTCACTTCAACCCATTCATAGTTCATTTCCCTATCTTCCAGTAAAATTTCATCATTCATTCCCTTCAAACCGAGAATCATTTTCCATATTTTTCACATTGCTAAAACACCATTAATTCCCTTCATTCCTTTTTCATGTCATTTTCCATATTTTTCACATTGCTAAAACACCATTCTTCAGCAAAAATTTTCCCCCATTTTCCCACTGCTAAAACATCACTCCTTCGAAACACTTTCCCTATTTTCCCATTGCTAAAACACCACTCTTTAGCAGAATTTCATCCATTTTTCCCATTGCTGAAACACCATTTATTTCTCCAAAGACATGACTATGCAACATTTTCTGTCATGAAACCATATTTTTCAGTTCTTTCATTCTGACTTCTCTTATTTCTTATGCTAATCCTATCCTTTCACTACCTTCTCCTATGATGAAACATACCTCTAATATAATCTCCCTCATGTTTCAAAAAGCTTCTAAAAGTTCTTCCATGACCATGCCGAACTATTATAAGCAAGCACTATATTTTTTCGAAGTATGAATTAAAGGTAAACATGAGGTATGTAATTTTATATGTAAGTACAATTAAACTATGGTTAATGAGAAGATTTCAATCCCCACTCACTTAAATACATCATTTCAGCCGTAGTTGGGGGGGAATATCGAAACTTTACACCATCATTTCACAACAAGTCGATTACTGCCATTTTTTCTTACTTATTACCTCGTCTCTTCACCATCATTCCATGTTATCATTCATGAAACTTAGTCTGTTCAAGTGCGATAACTTGGCTCTTTGACTGTGAATTTTACCAAAGCTGATTAGCTATGGGAGGACCCGTTATTCGACATGAACCTGGCACGCTAACCCTACTCAAATTATACCCAGAGGTATGCCAAATTTTTTAGCAGGTAGGCTGGGTAGGATATTTTTAGAGGCTTCAAGAATTTGACCCACAACAGGTCCTTGAATTTGCACGAAATCTTCAGGAAGATCATTCTATTGTCTAGGGAGTTCAAATTCCAGTCTCAGAGGGTGACATAGCACAGGTTTCAGGTCTTCCGGTCACTGGCACACAATGGTTTAGCCGAAAACATATCATTCTTAATGCACAAGAGGATTTTCTCCTGCCAGGAGAACAAGTTGAGCTTAAAGGCCGGGGTGTCTGACTCAAATTGTTGCCACCTCCTTGGCTGAAAGTTGCAGAGTTTGTTAAACATTACCTCACATGTAAAGGTCGCTACCAGGTAGTCTACCAGCATGATTTTGTCTTATTAAATCACTTACGACATGGTATACTGTTTAACATTCCTTATTATTTACTTGGATGTCTTAAAAATATGTCATATTATTGTAGACGGGTAAAATTCCCACTCCTTTCCCTCACCCATCACCGTCTTGTCCAGTTATTAATCCAAAAAGGTTTTTCTCAAAAAAACCCTCCCTTAAACAATCTACTCATAGACCCTCAGCAAGCTGCTAAAAATCCTCATGAAATTGATGAAAATTCACAATAACAGCAACCACAGAACATCCCTGACCCTCCAGAAATTTCACCCACAGAACCAATTGATCCAATTCCCCCTCCTATCATACCAAGTCCATCCGATAATTTGGCAGAATCATCTTACCCTACTGTTCACATATCTAGTGATGATTCAGAAACAGATAACCCCTCCTCCTCTGCTTCTAAAAGGAAAAGGAAAACCACGATCGCCTTTCTATAAAAAATACAAAGAAGGGCCTCACCCAAAGCAACCACTACTTCTGATAGCCCTTCCCCTCAGGAAAAATGTACTCATCAAAGAAAGCGAACTACTACTTTTTCTGCCTTTTTACCTAGAAGACGAATGAGGGCATCAACTGAAGCAGCCACCATTACCGCTACCCTAGACTCTCCACCCATTCCTTTAGAAGCCCATACACCACCACAACCCCAAATCCCAAAATTTTTACCTGTCTCACCCAGGGATACTGCGACATCATTTTTTTCAGAACAGGTAGCTGTCACACAAGAACCTGCTACTCATTGAGTAGTTGTCACATAAGAACAAGCTACTCATTCAGTAGCTGTCACACAAGAACCAGCTATAGCTGCCACAAAAGAACCAGCTATAGCTGAAACACAAGAACTAGCTGCTGATGTACAAAAACTAGATGCCCAGGATGCTGCACATCATGTAGTTGTCACACAAGAACCAGCTACTCATTCAGTAGCTGCTACACAAGAACCAGTTACTGAGACTGTGACTGTTACACAAAATTCAGTCACTTTGGCTTCCCTTTTACAAGAAAATGAGCTTCTAAGATCATAACTGGAAGCCTACAAGAAAGAATTGGTAATGGCAAGGGAAGCCTATCACAAGGAGCTTAATTTGTATACCTTAGCTCATGCAGCATCCATGGCAAAAAAAGACAAAGAAAATGATCAGTATAAGGAATACATGTGCAGCCAATGTGGGAATATTTATCATCAAGCAGGATATAAAGTAATTAAAATCCTAATGCCGGGATCATCTACGTCTTCTGCAGTAAAAAAGGAATGCCCTACTGTTACACAAGAACCAGTAGGGCCTTCAAAAATTTCAGAAAAAGAAGCTGATTTACAAGTACCCTGCCCTACTGTAACTGATTCTGCTACTCAGACTATACCTCATCCTACCACTTGCAATGCTGAAACACAAACTGAACAATGGGATGAGCTGGAAATAATGAACAAGTGGAGGAAAGAGTATGCCATTTCGCAAGATAAAATCTTGCAGCAGCATAAATTAGTTTAGCAGAATCATATATATTCAAATTGGGAGATCTTCAAGCAAACACTCCAACAATCTAGGGCTCATAAGAAGCAGAATAAAGAGCTAAAAGGAAAACTTCTCCTGATGTTTGAATTGGCACAAAAATTATTGGCTGCTAGGAAACCATCTCTAAATTACTCTCTATTCCTCACATAATGCCTTGCTTTCTTTCAAATTAAAGCAATTAAAGATGGGAGATCCCATGAGCTTCTTACATCCAAACATTTTGTGAAAACATTTGCAGAAGCCTACACCAGTGATCAGCACTTACTGTGTGAATTGTATCTTCACAATGAAGCCATTCTTGAAAATAGAAGGTTTAATCTTAACCCTCTTATTGGCGACATTCAGATCAAGGCATTTGCCTCTTTCCTTACTAATCATATTACATGGCAGAATTATTTTCTTGCAGCCAGGCACAACGAAGATAATCGTCTTCTCTGGATAAGGCCAGAACCACAGAACCATGTCATCTTTGTGGCAGAATATTATCAATTTTTGAAGAAAACAGGGATGACTAAACACATACAGAAATTACAGGCTTCAGTGCTCCAGGACTGTCAACACTTTATTAGGGCCAAAGAAACTACTGCTTTAAGAGCAAACAAATTTTTTTGGAAGCAATCTTCTAAGGAAAAGCAGGAGTATAATCCTTTCAGTCCTATTAATCTTGAAACAACAATCTCTAGGGTACCAGATTACATCAAGTGTGTTCAGCAATGTGCTGAAAAATGGATAGGGTATCACTTTCATTTTCCTATTCTATGGATGCCAATAGAGGAATATCATGCTCATCATAGGTTGGCTAGGAAAGATGAAGCAGCAGCTTCGCAAAAGTTGAAAAATGTACAAGGGTTCAGAGCTTCAACAGACAATACCTTCCATAGCTACTGCCTAAGTAACTTGCATGCCAAAAGCCAATATCCGGACTCTGATTCAGGCTAAAGTTGCTTGAGGAAATGCAACCTTTTTATTTGGGGGGGATGTTAGGACCCTATAATGTACCTTTTTGATCATACATTTTTATATCATTCCACTCTTTTCTAGTCCATATTTAAAGCCTATATTATCACTTTCATTAATTCTTCCAAAGTTATATAACGTTTCTTCTCTTTACTATATGTTTAACTTGTTTTACATGTAATTTTACAGTACTTTCATATTTAGCCATGAATTGAAAATATATAGTTGCTAAAACAGTTTGAAGATAGCAGATTATTTATCATTGCTGCTTGAAGACCGCATTGCTAAAACAGTCAAAATAGTGTGCAAATCCTGTTGCTGAAACAACCCATGATTTGTGATTCTGAAGTAGTATTTCAGGCACGATAGCAACAAGAAAAGATAAGTAAGGGATCTGTTACACTGGCCGTAACAATTGCACCTTAGAGCCAGTACTATCGTAACCATTGTAACAACATTTTGCTATGGAAGAACAGAATATCCTATTTCAGTATAGAAGATCAGATTGGGTTAAGAATAAGATTTCTATGATGTAACTAATTATGTAATAGATGTCTCCTCTTTAAAAAGAGGAGACATCATCATTAGAGAAAATTACAGATTACGGGAGGTTTTGGTTCTAAAGAGAGTTATAGAGAAGGAACGTGGATATTGTTTGTAATATTTTACATTTGACAGATGAAGAAAAGCTTGTTCTGAGCATTTTGTTTTAATTCCTTCTTCCGGGGAATCTTGTGAGAAGGAAAGGGCCCACCTTCCTCACAATATTCACCCATTTATTTCTGTAGTGTGTTCATTGTTATTTTCCTTTACGCCTTGTTAAAACTTTGTTTTGCTGAAATCATTTATGCGTTATTGAAACTCTGTTATCTATTGCTGAACTCTGTTTCCATTGATTGTCGCATTGTTTTCATGTAATTCATTCCTAGGTAATCGTTGATTAATTCAATTGGTAATCTTTCTTACAGAATGAGTTTATGAAAGCGTGGTAGTTAGAAACAAGTGCTAAAGATTCCTATTTGGGGAATAGGGTCATGTTCTCTGTTATAGCATAATCGGTCTTTTCTTTTCCAGATTGGTTTCCTTTCCGAGATTGTTGTTTTCTTAATGTAATCCAAGATTCTTCTGATAGTTTTCTGCAATAGAAAGATTTCTTTTGCTGTCACTCAAAATAGAACTTCAGTTTATTTGAAGCAAGGTGTGATTAGTGTAATTGTTACTACAACTTTTCATTGCTTTTGAGATTGAGCATATATAGTGTGTGATTGCCTTTGAAATAAATAGACTTCCATGGGTTGACAATTTATGTAGCACTTGATTGTTTAAATTAATAAGCAATTAAAGTGACCAACAGGACCCTCCCTGAGGGAAACCATAACCAATGGGAGGATGAGTATACAGATGTGAAAGAGATCCAACGATATCGTCAACGGCGTAAGATGCCCCCAGTGGATTGGTGCCACCAGGTCTATGAAGATCTGGTAAGACGGTATAAACATAACCAGACTGGTCGTAGATGAGGTCATATTTCAATGCAATTTGGAGAGATTCTTCCTCTTTATGAGGAAAGTGAGATGCGATGTCTTTACCAATATAAGGCAAAAGTGTCCTAAGAAACTATTACATATAAACACGGTCATTGAATGTAGGAGCTCGACATAAGCTCCTCCTTCGACGCCATTCTTGGACATGGTCGGAAAGGCGGGTGACATAAGTTTGACGGAATGCAGTCAACAATTTGGTGCCAGTATCTTATCAGAGAGGTAATTGGAAGTAGGATAGGAACACTTTCGCAAGAGTCTCAAAATTGGAATGAGAGGCAGAGGCCTGGTCCACATACCACTTTTCACCGTCGCCCATGAGCATACGCTGGAATAAGCGAAGACAGATAGAGTGATTAGTGATAGAATTGGACGAAAACCACATGTGGATTGAGCGAAAATGATTAGTAGGGTCCTATCGATTGTTTCCTTTGAACTTAGGGATGTCAGAAGGAAGCTTAGTTGGTATAATAGGCCAACTTGGATCATGGTGTATAGGGTTATTGATTAACTGGCTAAAATCGGGGAGGCTCAAACCTACCATAAAAGATATCAAGGGAGTAGCCGAGATGGTTCTGGTATTTTTTTCACTACTAGCAGCTCTAGAGTTAGGTCCGGGGCTACCACCAACATTATGACCAGTACCTACATTAGCACCTAACATGGTGGGAGAATGACGTAGAGGGGAACTGGGTTCTGAATCAGAGTGAGGGACCGATGGACCAGAATCAGAGTGGGTATAGGGACTTGGCGGAGGACTGACTTGGTGGTGATGAGGTGGAGTAATTATTCCTGAAGGAAACTGAGGATGAAGGCCTAGGAGTCTCCAGGATAAACACCTTGGGGGCACAATGATCACAAGACACAGATACCCAGATAAGATGGAATAGAAATAAACAAAGGCGCAGAGGGGAAGATAAATTAATTACGATGTTTATGTCTTGGCTTGGTGGTGTAAACCAAGAGCTCTTGATTTAGGTGTGTGTGTGTGTGATCTCTGTGTTAATTTTAATGAAGCCCAAATGACTGTGTAAAAAAAAGGAAAAAATGATGTATACTATAAGTAAAATGGAAGCGATAATAAAATATATAGCTAAAGATGCATAAGTTCTAACCCAAAAAGGTCTCCCAAGAATTTTTTCTAAGAAGCGGGTGAAATTGAATTAAAACAAAAAAAGGGAAAAATTTCTAAGGTCTAAGGGATAGGGATCTAATGACTCAGATATACTGAAAAGAGGTGCAGAAAACAGCAAGAAACCAAAGGGAAAAATGCTGCAAAAAATAAAGGCAACAGGTGAAACAAGAGGGATCCTAAGGGAGAGGTAAAAAAAATACTAAATAGGGAGTTTTGGATGAGATAATAACTGATCTGAATGGATCTGAAAGAAAGAGGGATCAGGCCCTGAAAAATGGCTGAAAGTGCCGCAAAATCTTAGACTACCTACTCAATAAACCCTTCCTATAAAGGTAGAAGCATACTGAAGCCCTAAGAGGCTGGTTCCCACTTCAAAGAGAAAAACTGAGCATATCCAAGCCTAAGACGGGCAGCGACAGAGGTCAATCAACCTTGAATAGCACTTGCGGTAAACCCTAAAATTTTCAGAAAAAAATCCAGCAAAAAACTGCAACTCACAGGTATTGACCTGCCGACTGGTGAACTCACATTTTTTTGCCCAAAAGATGCTATCTGATCCCTGAAATCGCAATTTTGGGGCTGAAAAGTGCGAGCTGCACTTCCGAAATTCTCGATGGCAGGTTGCAGAGATTTTTTTCCATCTGTGTCACAGCTCTTACCTGCTACCTATGGAAAACACCCAGAAACATGTGGATGTTAGATTTTTTATTGTTTTAGGGAATAAAAGGTAAAAAAAACATTAAGACGCTAAAAAATATTTGAATAAAAAACCATAGGTACTGAAGCAGATGCACATAGGAAATCTGAATAAAACCTAGTGGAGTCGCTAATTGTTAGTATGAAATCTTAACGCAAGTGTACAAAAGGAGATCACTTTAGCTGCACATGAAAAACAACCCTAACAACAAATATGGATGTCAAACTTCTTAGATCTTCAATAGATGGTTGAAAAAAATACAAAATGAACCCAGATATATGAAAATAAAGCAGCTAAACAAAAAATGAAATAAGAGTTTCTCCAAAATATCCAATGTACAAGACAAGAATTATAAATAATTTTTTGTATTATTTAACACCTAGGAAGAGAACCGATACAGTCCCCCTCAATGGGATGGGTTCTTGACTGTCCTCAAATGCTTCAACTTCAGAGTTTCTCTCTCAATGGTGTAGAATATCCAAGACGTGTAGAACTCAAAGGGAGTTCAATAAGAAAAAAGAAAATAAAAATAATCAAATATATACAATGATAAGAGGATCAAAGTCTGACCATGATAAAAGGGATCAAAGGTAAGGAATGAATGGAAAACCCTCCTATTTATAACAAAATATTGAGTTATCCTTGATAATGGTGCATACTAAAATATTATTAATCAAGATCTACATCTAACTTCTTGGAATATTTTATTACATTTTGTTGGAGGGAAAAGGAATTTAAATTGGTTAAATCCCTTTATTTAGAAACAATAAACAAATGAAATATTTATTTATCGTTTCAAGGATGGGATAATGGAATAATTTAACAAATAATGAATAATTTTCTTATTCCTAAATTATTAATCAAATTCAAGAAGGAATATAATTAAATAATGATTTAATTAATTATACTAGAGAATAATAGGATAAATAATGATTTATCTAATTATTTCTCATTAATTGGGTTAAATATGACCATGAATATAATTAAGCAACGTTTTAATTGATTATTCCTAGAGGAAAATCAAATAAATAAGGATTTATTTAATTATTCCTTATGGAGTGAAATTTGACCCTACTGATCAACAACTTATACAACACTTTCAAGGCAATATTGGTGTAGATAATTCTACATCCTTTACTTGATCTTATAATTACTACACTAGAAGGTGAAGATGGAATCTGCTACACACATCCAGAAAAGTTACCAGGTAGTTATCAGAGTTACAATCCATCTTCATGTTTAATTGATTGTATTCTATTTTATAAGCAACTAGATTGTTAAACACGCGTATGCAAAACACACATAGGAAACAAGATAAGCATGGGTTACTTTACTATTAACCATAGATGTGCATTTATATTACATTGATGTGACTCTTGGATTACACATTCCAAGATCTCTTGGACTCCTCTTTGACTGTTGGGCTTCCACACCTACCCGTAGAGGATTAGGTGTCCAAAATTCCTCCCTCTTAATCCGAAGGGGTATGCAAGGAAAATTTTAAGGATGGATATCTATTTGAAATTTTAGAAACCTTGGCAAATATTAGTACTCTAGAATAGAAAAAATGTAAAAATTTTTATGATATTTTTGTAAAAATATCTAAAAATTTGATTATATTATATTATTCTATATAAGATCTTGGCGATTTTTAAGGTAAAATAATTTCGTACTATAAAATTTGGATGAATTAATTTTAGAAAATAATGGAAATTGGCGAATATTGTTTTGGGAAAAAGTATCGAAAATTAGCCCGCCTGCGAATATTAGCCCCTAAAATTTTCCTTGGGTGTATGTGTGAGTCCAAGAAGAGAGCTGTAATAAAAATCTGAAAAATATGTATGGCAGCACTTAGGTTGAATGAGCTCTCTGAAATGTTGTCATAAAGAGGTGGTTTAAGGATGACCACCAATAGTCGAACACTTAGTGCAGTTTCCAGAACTCTTCCAAATATGGCAAGAAGTTGAGGTCTTCTACTAGAGGAAGTGCTCCTCATATTTTGAAGAGGGAGACCTTCAACCTAGAAGAAGGGAGGTCTACAACCTGCGATGGTTTAAGGATGACCACTAACTCTGGAATGCTTGATGCATTTCCTGGAACTCTACCAAAAATGGCAAGAAGCTGAAGTCTTCTACTAGAGGAAGTGTCCCGAATTATTTGAAGAAGAAGAATATCAACCTCACATAGATGTTTTAAGGCTGAAAACCAACCAAAGGCATGCTCATGGGCATATGTGTCTCTGGCTACAATTCTGAATCTAGAATGACAGATTGTGGCTTAAGCTCGCTTGAAATTGCTTTGAAGATTGTAGATGACCACCATTCCCCCCCCATCATCTACAAGGTGAGATGATGGTGAAAACTCAACTGCAAGATTGTTCAATATTCTAGAACAAGTTCTGACATATGACTTAAACATATTTTTGGTTGTTGATACCCATTTCCAAGAAGCAATCCATCCAAGATTAATATTTGTTCTTGCAGGAGGCTTGCTTTTGAAGCATCTATGTGACGAATGAGTGTGTCGACCACAATTCTTACATGGGTGAAGATCGAAACAATGATCATTTATATGGCCAACTTGATCACAGTGCTGACATTTTACAATTTGTTGTTGTTGTTGTGGAAAAGGAGCAAGATATGGAACAGTTGAAGGTGAATTGTCATAAATAAATCCATCACTTTGAAATTGAATGGGCTTGGAATAGTATGAAATATGAAAGGACACTGCCTTCTCATATCAAATACTTGTTCTGTGCAAGCTCTTCCCAAGGTCTGATGATGTGCTTGGCAGGTGAATGCTACATTTCTACATCTTTATGCACATCTGCTCATGAAATGGGTACTTCCTCTGCAATTTCTTGTTTCTAATGTGAGTTTATCTCAATGTTTTGAATAAAAATATGTTCATAATGACAACTCTCCTAATCAAGCTCACCTCTCTGTAGCTCTGACTCAAGCTGCAAAAAATCAATCTTATCTATTGCATTTTGCAGGCATAATTTAATGTTGAAAAGAGTGTATTTGCTAACATTTACTATCTCATTAATAGTGGAATGTATTAGAGTATTCAACAGCTCTAATGCGTCTTCAAGTTTGGCCATTGTCTTAACACATCAAAATCAACAACTGAAGGGTGTTGGTTTTTGAAAATTCAACTTGTGTGTAATACGATTTCTAGGCAGCCATGGTTTCCTTGTGAAACTTAGTAAAAAACACTGAATCTAGAAGCAAGACCAAAAACTATAAGGCAGGGTGTAGCTACTAAAATTCTGAAGGTATACCAAGCTAGAAGATAACTTCACCTTCACAGATTGAGAGCTTTAATGGGGAGAGTGAATACGACCAACACCAAGTGGGAGTGTCGATGTTTTAAACACTTATGGATAGAAAAATATGTTTGAGCCTTTAATTTCACCTCCAATTCCTAATATATAAACCAAAAATGCAATCTTTAAGATGACAGTGACTCTTTAAGATATTTGAGCAGTACATTCCTAAAAAAAATCACCCCTGCTATAGCAATTCGAATTTTTGAACAAGGGTATAACTCAACAGTCACACTTAACAGTCATGCTGAGCCTCCTTGGATGGAATTTTCAGCCCAAAAATAGAAAATTTGACCCCAATAAACAGTGGTCCCTTTAACAGTCCACTTAACCAACAGATTAGCACATAGCCTCTTCACAAAAGATGGTAAATCAGCCTACTATTTCAAGACAAAATTTAGTCTTCTTCCCAATGCTGCCCTTGACAACGCTGTTATATGATACCGCCACTGACATAGCTAAAATATACCACCACCAGGTTTCCACTCTTCATGCTCTAGCTCAATGAATGTGGGAGAGGGCATAATCAGGGGAGGTAATAGTGTATATGGGACAACGTATTAGTGGAGGAGCATTGGATGAGTGTATATGGGATAGCGTACAATGTCAAAGCGATGTATTATACAATGTATATGATACAGAAGTGTCTACAAGAGTGTTGGGGAGTTGGATGGTGTAATGAAGTGTGGAGAGGAAGTGTAATACACCGTGGTCAATATGTAGCGTATTAACAATGTGAGGGTGTAACTGTGAGAGCGTAGTGTAGACGGGGTGTATTGTAGTGTGAAAATGACTATTGAAAGAGGGAGATCTGAACTATGCGATACATAGTGTGGATGCCAGACGTGCAACGAAATAGGAAATATCCACTATCTGCTGGCCAAAGAGCTACGCAATGGGATAATTTGGTGCGTGAAGAGGTCAACGGAGGGAGGTCACAGTCAATGTGCTGTGATATTTATGATTGCGTCAAGATAGGAGTCTGATGGAGCAGTCATATTCAGACCTCTCTCTCACCCCACCATGAGTCAATTTTAGTGCATTTTTTTCACTAAAATTCACAATAACGTTATCAAGAAGCATGGTCATAAACTGATTCGCAACATATCTCCAATCCTCAGCACTGAAGTATAATATGGGTGTTGAGCCATTTTCTTTGAGAGGTATAAGTCTCTATCATCTGAGGTATTCTCATATGACCCCCAAGTCTATATTTTGTTTTCTTAGGGGCTGATTCTCTATCGTCCCAACACTCCTAATGCACCAGCTCAAAACTTGAAAAGTCGGTTTTAGAGGCACTCGTTGTGGGGCCCAACTTGTGTCAATGTGTAGTGGTTAGCATTCTTCAAGCATGCACGCCATGGCTACGCTATTCACGCTTTGAGTATGCCGAAAAGTGTCATTCCAGGTCTCAGATTTGGTCACATGGAGGGCCTTGATAAGGTAGTGAATGTACACAAATCGATTCGCTCGGTTAATAGAAAAATCAAATTTGCATGTACCCTGACAGCAAAATTTCTTCAAAAAGGGTGTGAAGGAGTGCGGAAAGGCCGATGTAGGTGTGGGAGGCTGATTTTTGCATTACAATCATAGATAATGTTTTAATGGAAATAAAAGAGTGCGGTGGATGTAACAAGGTCGCAAGTCACCACCAGGGACAACAATTTGGGAATTAAACATATCTCTGCGACCATAGCAGAGACGTTTTTGCAAATGCATAGAATCAAGAAGACCGATAGGCTAACCAATGATCACCTGAGAAAGGAGTTACAAAGGGTGCCTAAATATAGGGACCTATGGTATAGTGTATGGAGCGGAATTATGCAGGAGATCGAGAATACCAATAGGTTAATCAAAGATCACCTTCAAAAGGAGTTACAAAGGATGCCTAAATATAGGGACCTGTGGTATAGCATATGGAGCGGAATTATGTAGCAGATTGGGCGTTGCAGAGCAAAGAATTGATGGTTTGTCAGGAGGGACCAATGATATTCAAGGCAGCAAAGAGCGCATCCCTATGTTTCAAAATGAAGAAAAAAGGCCACTCATCATGGCTCTCATACCATGTTAAACATGGGTATGGAAAACACACATAGGAAATAAGATAAGCGTGAGTTACTTTATTATTAACCATAGATGTGCATTTATATTACATTGATGTGACTCTTGGATTCCAAATTCCAAGGTCACTTGGACACCTCTTTGACTGTTTGGCTTCCACACCTACCCATAGAGGATTAGGTGTCCAACATAGAGTTTTAGGGAACCAACCTATATTTTCTGTCTCTCTTTACAAAGTGGTGCAGTTTAGTTCTTAAGTCATGGAATTGAACTATTATGGCATGATACACAAGAGTATCTCATGAAGTTCCTATAAAGCATATCTTTCATCAACCTTCCAAGGAATACACAATAGTAACGAGGAAACGAGGGAAAATACATGAAAACTCTAACCATGACAAGGAAGGAAAAACAAGATGGCATAAAACTGGAAAAAATAAACTTGTCCTGGTCAATGGAGAACAAAAAGCATACAAGAAAATCCTAGATTTGTACAAGAAATTTGGAAAGAATAAGAAACCTGAGAAAACAAATAGGGCTATGCACCAATATCATTTTGGTTCAGAAGAAGAAGAGAAGGAAGGGGAGCTCATTGTCTCCAAGCTTTTATTTTAGAGACAACCAAGACAATGTAATTTTCAAAAGGTTGCGGATATTGAGGATGGGAAGGTTGGTGCACAGGTAATTTTAATTTGAGAAATCCAAAAGTTTTGTTGAAAGTTGGGTTTCTATACCATCCACAAAAGATATTTAATCTAATATAATACAATATTTTTTTTTTACTTAGGAGATCCCGTAGAATTCATTTGATGGTTCCAATCAAATTTGTAAAATATGTTCCACAACTAGCTTAGCTATTATAAACTTTAAGCCATCTAGGGCTGCACTCTAAAATCTAAAGAAGTGAATGGGAAATATTATGTATTTCGTACTAAATTAATAAAACTTGGATATGAAAGGTAGAAGGCATTTGAAATCCAACTCTCTCTCTCAATATATTTTTATGAATGTGCCATTGAATGTATGTTTATTGTGAATAACCTATAAATATTAATAAACCATATTAATATATATTCCAAGCATATATAATCTTTATCTATATGTTGTTGCATGCTTATTGGTGGTGAAAGTAACTATTTTCTAGTAGTATATTTTTATGTAATTTTTCAGGATTCATCCTATTGAGTAATTTGGGTTGAAGTTTTGAATCAATGCATTTATTCATTGATGAATATTCCTATCTTGTTCAATTTTATTGCTAATGCATAGTTGGAGTTATAATATAAAATGTATTTTCCTATATTTCATTCTTCATATACCAGTGAAATTTAAAAAATTTCCAATTACCTAGTTGTATAATTTACATTTGCACCAATTTGTAGAGTATCGATCAGAAGGAGCACAATGGCCTATAAAAATCTGAGTGCATTCCCCTTTGGCATCTCGATAATGTAGAAGTGGGCTTGCATTTGAATAAGGAGAACCGACTAGTTCAAGTTTCTGATCATGCAGGAATATTGCACCCTAACATTATTAAGGAGGACTAGTCCTGTGAGCTTGAAATGTTGTACATTTAGTAAGTTCATGCTTGCTTTATTGGATTGTATTTCATGTTTTCAAATACTATAATGAGAAACTTAGAAGAAAAATTAAAAAGATGGAAATAAACCTAGTTGTATGCTAATTTTTTATTAGCCCATCGACAAGCATCACTATCTAGCTAGTTAAGGTGCCTGAAGTCATCATCGAACATGCAGATTGTCCGAGGATCAAAAGTCATGTGTTGGGATTATGGAGCCTAGATTATATGCAACATGGAAAAAATGTCCACCAAAATTTTCCAAAAGGTGCTAGAGCAAAGCTACATGGTTGGTGTTTTTGTATCTTACATTCTACCATCTCAGTGTTTTGTAGATATTAAATAGTTGTATTTATTGTTTGGTGGGTTCCTTAGCTGGTATGTGACACCAACAAGAACATTTTCTTCTAGTAGACAAAACAAACATGGTGGAGTACCCCCATTGGCACTACAAGATCATTACATAAATGTCTTTATCTTTTGTGAAATGCCTAGTTGGCCAAATCCACCAACAAACATCTTGAAATCAAGGTCCTAATACATTATTCCAAAAGTACCAAAACTGATTATGAACAGATTTAATGTCAAATATTTCACTCTCTGTCTAGGGCCAAATTTTTTTTTCCCAGTCTTCCCTTTTCAAAAGTATAATTTCGAGGGCTTATATAGGTTGATTTTAGGTTTCTTTCAGAAAATGAATGAACTAGTTATGCAATACTTTGTTACTAGGGATTTTTTGTCAAGTGTCTGTAGGTTCATGTGTCGTTTAAAGAGGAGACCATGTTCACAAAAGGTTTCTATTAAGTTATCCACACAACTAAATTTCATTGTGGTGTTATACTTCCTACCAACATTAAATTTTCAGTTTTAAGTCTACTTTGCGCTGTCTTTGTCATCTTGAAGCTCTCAAAGTTTTCTCATTTTTACTCAATATATTTTGGGCTTTGAAGTTCACTTGGGAATTACATTCGTCTCTCTATAGTATGTAAGCAAGAATGATATTTGTTGGTACCTTGCCAATTCCACAAAAATATATGGAAACAACTGTTTGCTCATGTGTACATAACCTACTCCCCACTAGAATTGAAGATGTGAACTCTAAGGAGAAATCACATTTTCTTAACCATTAACCCTAGTCAGGTTGTACAATCCCAAACTAACCTCATGTGAGGAAACTCAGCATATTATGAGGTCTATCTAGTTTTACAGTCTATAACCCACAGAGTTGAATTCAAGGTACAAGAAAAAAGATAAATATGAGAACCAAAATAATAAATTTGAATTTACTAATATGGTTAGAATAATGTTTCACATTTTTATTTTTTCCACTATATATCTCATCCCAAGTGGCATTTTATCTTCAATATCTACATTGCTATAGTTTATAGGCTACAAGAAAAATGTCTATTACAGGCACAATTCTGTCAAATGCATGTTGAGAGCCATGGGTTGATCATACATGTTTTTAACTACAAGTGCTAATATAGATATTGGGTACATAGGTCTTCACAATATGGAAAGCCTACCAACAATGGTCATCTTTTTTTTTTCATATTCTTACTCATGGGAGGTTTGTGCATCAATTTTTTTAGAATCAAAGTCAACATTAGAGATCAACATTTAAGAAATTATCAAAGAAAGTGGCTAGGAATGGGGAGACCATACCAATATCACATCTTTAACATTTCAGCTCGACAGTCATATTTAACTCGATAATTCTAAAACTACTGATGTATATGGAATTTCATGTTGTTATCATATGTCTACATTATTGATGAAAATTGAAGTTGATGTTACATTTTGAAATCAAATTAGGGGAATAGGGATAGACAATTCCATAGAATGTTTAAAAAGAGGACTAAAAGTTCATGGAATGTTTCAACCCAACCATAGATCTTGAGCTCACCCTTGTGTCAAGAATGTTCCTTACAAATGCCAATTTATCACACTCAATTCTCTAGGGAAATAGGAAGCCAAAATTACCACATAACCATCATTGAAAATCCATACATTCATTTAACAACAATCATTCAGCAAATCATGTCTTTACATCCAAGTCAATTGTTAAGTGCAGCTTTCTTGGTCAATTAAAGTGAGTAGCTAATATACGGTCTGAACATCACAATGAAGAGTAGGAATATATATATATATATATATATATATATATATATATATATATATATATATATATATATATATATATATATATACATATACATATATATATATATAGATATACATATATATATATATATATATATATATATATATATATATATATATATGTATATATATATATATATATATATATATATATATATATA
Source organism: Pinus albicaulis (assembly GCA_034641835.2). Lineage (NCBI taxonomy): Eukaryota > Viridiplantae > Streptophyta > Pinopsida > Pinales > Pinaceae > Pinus > Pinus albicaulis. Next base: position 1,092,570,225 of record CM076578.1, read on the forward strand.
TATATATATATATATACATTATGTGACAATTCAATTTCTCAATATTCTAACAATTCCAATGATATTGAATTTTGTAACAGCTGAATCCTTGAATTATTTATGCATCCCCTCATCAATAGTGAGGCCACTCCATATCCATCTTGAACCTTGATCCTTTCCAATCCTTGATATAACTGAAATGCAGAAGGACACCACTATAAGAAGGAGCTCATATAATCTTGGTACAATTCTTGGATAGTATATACCAAACTGAACCTTCATAGTTTGTTTCTTTGTAAAATATCCCAAGAAAAAAACTATTCCTTAGAGCTAACCACATGAAAATTTTGGGCATTTGTATTTTCAAATTATCTTCTACCGTCAAACCACATTCTACTCTGCCAAGCACTTATAGCCTCATTACCAAATTTTTTGGTATATATGCCATAGGCTGGACTCTATCCCCTTAGAATTTAATCTTGCTCAATTACCAACCCAAACATTTTAGATTTTTTCCACTCTTGTCTCCAAAAGGTAGTAATTTCTGGATAAGAAACTTGACAAAGAAAAAAATATCCATGTCTATGTAACTTCTCAATCAAACCATCCAACAATCTAAAACCCTCACCACATCTAACCCAAGTGTCACAAACATTTCTCACCCTTGACCATTTTCCAACTTGAAAATGCAGGTAAGTTGTGAATGCTATTAAAAATATTCACCATATGCAACAACATACTTACGTCTTTCTCATACCTTCATTTCGTCTGCCAACCTAATTCAGACTCAAACGATTTTTCCTGGAGATGTTTGATTATTGATATGATAGAAACAAAGTACAAATAATTTATTACATATATCTTGTATTATTATAGTTTTGAATATTTCCCTATTAAGTTATTATTTTTGATATCTATAAAGAAGTGTTTCAAACATCCTAATTCTATAGTTAGAGATGTGACTAGTATATTAAATTGTTGAGGACATAATGAGGAAATAGCCTTTACTAAATGTGCCAATAATTCCTTCCTTATCCCTATCAAAATATGACATCTATAAAGTATAAACTTCTCAAGCTGTAAAAATAATAAGAGCTATTACCAGAAAAATGCGTCAGAAAAGTAGTTTTTTGACATCAAATCTTTGTATTATAGTCTATAATTATCTTCAAAGAGGGCGCTATGATGGTTCGTTTCTTAAATGCAACTGGAGCATTAAATTGGAAACTACCATTTAATCTTGATGTGTGAAAATAAAAATCCTTATCATGCACTTTTTTCTTACAGGTAACGAGCAGTGGAATCTAGACCATCTTTTGGACCTACTCTCTTGTTCAAATTGGGCAACATCTAGAAAGGGATGAACCCATAGCTTATAATGTTAGGAACATGACTTAATTCAATTTATTTAATCATATATGATGAATGTTTTATACTGTTTTTTCATTTCCTGATTTATCTTGAAATTCATAATAAAGTACTGCATGATTACTTATTGAGTAGATCATGTGGTTTAGATTTCCCACAATGGCTTATTGCTTTTGAATATTTGTTGTAACTGCACAGAGTCAGAAATTAATATTTGATGTAGTGCACTCTTGAATCTCAATAGAAAGCTTGGATATCCTCACTACTACAATATAAAATTTTCAGTGGTTGAGGAGGACAGTTTCCTGTAACAGAGCAAAGAGAAATTTCAATTTATTAGACATTATATATTAATATAACTTGCATTATGCAGACATGAACTATGCATATATACCTTATATTGTGCAGACATTAAATATTTACATATAACTATATAAATTAGGAAATAGGACATGAAAATTTTTCAGCGTAGAATTTGAAATATTTACAGGAGTTTTCTAATATGATTCCTTTGACTATTATTTATTTCCCAATTAACACCAAAGTGGAAATCCATTGGCACTAGGACTATGAAATTTGTACACCGACATGTTTGGCTTGCTTCCATCACCACGATGGCTCATGAGGGAGTTGCAATGATTCACAGGGGATTCATTGGGGGAGAAATATCATACCACGTGGGTTCATATTAGGGGATATATTATGAGGGAAAAATGGAATAATATATTGGGGGATATATAGGGGGTAAAGGGTTTTAATATTGGCAAGTATAAAAAATGGAGCTCAAAGTGAATGAAAAAATATAAAAGGGTATACAAAATGTTAATGAAAAAATGGATACATACAATATCTATTTAAAGTAGAGGTTTTTTAAATTGGGAAGGTGTATTGGGTTCATATTCGTAGGGGGTTAAATAATGTGATTTTCAGAGGTATTTTCCAATATGTATTCAAATTAAGGGTATTGTTTAATATGTCACGAACGCACACGATATGTCATAGGTTCATTGAGTGAAGCCCCTGTGCAATGATTCAATGAACCCTAGTGGGGGGATTATTGTCACCCTTGCTTTACCAACCAGAGAAGCCTTTGTCATGGTACAACCCGATAGGACAGTTATGGTTGTTGGTTGTGCATTTTGGGAAAGAATCCAAGGTTGAACATGATGAGGAAGCAGTCAATCTTATTTATTTATTTAGCCTATCATAGTTATTGTGATCTAATTCTTAATGGTTGATTCTGTATAAGGGTATCTTAATATAGTTTCTTAGAATTGAGTTTAATTGTATTTCATATTCCATCATCCTCTTTATATGCAACCTAATTGTCAACTCTTCTAAATTTTCATCATAATTGTTGGATTATTAGCACTCGAGAGTATTAAAAGTGAACTAAATGTCACATTAGTGGTAAGTGGCCATTATTACACAAATGTTGTCGCTAAATTAATTTGAAACCTAAACCATTGAATTTGTAAATAAAGATGTATGGAATTAAATGTATTTATGGCTTCAATTAATAAAATTTCATTGAATATTCAGATATTTCTTTTCATTTGTTTGTGTGTCCTTCCTCATATAAGTTTCTACATGGTTTCATAGTGATACTAAAGCCCATGAGCGTGATTATTTTTGGAGATAATTCATGAAGATTGTAAGAAAAAAGGCTAATTGAGTACATGCATAATAAGCACTGTAAAGGAAGTTCGCGAAAATGATTTAAATTATTTTCAAAGGGCATTAAGAAGTGATGACGCCTGATAGAGAAAATAAAACCATCATGAGATACCATGTAGAGAATACAATCCAGAGATGGAGACTTGAAGAAGAAGTCCGCCATATTTTAACAGATTCAAAGAGTAAAGAGATGCTGCTGATATGATTTCAAAAAATATAAAATACTTATAAACCCATGTGGAAGACTGACACACTGAAAAAAATTCTTTTGCAGACCACATTAATAATGGACAGCAAGCAGACAACACTAGATGCAACATTGAAAAAATGTCCACCAAAATTTTCCAAAAGGTTCTAGAGAGAAGATACATGGTTGATGTTTTTGTTGCTTAAATTCTGCCATCTCAGTGCATTGTAGATATTAAATATTTTTATTTATTGTTTTATGGGTTCCTCGACCGATATGTGACACCAAATTGAAAATTTTGATCTAGTAGATAGAAAATGCATGGTGTAGTTCCCCCATTTGCACTACAATATTGTTACATAAATGTCATTATCTTCTGTGAAATGCCCAGTTGGCCGAATCCACCAACAAAAATCTTGAAATGAGGTTCCTAATACAATATTCCAAAAGTCCCAAAATTGTGCATGAATTGATTTAATGTCAAATCTTTCACTGTCTTGGGCCAAACAAAATTTTCCCAGTCCTCCTTTTTCACAAGTATAATTTCGAGGGCTTATATAGGATGCTTTTAGGTTTATTTGGGAAAATATATGAAATTGTTATGCAAACCTTTGCTACTAGGAGACCATGTTCACAATATTCTTCTATTAAGCTATCCACACAACTCAATTTCATTGTGGTGTTATACTTTCTACCAACATTAAATTTCCAATTTCAAGTCTATTTTACACGGTCTCTGTGACCTTGAAGCCCTCAAACTTTTCTCATTTTTCCTCAGTATATTTTGGGCATTGAAGTTCACTTGGGAATTACATTCATATCTCTCTAGTCTGTAAGTGACAAAGAGATTTGATGGTACCTTTCCAATGCCACGTAAATCTTTGGAAAGAATTGTTTTCTCATGTCTGCATAACCTACTCCCCACTAGAATTGAATATGTGACCTCCAAGGAGAAATCACATGTTCTTAACTATTAGTCCTAGTCAGGTTTTACATTCCCAAAATACCCTCATGTGATTAAACTCAACATGTTATGAGGTATATCAAGTTTTACAGTCTATAGCCCATAGAATTGAATTCAGGTTACAAGAAAAAAGATAAATATGAGAACCAACATACTAAATTTGAATTTACTATTATAGTTAGAATAATGTTTCGCATGTGTAATTTTTCTACCATCTATCCCACCCCAAGTGTCATTTTATCTTCAAGCTCTACATTGTTATATTTTATAGGTTACAACCAAAACCTCTATTGTAGGCAGAATTCTGTCAAATGCATGTTGATAGCCATGGGTTGATCATACATGTTTTTAACTACAATTGCTAATATAGATATTGGGCACATAGGTATTCACAATATGGAAAGGCTTCCAACAATGATCACTGGTTTTTTTGTTCAATTCTTACTCATGAGAGGTTTGTGCATCTATTTTGTTAGAATCAAAGTCAACATTACAGATCAACATTTAAGAAATTGTCAAAGAAAGTGACTAGGAATGGGGAGATCGTACCAATATCACATGTTTAACATTTCAACTCGAAAACCATATTTAACTTGAGAATTATAAAACTACTAATGTATATGGAATTTCATGTTATTATCATGTGTCTACATTATTTGTGAAAATTGAAGTTGATGTGACAGTTTGGAAATCAAATTATGGGAATAGGTATAGGCAACAACATATCATGTTCAACAAAGAGGACTAAAACTGCATGGAATGTTTCCACCCAACCATAGAGCTTAAGCTCACCCTTGTGTCGAGAAACTTATTTCCAAAGGAAAATATATCACACTCAATGCTCTAGGGAAATAGGAAACCAAAATTACCACATAACCATTATTTAAAAAACATACATTCATTTAACAACAATCATTCATAAAATCATGTCCTAAAATCCAAGTCAATTGTTAAGTGCAGCTTGCTTGGTCGATGAAAGTGAGTAGATAATATATGGTTTGAACATCACAGTGAAGAGTAGGAATATATATATGTGCATTATGTGCCAATACAATTTTTCATTTCTTCCATCTACCTTCCAAAGCATACAAAATAGGAATAAGGAAACAAAGGAAAATATAGGAAAACTCTGACCATGACAAGGAAGGAGAAACAAGATGGCATAAAACTGGAAAAACCAGACCTGTTTGGCTTAATGTAAAATACAAAGGCTGCAAGAAAATCCTAATTCTGTACAAGAACTTTGGGAAGAACAAGAAACTTGAGAAACCAAATTGGGTTATGCACCAATGTCATTTGGGCTCACAAGAAGAAGAGAATGAAGGGGAGCTCATTTTCTCCAAGGTTTTCTATCAGAAACAACCAAGACAATGTAAATTTGAAAATGTTTCATATATTAGGGATGGGAGGGTTGGTGCACACCTAAGTTGAATTTACAAAATCCAAAAGTTGTGCTGAAATTTGGGTTTCTATACCATCCACAAAAGATATTTAATTTAATAGTATACAATATATATATTTCTACTTAGAAGATATTGTAGAATTCATTGGATGGTTCTAATCAAATTTGTAAAATATGTTCCACAACTAGCTTATTTACTATAAAATTTAAGCCATCTAGGACTGCACTCTAAAATCTAAAGAAGTGAATGGAAAACATACTATATTTAGTAGTAAATTAATAAAAGTTGGATATGAAAGGTAGAAAGCATTTTGAAATCCAACTCTTTCTTTCTCAATATATTTTTATGAATGTACCATTGAATGTATGTTTACAGTGAATAACCTATAAATATTAATAAACCATCTTGACATATATTCCAAAAATATATAAATAATTGCATGCTTATTGGTGGTGAAAATAAGTATTTTGCAGGGTTATTACTGGTGAAAAAGTAATAAATAAATTGACTAGATTTAATTAGCGTAATGAACAAAGATATAATAGTTATTTAGAGCATACACATGCAGGCTTTGAAGGGCTTCCCAATTTTGTCTTTGGATGTAAGTAAAAATCACCTAAAATATGTTGGGACTCACTTGATTCGAAACCACATATGATTCCATTGCATTCATGAACACAAAGCTTGGATTGACTCTTGAGCTATGCTTCTTGGAATTTATCTATGCTTCTTGGAGTAAAACAACTTCAACAATTTTGAGAGAATCTCACTTGAAATAAAATCTATCATGGTATATTTCATTTCTTCTCTTCTATTTTGGGTGAGGTACTACGCTTCATCATTGTTTGCATGCAGCATGAAAATGGTGAATGTGGCCCTGGTTGGGATTATCTTTGAAACCTCACAAATTATTTATTTGTTTATTAAATTAATCGTGATATTAAGTTATTTATTGTGAGAAATTAATAATAATAATAAAATTATCTCGTCTTTATTTAAATTATTCGCAATATAGTTATGAGGGTTTTATGAGATAATTTTAACTTTACATAACATGTTTTAATTCTATCTCTAAAATGAGTTACAAGATGAATTATATGGACTCCAACTTTAAATGAGGATAAGTAATGAACAAAAATTTACATATAACACATTAATGTTTTGGGTAACACTCATTGTCAGACAAGAAAAAATGGGCAATAACTTGAATTGGGTGTAATATGTGCATAGAAGATAATAAAAAAAAAAATCCAAACTAGGTTGAATGTCAAGTAGAACATTATAGACATTCGTGGATAATCATAGATCTTAGTTGTAAGTTTAAAAACGACATATTTGAAATGGACATAGAAACCTAGGGTATTTTGTACTCTAGACACGAGAAACACGTAAGAGAGATAAATTTATGAAACTTAAGGAATTAGAGACAAACAAAAGAGGATATTAACCATAATAATGTAAGAGATCACTTAACATGTAAGTGATTATTTATGGTATCATTTCTTGTATAATCATTTTGAGTCTTACCATAATAAAAAAACAAAAATTGTTGTTGAACCTAAAAGTTAAAAGCGAAACATACAAACCTACTCATTATTAGAATCCAAATCATTGCTGGTATGATCACTTTAAGTCTTTACCATAATACAAAAACAAAAAATTTTCAAAAAATGTTCTTGAACTTAAAAGTAAAACATACAAACCCACTCATTATTGGAATCCAAAACCTTGGCTCGATTTGTGGGGTTTAAATACTACTATTACTAATTACTTAAAAACTTACTCACTATTAAAATTCAAACCTTAACTCGATTTGTGGAGATTAAATACTACCATTAGTAATTACTTAAAAATTCTATATAGTATATTCTAATTCCCACTTGTGCACATTAACTAAAACTTGAAACCTAAACTAGAATACAAGATTCATTTCTTCTTTCATGTGTGCGTAACTATATATAAACCCTTAAATTCCATAATAATATTGTACATTTTGATAATTCGCTACACTAAATTAAATGTTGGAAAAACTTATTAATAAGATGGTTTAATGCTTTGACACTAACAAAATAGAAAATCAATTTTAGATATTCAACTCGGCGAAGTTTGTGTTAATCATGCATTTATAACATCACTGAAGTAGTCTTGGTAGTATCTTTGAGGGTACAATATTTTTTTTTAAGACTATATAATACAATTTTTATGTTTTAAATAAAAATAATATATTCAATTTTGGTTATCATGTTATACATTTTTTTCAATCCAATGGCATCTCAAGTTATACTTTTTGCATCCAATGGAATCGCTCCTTATGTTATCATCTTCTCCTTCATGTCTTCTTATGGAATATAATGGGTCACTCATACTTTAGTTTTCATCTAAGTTAAAATTATATGCATCTCTTATGATTTTAAATATTTACCTATTAACATGGTTCATTTTGGTTGAAAACATCCCAAAAAAAACTTCTTTAAAGGAGTATGCTCCTATTTAAATGTACAAATGGTGTGCCCAAAAATATATTTACCACCTTTTTAGATAGGTACTTCCAAAAACATGTTATTTATTTCCAAAATAGTAATATATTATCAAATATATTATATATATTAAAAGGAAATATAATTATAACACATTAAGGAAAGTAAAAAAAATCATAGTTATATGGGATTTTACATTGTTTCAATGGGATTAATTTTTCTTCAACCATAATCTTAGTGGATAGTATCTTAGTATTGATGATGCATAATTCTTTAGAAAATAATTAATGCAACCTAATAATGAAGACATAATGGCTACTTTTTCCAACATATACATTGTCAATAATGTGATGGGAAAGGGTTTGATGTGATCTACCAAAAATTGTGGCATCATCAGGGGTAAGAAGAGGAGTGAAATGTAACATCCATAGAATCACTGCTATGTGTATTATACATATCATGTTTATTCGGAAATATTCCTGGGTTTTCATGCCCATGTGTATATTTTCTTAGTCGTATGTGCCTATGTTTATGTTTTTTTAGGATGGAGTGTCTATGTGATTCTAGGCTTTTGATCCTATATGCTAAAAGACTAGAGAACCTAGATCTATAAATATATAATCACATGCATATTAATATAGCATACCACTACCATAGAAAAAGTTAGGTAAGAGATTATGGGGGCATAGGACTCCAAATGTGGAAAAGGGGCTAAGAGATAATTCATGATGGGATTAAGCGTAGTGGCATAAGCCACTACTAAAATATGCCTAAATTCAAAACTATCATGCTTTAATCCTAAGTCCATAAAGCAATTTCATGAAATGGTACTTGTCAAATACGGCGCATGCACATTAAAGTGGGAATTTTAGTGTTATTCCATTCATTCTAGTCATTACATTTCTAAGAGGGAAATTGGATGCTTATTGAACTTCCTAGTGCAGGAAGAGGGGTAGTGGAACAACCTCATAGAAAACACATGCATAGAAGAAGATGCACTAGCTTGGGTTGTGTGGGATAATTTGGGATGATAGACTGTTGCTTTGAGGTTTCTAAATTCAAGCACATTGACCTATTATTATGGTGGTGTAGCTATTTACCATCGTAGGGTTAAGTAGGATTTTCCTTGGTCGAGTATTATCCATAAATTACGGGTGACCCACTACTAAGAGATTATGAGTAAGGAGAACTATAACCTAGTGGAATTTCTAAGCTTTATAGCTAGTTTTTGTTTTTCTCTCAAAGATAAGTGTTATGTTACATTTACCTATTCTCTGTTGGTGAAAAATATTGTAGAGACTTAGGATTTTTCTTTAGGATCAAACAAAAGGATTGCATCGTAGTCTAGCATGAATTGGCATTTTCAATCCTCCCTAAGGGAAGAAGGTATCACCCGAAGCACTGCCAAGACTTAGGTATATTTTTGGGGTTTTCTTAATGATGGGTAAGTTCATTTACCATTATGTAAAACAACAACCATTATAGAGTGGATCAAGGAGGCATTGCACATGAGATTAAATATGACTTTAAAAATATCTAGAAAATAAATAATCACATATATACACACACATTAGAGAATATATCTCCCTACAAATAGTATCGCTTTATTAATATCCAGATAACCAAAATTTAAAATCACAGATCCACAAGATTAGAACAAGGTTTTATACATTAATCCCACAAAATCCTCAATTAAAATAACATATGATCAGAACATGAATATCAATTTTGATAGCATGGAGACCCTTCTATTCCTTCCCTCTCTTGAGCAATGCACCTTGCCACTCCTTGTATAGATTTGTCTTGCAGATAGAATCAATGAACCCACTCCCTTGATATTGTCAACTTTAAACCATACGTCCTAATGGGATCAATCCAATTTTTATTTGACTAAATAAATTTAACTCATGCTCACTTGATAATTCCCAAGATAATAGCTTGGTCCCACTATGATTTTTATTCTCTCTCTCTTTCTTCCTTCACAACTAGTTTCTACTCAAAACTAACCAAAATATGAAGGACCCAACAAGCTCCGACCATATCCTATTGACTCACCATTGAGTCAAAATTTTACTTGCATATATGACTATTCCTTTACTTGCACATATGGTCCTTCCTCAATTGAAGGACCCAACTTAAGAAAAATTTTGATGAATGACTGGTAGAAGGAATCATATGTGTACAAATGATCCTGCCAATTTTGCAGAAAAATGTTGGTCTGATCAACAAAATTATTAGTGGAAGTTTCGGGAGCATCTAGGCAAGTTGAAAGAAAAGTGTTCTATGCTGTCTATAACAAAGTTGAGTTGATTGAACTGAAAATAATAGTTTGATGTAGCCTATGGAAGAAATACCAGGTTCCGGTGTGGTACCGAAAAAACGCGCACCGTAACTAATTTAAAAAATAACAAGGTGGTGCAGTTGTTTAAACAACCACATCATTGACTATGTAATAGTGTAGGGAGGGTGGTGCCTTGACAAAACTAACTGCCCCGGGGTGGATAGTTAGGTCAGCGCACTACTCGCTTGACAACATCACATAGTCAATGGTGTGGTCATTTACAAATCCGCACCGTTGAGCATGTACTGCTGTTAGGTGGTGGATTTATCAAACTATCTGCCCTGGGGCGGATAGTTAGGTTAGTGCACCGCCCACCCAACAACAGTACATGGTCAACAGTGCGGTCGTTTACATGACCACACCATTGACCATGTACTATTATTGGGTGGTGCATTGCACTGTATTTCTCTCTGACTTGGTCAACAACCCAACTCTTGGGGCATATAATTTGCATATTTTATTTTGAATGATCGAGATAAGGCACACTTCTACCATTCAACCATCTGAATTATTTTCTGTCACTATCCCATTTCATCCTCTTTTTTTCATTCAACGAGACCCATGGCTGTGTCACTTCGGAATTGTAAATAACGAATTTATTGATTGCTTCAATTTCTACATTTTCTCATGAAATCAAACCGACATATAGTACATATGAGATCAAAATATACATTATATCGAAGTTCAACATGAATATTTACTTTCTGTAAATTTGAAAAATGATATGTCGCTTACTCTTTATCAAGGCCGTTTTTCCATTAGTTTGGAGAAGCTCCCATTCTCTTTTGTCTTCATCCCTTTCATCGTCCCAAATCACTGCACCTCATCTGTTGTTGATCTACTTGATGTAATCACTGGAATAATACAAAGACGCATAAAATATGTACACATCTGCCATAGATCCCTCAGGTTTTCCCCTTTGTCGAAAAAAACCTTTCAATTTCTTCATGTACCTCTCTAAGAAGAACATCCAACGACAATAAACCACCCCAACTAATTCAATCTCCTCTACTAGGCAGATTAGAAGATGAACCCGCAAGTCCATGAAACTCGTTGTTATGAAACCAACTCCAAAAATAGAAGAAAAGAGAGATCAACGCCTTATAAATTAGCCACTTTGAGCGGGAAATCTCCATTACATTACATTAATGAACAATTATTGGATGATACAAATGACAAAACCTACTTCTATATATTGTAGTCCATGGGGTCACAATATAATCCTAGCCAACCTAATGATAATAATGTAAGGGAACAATAATAGCAATATTGGGGTTACAGGGGTACAACAATAACAATAAGGGGATTACACTAACAAAAATAAGGGACTATTCTAGTAATATAGGGATCTAACATGCCCCTCTCCTTAAAAAAAGTGTTGTCCTCAATTCTTAAATATCTCTGGATGCTTCTGTATAAAATTCTCATCCTCCCATGTAGAATCTCTAGTGGGTAAGTTCTCCATTTGATGAGATACTCTAAAATTGATCGATTTCGTAGTTTTCAAGTTATTGTTTCTGTGACTACTTCAGGTTCCAATATGATTTTTCCTTCCTCATCAAGTTTTGGAAATATTGTTTGAACTGGAATTTTGTCCCCTATAACCTTCTTAGCATGAAACATGGAAAACTCGATGTACTCACGAAGAAGCAGGAAGCTCCAATTTGTATGCCATAGTACCAATCTTTTGTAGCACCTTGTAAGGACCATAGTACTTTGGAGATAATTTATTATCCTTCTTAGCTTGCTTGAGGGACATTTGTTTGTATGGTTGTCGTCGTAAAAATACCCAGTCTCCTATATCAAAACCTCTCTCGCTGCGATGTTGATCTGACTGTTGTTTCATTTGATTTTATACCAAATTTAGGTTATCCTTTAAGAGTTAGAAAACTTCTTGTTGATGTTTGATGTGATCTTCCACTGCTTGAACCTTAGAATTTTCTCTTAAAGAAGATGTGATGGACGGTGCATGATATCAATAAAGTGCGATAAATGGGGTTATTTTTGTTGCAGTATGGAAGGATGTGTTATACCACCATTCAGCAAGAGGTAACCACTTGACCCATTGTGTTTGCTTATCATATACAAAACAAAGAAGATATCTTTACAAAAAATTGTTCACTATCTCAGTTTGACGATAAGATTGAGGATGATAAGATGAACTATGAGCTAGTTGAGTGCCCAAACAAGAAAATAATTTTGTCCAAAAATTTCCAGTAAAAATGGGTTCTCTATCACTTACAATAATCTTTGGGTTTCCATGTAGCTTTTGAATTGTTTCCATAAATGCAGTAGCAACTGTACTTGCTTTAAATGGATGAGATAATGCACAAAAGTGTGCATACTTGGTAAGTCTATCAACTACCACCATGATGACACTCTTTCCTTTGCACTTAGGTAAAGCTGTGATAAATTCCATTGAAATCTCCTCCCAACTTTGACTTGGAATGGATAGAGGTTCTAGAAGAACTGGGGTCTTAATTTTCTCAACTATTTTTTGTTGGAAAACTAAACATTCCACCACAAAATTTTGAATATCATATTTAAGGCCATCCCAAAAAAATTATTTCTTCACCTTCTGGTAAGTTTTTAAAAATAATAAGTGTCCTCCTAAAGGAGAAGTGTGCAATTCCAAAAGAATATTTTGTACCATAAGGACTCATTTTTCCAACGAAATGTATCAGATGTACTAGGATCTTGCTGCAACTTTTTAATGAGTGTCCACACTTCTTCATCCTTCTTCTATTCTTCTATTTCTTTAGTTATCCAATCTGGTTGGATAATATAAATGGCACAAAGCAATGTTTCCACCTCTTCTTCCTTTCTTGAAAGTGAATCTGCAACAACATTTAGCTTCCCTTTTTTGTAGATAATTTCAAAGTCAGAACCCAACATCTTTGTGACCCATTTTTTTTTCTCTTCTAAATATATTCTTTGTTCCAAAAAGTGTTTAAGACCATCATGATTAGTTTTTACCTTGAAGTGTCTTCCCATAAGGTAAGGTCACCATTTGTTTAGTGCATCTAGTTTTGCCAACATTTCTTTCTCATAAATAGCTTTCTATAAATACTTTCCTTTGATTGCACTACTTTCAAAAGCAATGGGTATTTATTATTGAATTAAAACAACACCAATTCCATTTCCTAAGGCATCACATTCCACAATAAAGGTTTTTGTGAAGTCTGACGTAGCTAAGATTGGTGCTAGGCACATTGCCTCTTTAAGATGTTCAAAGGCCTTAGTTGTTTTAGGAGTCCATGAAAATGCATCTTTCTTCAATAATGTTATTAGATGTGCTGCTATTCTCCCATAATTCTTAACAAACTTGTGATAATACCCTGTTAAACTGAGAAATCCCCGCAACTGCTTTATGTTTGTGGGGGCTTTCCATTCCTTAATGGCTTTAATTTTTTAGGGTAAACCTTAACACCCTCATGAGATAAAATATGACCCAGATATTCCACCTCTTGTACTACAAAGAAAAATTTGGATGTTTTTTCATATAATTGTTTCTCCTCCAATAGTTTGAGCACCCTGTCAACATGTTGAACATGATCCTTCCAAGACCTACTGTAGATTAGTATGTCATCAAAAAATACTAGCACAAATTTTCTAAGGAAGGGTTTGAAAATGGAATTCATCAACCCTTGAAATGTAGAAGGTGCATTGGTAGGGCCAAAAGGCATGAACAAAAATTCGTAATGACCCTCATGAGTTCGAAATTTTGTTTTCAGAATATCTTCAGTCTTCATTCTAATTTGATGATAGCTTGAACAAAGATTCAACTTGGTAAAATAAATTGCTCCATGTAATTCATCCAATAATTCATCAATCATATGAATGGGAAATTTATCTTTAATAGTGAGCTTATTGATCTCCCTATAATCTGGACACATGCGCTTGATCCATCCTTCTTGTGCACCAATACTACTAGAGTAGAGAAAGAACTTTTATTTGGTTGAATTATTCCAGCCTCTAACATTTCTGCAATCATATGTTCAATTTCGCTCTTTTGGACATAAGGATATATGTAAGGCCCTATTTTTAGAGGAACACTTCCTGGAATCAAATGAATAGCATGATCATGCTCATGAATAGGTGGGATTCCTTTGGGAGTGTGAAACACCTTGGAATGATTGTCCAAGACACTTTGGAGATCTGCAGAAATAGATGATTTTGATGTTGGAACTTCTAGTGAGCATAATTGTGCAATTATGCCTCATTGTTCCTTCTTTAGAAGATTTTTCATGAAATTAGAGCTTTTTATCTTTCCCTTCTTCCCTGTGATACCCTGTAATTCGATTTCCTTTCCTTCTGAAAAAAGAAAAAAAATCAAGAAAAGTTCTTGAAAATTAAAAGCTACCATCCACAAATATTGTAACCATTTTACTCCTAGTACAAAATAAACACCTCCCATTGGAATGGAAAGAATTGGGCTATTCAATACATATTCCCTCATGGTTAGCTTAATATTATGTCATTTTCCCAAGAAATTTATAGTTCCTCCATTTGCAACCATCACTTGACATTCTGGTGCTGGTTATATGAAATAATTCAATTCCTTGGCTACCTTAAAATGAATAAAATTATGGGTACTACCCGAATCAATCAACACTATTACCTTTTTCTTCTTGATATGTCCTTCTATATTGAGAGTTTTAGGAGTGGTAATTCCTGCCAATGCATTACACGATATGGTAGAACTCAATTCTTCTTATTCTAGGGTTGGTTCCTGGTGTATATCCTCTTCTTTTTATTTTTCTTGTTCATTTTCTTCCTCCTTTTCATAATCTATGTAAAATAATTTCTTCTCAACACATTTATGACCTTTAGTGTATTTTCTATCACAACTATAGCAAAGCCCTTTTTATCTTTTTTCTTCCAATTGTTGTGGTGTCAACCTTATAGGTTGTGGAAGTCTAGGAGTAGCAACACTTCCATCTTTATATATGTGCGTGGTAGGCTTCCTTGTCACCATAATTTTACATTCAATTTTTCTTTCCATCCTAAATGCCTTCTCTAATGAATCAGGTTTCCAAACGTGAACTTCATGTTGGATTTTATCCTTTAAAGTCCCTATGATGACATCAATCCTGTGTTCCTCTGGAATATTAGTTACCCTTATATTAAATTTTTGGAAGTCCTCAATGTGCTCCACCATTGAACCCTTTTGTTTGAGATTTATTAATTGGCTAAAGAACGTGTTTTTCTTTAAATCTTCATAATTTTCTATCATTGGACCAAGTGACAATTTTTTTACAGGACCAAAGCCATCGATACCATACAAATGTATTTTTTTCTAAATGTAAAGTTTCAATGCATAACTTTTGTGTGTTTTGCACATTATTGAGATCAAAATATTGCTCCATCTATGGTATCCATGTTACGGGATCCTTTCCATCAAACTTCCTCATATCCATATTTCGAATATGGTGGTTCTTTAATCCAACATTAGAGTTTATGAAATCACGATTAACATTTATTTTGTTCTCATCATGAGTTTCCTCTACTACGTTTCCACCATTAGGAATCATTTCTTGTATTAACCTTTTCATCAAATATTCCATGTCTTCTTTTAGATCATTCTTCATGTCTTCCATGTTGTCTTTCATTTTTTCATCGATCTTAGCTTCCATGTTATCCATCTTAGCTTCCATGCCATCCATCTTAGCTTCCATGCTAGCTTCCATGACATTATTCAAACCATCCATGCCTTTCTACAAACCATCCATCTTAGCTTCCACGCCTTTCTTCAAAACTTCCATTTCATTTTTTGTTGCTCTTTGCAAGAGAAAAATTTGGTGCACTTGCCCTTGTAATTTTGATATGTCATATTGCGCTTCTTCCTCTTCATGAGTCATAGTAGAGCCTTATGAAGGCTTAGTGGGTGTTGAATTCTTTTAGGTGGCATTTTTGAACCCAATACTGATATCTATGCTTCAATATGCCCTTGGAATCACTTCAAACTGATTTTTCACACAAGACTTATGCAATTCGAAGAAAAAAACACACCTTTTTCATGCTTTTGAGGATTTTGATATTGAAACTGAATTATCCCTGTGATTTTGGATCTTCAATATCTGAAATTTGGCATTATAGTTTCCCTCTGAATATTCTTTCGAATTCCATAGCTCTGACCTGATTTGGATTCTTCAAGTCAAATTTATGCCTAATCTACCACAATGACCTAATTATGGACTGGTTCATTAGAGCGAACTTGTATGACATTCCACGTGTCACTATTTCCTCCTTTTATTCTGAAATTGATACACAAGAAACTAAATTCCGTGTAATTATGGTGATGTTTTACAAAATTCCAATTCGATGCTCAGAAAGAGTTATGACGATTTTCCCATGGTCACCTCTTTGATATGAAATTTAGGAGCCTGAAAAAACACTAAATTCCATAGATCATATCTTTGAAAATATTGCGAACCAAGATCAGAAATTTTTACAGGAAGTGACTCAGGACTTTGAATTCAATATGTAAAATTTTTAGCTTTTGAACCTTCGTAGAAACCAATTTACAGTGAAAATGAAACGATGGCTTGTTTAGGTGAAATTTGGGAACCTGAAAGCACCCTAACTTCCACAGATCATATCTCCAAAAATATTGTGAACCAAGACCTAAAATTTTTACACGAAGTTCCTCAGGATTTTGGCTTTGGTCTATAAAAATTTCACCTTTTGAAACTTCGTATAAAAAAATTTATAGTGAAAATTCCACAATGACCTGTTTGGAGGAACGAAACCCTAGAATCCAAAGCTCTGATACCAAAGTTATGAATCTAACTCCAAAAATAGAAGAAAAGGGAGATCAATGCATTATAAATTATCCAATTCGAGGGGGAAACCTACAATAAATTACATAAATGAATAATTCTTGGATGATACAAATGACAAAACCTACCTCTATATATAGGAGTCCATGGGGTCACAATATAATCCTAGCCAACCTAACAATAATAACGTAAGGGAACAATAATAAAAATATTGGGGTTATAGGGGTACAATAATAATAATAAAGGGGTTACACTAACAAAAATAAGGGACTATACTAGTAATATAGGGACCGAACACTCATCGGCAATTCCTTCTCAAACATACAAACAATCTTAACTATCTCTTGACGCCATCGTGGAATGCTAGCCACATGAATCTCCTTTGACATGATTGAAAATAAAAATGAAAATACTTTAGATATGGCACGTCCTAGGTCACGAACACATTTCTCAGCTACTTCGTTTGGATCAATCCATCCGAGGGTGCAGGGGCCAAGGGATTGTATGCCCGCATGTCTGTCAGATTCGTTATCCGAGTCAGAGTATAGATCCATTGGCTTAGTACCGACGGGGTGGGTAGAATAATAGCATTTTGTTGGCCATTAATGTTGACTGCCCCGCCTGGATATTTGTAGGAGTGGAACCACTTGTATGAGCTGTCGATGTGGGGAAGTCAATTTTCAAACACCCACACATGAAAAAAGAATAATGACACTGCAAATTTATAAACACATGAAATGATATACAAAATTAGTTATTTTTTATGATCCATACATGGGATAAATTTTTTTAATATAAACAATAATAAAATCATGCTTTTGAGATTATACGTAATCTTAGAAGATTCAAATGGTCATGCCATTTCAACCTTGACAAATGGTCATCCATGGTGAAGCAGCGTCGTAGTGAAGACCCATATGAAGAAGGCCCATATGAATATGTCACCCTCACACCCATTATAACTTCATTTGCTAAAGAAAGATCATCTTTTTAAAAAATCCATGGGACATCACCTTCTTTGAAATACCAATTAGAGGGACCAGTTGCCTCTGATCATGTTCTTTCTTATCATCTTGGGCAATGTTTCTTTTTAGTTTTTGAAGTAGTAATATATTTCCTAACAACCAATGTGTCACTTTGTTTCAATGATATGTGCCTCCATAAAGAAGATGAAACATTTTTAAATATATGCATGAGATTTAATAAGTGGGTAAACTTAAGATGCTCCCTATATGGGAGGTTATAAAATATAGATTTCCCTTTCATCCCAATGGGAAATTTCTCAACATAGGTGTCGAAGAATTCTAGATCATTGAACATAGGCTCCCTATTTGAATCGAACATTTATATGAAATCTTTTTCCTTCTCTCTCCCATATGCTCTAAGTCATTTCGTTGGTGTCATTATTGGAGGCCCTTGGGTTCTCTCTCATCTACCATTGAAAGCAGATGTTGCTCTTTTGTAAGGGTGTTTTTTTGGGAGGAATACCTTGGAGCAATCATACACTGGCTTTCGTAGGTCATTGGACCATCTATATTTTAGAGAAGGTCCACAAAATTTACATCCATAATACCATTTTGTTACAAGACCTTTGAAATTATTATATACAATATGCATGACACGTTAAATAATATCATGAATATTAGAACAATTACAATGAATTAAATAACTAATATGTGAAAGAATATTGTTACGTATATAAACAAATCAATAAACATGTAATTTACCAGAGAAATTTCCTAAGCTTGGATAATCATGTGTCATGTAATCACATATGAAATACAACGTAAAACTCCTCTCTACTGCGATGGGTCTTGATACATTGTATATATTTATCCAATGATACATTGTATATATTTATCCAATCCCATAATTCCTTCGATTCATTTACCAATGTTCGTAAGAATACATCCATATTATTCACTTGTCTTCTACTAGGGAATATGAGAGCCAACATAAGATGTTTATTCCTCACGGAAAACCATGGGGGAATATTGTTATTGATCACTACTATAGGTGAAACAGAATAGTTGGTTTTCTAGAGGGAATGTGGGTTGACTCAATCCATGGATATGCTGAGTCGTAGACTTCGTACTCCATCCTTGAATTTTTAGGGAAATCTCTCCTCTATATGCTTAATGGCTATTGAATATGTTGGGATTCTCATAACTCCCAACTCAAGTCTGTGTGAGGCATGCCATCCATGCAACATAGCAAATTCTTTGCAATGAAAGATCCTTTGAATCCTTGGGATTATAGGCATGTGCCTCTATATCTTAAAAGGAGGACCACGTGATTTACCCTTCCTTTTTTATTTATAATACCTTTCATGCCCAATTTTAGACATATATCTTTCTCTTTATATTATCCTCTATACAGAATAAAATCAGTTGGACATGCATGATATGATATGTACTCAACACCCAACATTTTCAACAATTTGTTTTCCTCTTCGTAGCTACCAGGCAAGACATTATCAGTTGGAAGAACCTTATATTTGAATAACATGTAGTTGGTCATGGAAAATATTAAATGTACATTAATTTTCCGATATAATTATTAAAATTCATAAAATTGACCATTTGTAAACTTCATTGTGTGATTATATTTCTCAAAATATAAGGGAGGACTTGATGGTCAATTACCTCAAAATTTCCGAGAAACATGCATTCGACAAGCCAAAATTTTCTTTCAAGTTTTACAGTAACATCAATGTCCCCAATTGGGTAGAATTTTACTGACTGCAAGGTCCAAAGAGAGGGGTGGTGGAAGAAATTTAAGGCTTTCGAAAAAGGTATCAGTGATATGAGCATCATCCCCTCGCTGATAATCATTCCGGAATGCATCTAACAACATTGTCTCCATGGCAGTGATATCCCTTAAGTAATTATCTATACCAACCTATATTTGATTACCTCCATTGTCTACTTGTGAAGAACTACTATTGCTGTAGTCATTCCTAATTGATGAATCTAGACGTAGTGGGAATTGAATAGGTGGTTGATTCAACCATTATTGGTATCGTTCCTCTCTGATTTTTTCTCTTAATTCAGCATTCTCTCGATTTGACATTATCATGGGGTGCAACGAAAGATGGTAGGTAGGTCACTCATCATCACTAGAATCCTAATAATTTCAAAAAATATATTTGAACATGATTAGTACAAAGTCGATGATATCAATTAGTAAGCATGTCGACAATGCATGATTAACTCGTTTGACATTGAAATAATTAGAGTAATATACCAAAAAATTATTATTACAATAATTTTCCAAGGATTGTGGCTAGAAGATGAAATGTTACAATTGTAGGGTGAAGCGGTTGTCCATTTTCATATACCAAATGTGCCTTGTGGTATGCTGCCCCTGATAAGAGCTTCCGATGTTTTGGAGCTTTTTGAATATTTTTTGCATATGAAATTGATTTTGAATCTGTATGAACCTGCAAATTTGCATACATTAATTTTATTTAGCTGATTAACATGGATAGAAAAAATAAATTCAATTACATAATGGAAATATAAATAAAATCTGATGTAATTACGTCTGGAGATGGATTGGGAGAACTCCGCGATGGAATTTGAAATATATTATGGAATGAGCTATATTTTAAAGAATTTTCCATTTCATATAATTATGATATTTTCTACTTGCATTTTAGAAAAATCAAACATAAATTTTGGTGTACATACCTTAAAAATCAAACATAAATTTTCAGTGCTTTAAAAATGGACTTATATTTATTGGTGCTAATGTACTGTTAACCGCACCGGTGCATTTTAGTTACTGTGCATTGGTGTGCTTTATAAACTAACACACTGGTGCAGTTAGTTAACAAACACATCGAATATCCAGAGCAAAAAAAAAAACTTTATTTTTTTAAAGTGAAAAAATAGCGGTAAATTGAAAAATGGGTAGAAAATTATTTTCAGAAATCTAATTTCATAAAAAAAATCTTTAAATAGTAAAATTTTTTCATTATTTGAAACTATTCATAGAATCATAATTTGAAACATCTCGTGATTTGCACAAAAACCTTGTAGTATAGTAAAATTGTTAAATTTTAATGTAATAATTGTTTTTTTACAATTTATTTTGGATTTAATACATTCATAGTAGATATTTAAAATTTTGCTGTGCATTTTCAAATCCCAATCCATGTCGGCCCTTGTACGATTTTTTAAAAAACATATTCTTTTTAATCGGGGCGCCTTGTTTAAAATAGCAAACCAGTGCACTATGTAGTATAGCACACCGGGCACGTATTGACAAAAAAACACTATTTGATTAAAAAACGTTTTTTATTAATTTATGTTTGTGTTAATCCATGTATCGGTTAACATATAACTCATTGGCTCTCCTTATTGACAAAGAGAACCGTATGGTGCTTTTACTGTATTGGCGGTGCGTTTATAAGAACCTACCACACTGTCTTCGTTGCGTACTTTTTTAAAGGCGTACCGTTTTCTTGATTTTTTTTTAACCTGAAAATTATGTGATTTATTTATAAAATATATTAATTAATTGTATGGTATAACTTTCATATTGATAAATAAATTGTTGAAAAGATTTCAAGTAACAAAAATACTGATAGCACATCGAGAAAATAAAAAAAGTCAAGTTATGTGTAAATTATTTACAAAAATTATTATTTTTGAACTATATGTAAGTTTAAATAATATGTATTGTTTATTGTGTATCATGCAGAGCCACAAAATGATGAATATCGATAATATTATTCTTGATCTAAGACCAGAAGAGCGTAAAATCTTAATGGAAAATTTGTAGAAGGATGAATCAGGTGAATGAAAAAAATACTGTTAATCCAATATGAGTTTCCTTTTTGAATTCTCATTAATAATATACTTAAAAATATTATATAACATGTTTCAAATAATATATTAATATACATATGTTTAATGTTCTACAGGGACTAACAATGAAGAAAAGGAATTTTTTTCTAAGAAAAGAAATAAAATAGAACATGCAAATGAAAATGAATTTCTCCTTAGCTCATCTAGAGTGGTGTTGGAAGTTAACGAAAGGGAGGAAAAATTTTACAAAACTTTGAGGGATATAGTGGAACAAATTTATAGAAGCTCTTTCCAGTTATAATACAAAACTCAATCCAATTATTCCAAGAACCAAATTTTATTTAAACTACATGATGAGTTTCTAGAGAATTGGTCAATGGGACATGTCATACTTTTAATAGAAAAAATGTAGAACAAAAAAAAAGAAGGAATGAAAAAGTAATATTCCTTTCAATGTTTTTCTAGAATTATATGTATATATTACTAGAAATCAATCATTTATAAATATCACTTTTGCTATATTTACTTTCCATATATCAAAATAAAAATTAAATAGTTTATTTTCATGTTATATTTTCAGGAAGATTATGAAAATCTCAAAGGATGAATGAGCTAATGTCAGAAATATGCACGTAGGAATGTCCAAAAAGGTGTACAAGGAGATGGCCAAAGAAATTGACATAATTGCATCGCACGAGGAGTCATGTCAAACAGGTTATTCCTCTCCTCTACAACAACAATGTGCTTCAAATGTAATATGTAATCATTGAATTTTTTGATTAGGTATAATAAATAAACAATTTAGCATTAAATATTAATTTTCAATTATTTTCTTGCAAAAAAGAAAAGAAAATGGAACCCATTCAGCACATAAAACATTACACAAGGAAGAAAAGGGTTTATATCTATGTTTGTGAGCAATTGTTACTTCCTTATAACAACTTAACTAGATTTCATTTTTGTATATTTTAAGTTGTTTTATAACAATCATCATTTAATGTCTTCAAATAGGTGCTAACATATAAAGAAGAACCATTAGAAGAATTGATTGACATTGGGTTAAATATGGGTTGTTAGTATATGTTGACATATCAGAAATTAATGGTGGAATTTGTAAGCATCTATCTTTTTTTACTTAGCTCCGACAATAATTAATAGAACAAAAAATTCTTTTATATTAAATCTATGATTTGTTATGGGGTATAAAACTTGCAGGAAACAAAGTATGGAACTGCGCCAACAAATGAATTGTTGAAAGATGGCATGAAATTTGGCTTTGAAATAATGTGTATAGTTCATGAGTCAATTCTTGCTATGGTACATTTCTTTTTGATTCACATTGATGTATATTATTTAATATTGAAATTTTCATTAATCTCACCAATGTATATACACTCATTACACTTTATTTTTATGTTTGTAGATGGAACTTGAAGAAGAATAAAATAATCAACACAGTGAACAAAACATTCTTCCAAATAACCCAAGTCATGGAAGTAGCTTGAGTAGTGACAACAGCTCCAGCGAAGAATGATGATCAATATGTTTGGATACCAAAGCAAGGCACTGTATTTTTTGAAATATTTGTCTCTGAAATCAGACATTTTGTTTAATTTAATGGACATAGTGTCCCAATTAAAAGATAAAGGGATACAAATAACTGTCCCATTTTGTATGACAAAGAGTTTCTTATTCATATATATATAATAAAATACGTTTTAATTTATTCTATTACATTCTTCATTGTCACTGTGAAATGTTACACCATTGATTAAATATATAGATGATTAAATATTATAATGAACAAATGCGAAATATGATGACATGATATAACAATTGAATCCAAACATCACATTCAAATGCACTAATAAAAATTTGATTGATATGAATATCGTTATAAGATATGTATTGACTTTTGATGAATAACAAATTTTAAAAAATCGCAATAATTACACTATTATAGGTCTATGTTTCTAAAAAATACAAAAAGAACACAGGTGTGTGTTAGATACCGCGCACCGATGAATTTTTATGATAATGCACACTGGTGTGTTTCTACAAATCATTTTTACCATTTGATTTTTTAACCAATTGAGAGCAAAAGAGAGGTTTTTTACCACAAAATCCAGAAGATGATTCTGAGAAAATCGGTGGACGAAATTGAGTACCGTTTTCTCTAGGTAAGAGAGATCTTCATTATATTCACTTTAGTTGGATTATTTTTTCATTTATCCATGTATTTGGTTTTTTTTTGGTCAATTTTATTTTTGAAATGTGCCCTCGGATGTGTGTGCTTTCCCTTTATCGGGGCCGTTCACACCGACTAAATTTCACATATATAAATTTGTGATTTGCTAGGTTTTTGCCTTAGAAATGGTGCAAGTGCGCTTTGTTCATAAAGAGAGGTCGCGAAAGTCTTGAGGGTTTTCCAAAAAATAAGAAATACATCCCCAAATTTTGCAAAATCACCCACATTATTTTCTAATCTTCCACACTTGTTATTTTCAGGCTTTTTGACTGTTCATAATGGAGTGGAGAGAGAGAGAGAGAGAAAATTAAAGCCAAGATGTTGAATTTGTTAATGATCTAAAAAAATTGCAGGCCCTAAGAGATTATGGCCTATACAAATATTGGATAATCCCATGGATGAAATCTCAACTAGATCTCATGACTTGGATGTTGAGGAATTGTATGTCCAATATTAGTGCTTCATGATAGGAAATCAACTCCTCACTCTAGATGCTGACGATATATTTTTTTTGATAGGGCTATCCTACAGAGGGACGAATATATCTTTGTATGGACACATACCAGGTGGAGAAACCACTACCACTTATTTGAAGCGATATCGTGTTGATGGGGCTCAGATCAAGGATGAAAGAATTGACATCAAAACCATTGAATGAATCCCCTTGAGAACCATCACCTTTATAATTCCCAGATTATGTGGAAGTGGAACGCTTAACTTGGCTACAAAGGCTCAGATGAAGCTCGTCCTGGATTGTTCACAACCCACTATTTTCAACTAGTGCAAAGGGGTAGTTTTCAACATGAAAGGGAAAATGACTAGAGAAAAACATGGAAAATAAAGAAATTTGGATATGGTGCTATCTTGATTTCATTTTCTCTAGAAATGATTCCCCTCCTTGCCCCACAAAAATTTTTAGCAGAGATAGGAAGACCTTGAGATCCTCACATGATTTTGTGGGTCTCGTTGATGGCACGTCATGGAGGTGAGCACCAAGTGGTGAAGTATACTCTTGAGTTCTTCGAGTGGCTGGAACGTAAGTTAATTATGATAGAAGACTCTCCATATGTAGGGATTTATTACAAAGGTGACCCAAATATCTCATTCCCGACAGGGATGCAATGGGGTTACCTAGGTAAAAGATTCTCATTTTTATGGTTTTTATGTTTTCTAATTTTTGTTTTTTTTGTTTTTTGACATTCAAAGCTAATTACCCAAATTGGACATGCATATATTGGTTCATCTAGACCAGCGGGACTATGACGTTTTGACAGGCGGGGCGATCAGCGAGTATCTATTGCAGTGCCTAACCCTGATGTAGCAGAGGCATTGACTAAGTTAGAGCATAACCTGGAGAAGTTGGTTCTAGTAGGAATTCAAGGGCTGATCAACTGCTTGTTACAATGCATAACACATGATATAGTCTGCTATCACGATCACCATCATACTTAATTGTTAGTATTTTAGGGCTATATTTTGATTTTTTGTATCAGCAAGTTTAGATAATAAAGGCCACGAGGCCTCATGTCTTTGGATGAAAATTTTTGTAACACACTTTTTATAGACTATTTTACCTTTGGAGACTACTACTTATTATCTTAGTTTATCTTGTTCAATATGTGGATGAATATTTTTTTTGTTTACAAATGTTACAAATGTATATTTAACACTTGATTTTTTAATGCATTAGTTAATGTGTTTAAATTTCTCAGAATATGTTGATATTCATGAAATCAAACTTTCTTTCCGAGAGATAGACTGGTAAAAACATTATTAATATTGTTGAAATTCTTACAACATAGACATTTTTTAAATGTAATACTATGAGATATTAATCTAACCTAATAATCAAATGACAAATGCCATATGAAATGTATCATATAGTAATTCAATCACTACATTATACTTTGCTATGTTATTCGTAGTTTGACCAAGGCATATCCCTTAAATAGAAACTAACTCATTGGTGAGCGAGTAAATAGCCCAAGCTGTAGAAGAGAGATTTCAAGTACTATGACTAGTGCCATCATCAAAGGTAATGTAAGTCTGAGGGAATGTCCATGTCTGAAAATCAAGTGTAACACAAGATAAGTAGGAGAAGTAGCAGGAAATCATAAATAATGAAAAACCTATCACGCACACACATAAAAATATGATACAAGTATTGTACATAATCTTCATGAAATAAATCACGCATAATATTTCTTAAGGTAAAGGAAATTTATGGGCTCTCGTAAAGAAACACCATCATAATCAACTAGTTCATAGGCCCCTTTAACTAGTACAATTTTTACAATGTAAGGACCATGCCACATGGGTTCAAATTGTTGGAAATGTTGTCATTGATGGCAAAATAATTGGCAAAGAAGGAGCATCTGAAATTATAACCATGAAAAGAGGAAAAGAAAAGTAGCAGCAGAAGAAGAGTGCATAATTGAAGCAGAATTGTCCAGAGACAGAGTAGGAGAAAAAGGCCATCGAATAGAAAAGAATAAGTGAATGTTCTAGTAAATGGTAATTCATCCTGATGGAATCCGTAATAGGTAAGAAATCCATTGAAGGAATTAATGGTTGCGGAGATATGATGGTTTTGCTTGCAGAATAAAGAACTTGAATGTACAGTTAGAAGCGGAACTGTGACAGGATAGAACTCTGAAAATGCAATGGAAGGTTGATATATTATAGTAGAATTGAAGACAGAATGACATTGAATTGTCTCGAGTTGATGTCTGTGAGGAAATCCCGTCCATTGATTCTTCATTCCCCTCATAGAGGAAGCCTGTGTATAACTAACTCTATCCTAATGGTAGTGAAAATCCTGTCGGAAGAGAACTACATTTGTTCATTGTTTATTGGAAATCCTGTCGAAAATAGACCAAAGTTAACTAAGTAAGAAGGATAGTGCAAACCCAGACTAATCCTTTGGAATCATGAATGGAACCTGGAAGGAAAGAGGTAGAACGTAACAAAATTAAGTGCGATGGAACCCTGCGTGGAAGAGCGGAACTGTAACCGAGTGAATAGTGAAGGCAGTTTATGGTTTTCATCGCACCACCTATGCGGAGTGAGCGGTATTTGAGGAGTTGGGAGCGATTCCATAAATCATTCGACACGTGGCAAGGAGGACCCATGGAAAACCACTTATCACTGTGTGCCATCGCGCATTATTGTTCGACCTAGGATACCCAGCGATATTGATACATACCGTTGATCTGGGAAGATGCCATCGGATGGTGGCTATGCTCGGAAGGTGTGCAAAGGATAACCCAGGTACGGCGTGCCATCGTGCGTTATTTCCCATGCAAGTTACCCAAGATTTATCCGTCGATTTGGATGTTGCGATGCGTTGGAACATGAGCCCTTCGATCGGATCGATTGTTAGCGTTGGGCCCCAATTTAATTTATATTGCTCATTGTTAAGGTCTATTTAAAAGTGTTGGGTATTAATATAAAGTTATATTATATATTTTAGATTGCCAAAGGTTGTGGATAATGTTTATTTATCAAATTCCACGAATTTGATAAATAAAATTCCAATAAAAGAAGGAATACCATCAGTGGTTGGATGGTTTTGACTCATGGTTTTACTAAAGGCAAAAACTATATAAGGAGAAGACGAATATTGTACAATGTGTGCATGCGTAAGGGTGGTGAATGAATATATTTCTCTAAGGAATATCTGCATGGACGAACTTTGTTCTTAATCGATAAATCTGAATCTACGATGCACCCATGGATATAATGATCTGATGATGATGAATCTTTGGTTTGATCGACTGATGAAATCATGAAGAACTGGTGCGAGCGTACTGAAGAAAATGAATAAATCTGGTGGCCTGCAAGGTATGTTGTGTGGAAGCTGGTGGATCCAGTATGAAAATTGATGGAACGTGGCCCACAGTGGTGCCGAGGGTTGAAGCCTTCAGTGAGGGGGTTGTAGCTCCCTTCCAGTGGTAACTGGTAAATGAGAGAATGTTGTAGCCTTTCTGCAGGTAGGTGCCTACGTGCTGGTATAAGTCTATGCCAGCATAAATTGTAAGAAGTTTTCTTTATAGTAAATATTGAAAACTGAGATAACAGCAGCGGTGGTTTTCTCCAAAATTGGGTTTCCACCTTAAATACTGGTATTCATATGTGTGGCTTATGTTTGATGGTTTGTTCTGTTATTTCTGTTCATACTTACTGCTTACTAAACATCTGATGAATGATGCAATGATCTAAGTAAAGACATAATAAGATCTCTGGACATACATGTTGGATTCTGCAAAATAGCATATGGTTTTAAGAGAAAGAAAAAGTAAAAAGTTCTTAGTCAGCCCTAAATACTGATTCACCCCGCCCCCCTCTTAGTATTTTTCCCAACAATTGGTTTCAGAGCAGGTCCTTTTAAAAAATCTTAGCCGCTAGAAGGAAGATCAGGCAAGATGAGCAATCAAGATGGAACAACATCTATCAAGCCTCTGCTCTTTAACGGAAACAATTTAATCTTCTAGAAAACAAATATGAGATCCTATCTTCAGTCTCTGGGAGCATATGTATGGGAAATTGTTGAACAAGGATATCAATATCCAGCTGCAGTACCAACAGATCCGACAGAAAGAAAGAATTATGAAAAAAATGCAAAGGAGGTCAATGCTCTATTGGGAAGTCTAACTGAATCAGAATTTGTCAAAGTCATGCAGCTGAATATAGCAAAGGAAATATGGGACAAAATCATTCTGAGTTATGAAGGTGATGCAAAGGTAAAAAGTGCTAAACTCCAAACTCTCAGAATTCAATATGAGAATCTAAAAATGGATAATGAGGAGAGCATTGCCAATTTCTTTTTATGTCTTGATGATATTGTAAATCGTATGAGAAATCTGGGAGAAACAATAACTGAATCTACTTTGGTTGAGAAAAATTTAAGATCACTAACGACAAAATTTGAGTCAAAAGTTTCTGCTCTTGAAGAAAAGCAGGATCTTCAAAATCTTAATGTGGTGCAACTTCATGGCATACTAACTGCATATGAAATGAGAAGAGGAGGATCATATGAAGTCAAATAAGTAGTCTTTAGAGCTTCTACAAAAGGGAAAGAAGTAAAAAAAATAGAAGGATCAAGATATATCTTAGAAGAAGATGAGGTAAATTTTTTAAAGAAACTTCAACTTGGCACAGGACGATTCAGAGGTAAGCTTCCTTTCAAATGTTTTTATTGTGGAAGAGTTGGTCATTATGCTGCTAAGTGTCCTCATAAAGAAACACATAAAAAGGGAAGGAAGTAGAAAGAAGGAATAAGAATCGGTTTAACACTAGAAAAAGTTACTATACTCATGAAGATAGTGATGGGTTATCTGATAGTGAGGAAGAATGTGAACAAGATCTTAGACATCTCATGGCATTTGAAAAAGAATCTAGAGAAGAAAAGGATACTTTTGAGGATGCTCTAGAGGACAATTATTTTATTGATGAAAACAATCAACTCAAAATATGCTTAGAAGAGAGTAAAATAACCATAGAGACTCTGAAAAATCAGCTTGAAGAAAAGGAGAAACACAATGAGAAATTAGAGTGTGAAGTAGTAAGCCTAAGAAAAGAACTTGAGAAAGTAAAGACTCTGAATCTTAGATTTTCTAAAGGATCTGAAACCTTAGATGAGATTATCAAGGTACAATGTTCTCCTCTTATAAAGACAGGTCTTGGATATATCGGAGAATCTTCTCAGGCTTCAGCATCAAATTATCTAAAAGCAGCTACAGCGGGTATACAACATACTGCCACTCAACAAAGGAATAAAGAATCTTTACAGGTAAATCATGATCATCTCAATTCAAAGAACACTAATAGGAATATCTTTCAAAGAAACACCAATCAACAGGTAAATTCAAGTAGAAGAATTCATGATCGCAAAAATTTCTTCTTCAATGGACAATGTTTCTCATGTCACAATTTTGGTCATAAAGTTGTTCAATGTGTTGCATATAAAACCATCATGACAAGAGAAGCAAGAAAGAAAAGGATTGATATTGAAACAAAGAAGAATACCTATAACAAATTTTCTCCTCTTCAAAATGAAGTTGAATGTGCTTATTGCAATAAAGTTGGCCATGAAGAATCTGAATGCTGGAGAAAAGTTCAGCCAAAAGAACATGTTCCTTCAAGCTCCAAAACATGGAAAAAGAAGGAGTTACAAGTTGAAAATTGTGGCATGGAATTATTTGCAGAAGGTGAAGAAAATAAATGGTACATTGATAGTGGATGCTCAAGACACGTGACAGGTGACAGAAACAAACTTCTTGCATATAGTGCTCTAGAAAAGGAAAAGAATGTTACATTTGGAAATGATACTCCTGCAGTCATTAAGGGAAAAGGGTCTGTTTTTCTAAAAGAAAAGGTGAAAGCTAATGATGTCATATATGTGGATGGATTAAAGCATAACATGTTAAGTGTAAGTCAAATGTGTGATCAAGGAACTAGAGTTGTCTTTAGTTCAAAAGAATGTGTGGTACGTGATCTTGATACAAGTAAAATAATTATAAAAGGAAAAAAGAACTCCAAGCAACCTGTATGTATTAAAGAACTGCAAAGAACAATGTTACTTGAGTAAATCTTCAGAAAATTGGCTATGTCATAGAAGGTTGGGGCATCTGAGCTTCTCTCAAATCAACAAATCAAGCAGACTCAAAGTTGTTCGTGATCTTCCCAATATTACTCTACCTGAAAATATCATATGCAAATCTTGCCAATTCGGTAAGAAAACCAGAGTACAATTTAATTCCAAGGAAGGATCATCAAGTAAGCCTCTTGAACTCATTCATATTGACATATGTGGACTTGTGAAGAAAAAGTCACCACGTGGTGAGAAATACTATATCCTATTTATTGATGATTTCTCTAGAATGTGTTGGATTGGGTTGATTAAACACAAAGATGAAGCATTTGAGAAATTTCAAATCTTCAAAGCACTGGTTGAAAATGAATTAGATCTAAAAATCAAGTGTCTTAGATCTGATCGAGGAGGAGAATATACATCCAATGAATTCCTTGAATTTTGTGAACAACATGGCATAAAAAGATAGTTTTCTGTAGCTGGCACTCCACAACAGAATGGCGTAGTAGAAAGAATGAATAGAACAGTTCAAAAAATGGCTAGAGCTATGCTTGATGATTCCAAAGCACCTGGCACATTTTCGGGAGAAGCAACACATACAGCAGTAAATATTCTTAACAAGGCACATGTTCGTGTAAATAGTGATAAAACTCCATATGAACTCTGGTATGGTAATTCTCCTACTGTAAAGCATTTTAGAATTTTTGGAAGCAAATGTTTTATCAAAAATAATGATGAAAAAATTGGCAAGTTTGAACCCAGAGCAGATGAAGCAATATTTCTTAGTTAATCCTCTAGGAGTAGGGCATATAAATGTTACAATAAAATACTTCGGAAGATTGTTGAATGTATAGATGTTGTTATTGATGAGTCTCCAGCAGCTCCAAAAGAAGAAAAACAAACAACAAATGAAGACGATGATGATGACATATATCCTTCTACATAAAATAGGAATGATATAGATAGTGAACCCAATGAAGAACCCGAAGATGATTTATCTGAAAAAGCTCCATCCAGATATGTTCAAAAGAATCATCCAGAATCTCAAATTTTGGGAGAAAAGGGATCAGGTGTACAAACAAGAAGGACTCTTGTGGGATCTTCTAGAAATATGGAATTTTTGTCCACTATTGAACCACACAATGTCAGTCAAGCCTGTAAAGATGAATGTTGGATTCAAGCCATGAATGAAGAGCTTGATCAAATTGAGAAGAATCACACTTGGGAATTAGTACCAAGACCTCATGACAAAAATGGCATTGGAACTAAATGGATATTCAAGAACAAGTTAAATGAGAATGGGGATGTTATAAGAAATAAAGCTAGACTTGTTTGCAAAGGGTATGCTCAACAAGAAGGTATAGACTTTGAAGAAACGTTTGCTCGTGTAGCTAGACTTGAAGCCATAAGAATGTTTCTTGCTTTTTCAAGCTTCCAACAAATCAAAGTTTATCAAATGGATGTTAAATATGCTTTTCTCAATGGAGATCTAGAAGAAGAAGTTTATATAGAACAACCAAAAGGATTCATTTTGGGAAATGATGAAAATATTGTTTTTAGACTTAAAAAGGCTCTATATGGTCCAAAACAAGCTCCAAAGGCATGGTATTATCATCTTGACAAATATCTTCATCAACAAGGATTTTCAAAGGGGTCTGCTGATAGCAACTTATGCACAAAAAATGAAAATAAAAAACTACTGACTGTGGTTGTATATGTTGATGATATCATTTTTGGAAGTAATGAAGAGTCTATGAGTCAGAAATTTTCTTCTGATATGCTGCAAGAATTTGAAATGTCTTTACTTGGGGAACTAACATTGTTTCTTGGCTTGCAAGTGCAACAAGCAACAGATGGCATATTCTTATCACAAGAAAAATATCTTATGCAAATCTTGAAGAAGTATGGCATGGAGGATTGCAAACCTGTAATGACACCAATGATAACCGGATGTAATCTCAGTTCTAATGATGATTCCCCCACGGTGAATCAACCAGAATATAGATCTATGATAGGAAGTCTAATTTATCTCACTGGGACAAGATCAGAAATTATGCATGCAGTTGGGATTGTTGGACGATTCCAAGCTAATCCAAAAGAGTCTCACCTTCAGGCTGTGAAAAGAATATTCAAATATCTACAAGGAAATCAAGACTTTGGACTATGGTATCCAAAGAATGCTGATCTTACTCTTCATGCTTACACTGATGCAGATTGGGCTGGAAATGTTGATGATTGGAAAAGCACTAGTGGTGGTGCATTCTATATGGGGCCCCGGTTAGTATCTTGGTTCAGCAAGAAGCAAAGCTCTATTTCCTTATCTACAGCAGAAGCAGAATATGTGGTTGTCGCATCATGTTGCACTCAACTTCTTTGGATGATGCAAACCTTACAAGATATTCAAATCAAATGTTCACCTCCTATCTCCATTATGTGTGATAATACAAGTGCCATCAATATCTCAAAGAATCCTGTTATGCATTCCAAGACCAAGCACATTCCCATCAAATATCACTTCTTACGTGAACAAGTGCTTGAACAAAAAGTGAAATTGGAGTATGTTCCCTCCAAAGAACAAGTTGCTGATATATTTACCAAACCTCTACCCAGGGAAGTGTTCGAATATCTCAGACAGAAACTGGGAGTAGTCTCTGCCATGCAGAAGATCAGATCTACTTAAATACATAAGATTAAATTGGTTGTGAGGTGCTGTTGGGCATCTCTAAATGCACAGGCTAAGGGGGAGCATTGGTCATATGAAAAGGATGCATTGTTGGCATTTATAAGTCATTTTTGTTTGAAGATATAGCATGATCTCAGGGGGAGTATGGTATTGTCGGTTCAAAGGATCTTGATCAACTCTTTGCCATTGATGTCAAAGGGGGAGGAAAAGCAAAAAAGGGGGCTTCTATAAAGACAATCAGAGGAAGAGTATTGCCATCAATGCCAAAGGGGGAGATTGTTGGAAATGTTGTCATTGATGGCAAAATAATTGGCAAATAAGGAGCATCTGAAACTGTAACCATGAAAAGAGGAAAAGAAAAGTAGCAGCAGAAGAAGAGTGCATAATTGAAGCAGAATTGTCCAGAGACAGAGTAGGAGAAAAATGCCATCGAATAGAAAAGAATAAGTGAATGTTCTAGTAAATGGTAATTCATCCTGATGGAATCCATAATAAGTAATAAATCCATGAAGGAATTAATGGTTGCGGAGATATGATGGTTTTTCTTGCAGAATCAAGAACTTGAATGTACAGTTAGAAACGAAACTGTGACAGGATAGAACTCCAAACATGCAATGGAAGGTTGATATATTATAGCAGAATTGAAGACAGAATGAAATTGAATTGTCTCAAGTTGATGTCTGTGAGGAAATCCTGTCCATTGATTCTTCATTCCCCTCATAGAGGAAGCCTGCATATAACTAACTCTATCCTAATGGTAGTGAAAATCTCGTCGGAAGAGAACTACATTTGTTCGTTTTTTATTGGAAATCCTGCCGAAAATAAACTAGAGTTAACTAAGTAAGAAGGATAGCGCAAACCCAGACTAATCCTTTGGAATCATGAACGGAACCTGGAAGGAAAGAGGTAGAACGTAAGAAAAGGAAGTGCGACGAAACCCTGCGTGGAAGAGAAGAACCATGACCAAGTGAATAGTGAAGGCGGTTGATGGTTTTCAACGCACCACCTATGCGGAGTGAGTGGTATTTGAGGAGTTGGGAGCAATTCCATAAATCATTCGACACGTGGCAAGGAGGACCCATGGAAAACCGCTTGTCACTATGCGCCATCACGCGTTATTGTTCGACCTAGGATGCCCAGCGATATTGATACATACCATTGATCTGGGAAGATGCCATCAGACGGTGGCTATGCTTGGAAGGTGCGCGAAGGATAACCTAGGTACGGCGTGCCATCGCGCATTATTTCCCGTGCAATTTAACCAAGCAATATCCGTCGATTCTGATGTTGCGGTGTGACGGAACATGAGCCCTTCCAAAGGTTGTGGATAATGTTTACTTATCAAATTCCACAAATTTGATAAATAAAATTCCAATAAAAGAAGTAAACCATCAGCGATTGGATGGTTTTGACTCATGGTTTTACTAAAGGCAAAAACTATATAAGGAGAAGACGAATATTGTACAATGTGTGCATGCGTAAGGGTGGTGAATGAATATATTTCTCTAAGGAATATCTGCATGGAAAAACTCTATTCTTAATTGATAAATATGAATCTACGATGCAGCCATGTATATAATGATCTGACGATGCTGAATCTCTAGTTTGATCGACTGACGAAATCATGAAGAACTGGTGTGAGTGTACTGAAGAAAATGAATAAATCTGGTGGCCTGCAAGGTATGTTGTGTGGAATCTGGTGGATCCAGTATGAAAATTGATGGAACGTGGTCCATAGTGGTGCTGAGGGTCGAAGCCTTCAGTGAGGGGGTTGTAGCTCCCTTCCAGTGGTAACTGGTAAACGAGAGAAGGTTGTAGCCTTTCTGCAGGTAGGTTCCTGTGTGATGGTATAAGTCTGTGCCAGCATAAATTGTAAGAAGTTTTCTTTATAATAAATATTGAAGACTGAGATAACAACAGCGGTGGTTTTCTCCGAAATTGGGTTTCCACCTTAAATACTGGTGTTCATATGTGTGGCTTATGTTTGATGGTTTGTTCTGTTATTTCTGTTCATACTTACTGCTTACTAAACATCTGATGAATGATGCAATGATCTAAGTAAAGACATAATAAGATCTCTGGACATACACGTTGAATTTTGTAAAATAGCATATGGTTTTAAGAGAAAGAAAAAGTAAAAATTTCTCAGTCAGCCCTAAATACTGATTCACCCCCCCCCCCCCCTCAGTATTTTTCCCAACACAAATTTACTAGAACCTAGTTTTTTATATGCTTAGTCATAGACCAAGACTAGGTCAACCTTCCGAATCTGAACGAGGATTCACATCTCGGTCAAATTGAGCCTTAATCTATTTCTTATGAACCTCACTAGCTAGTGCAGCATCACGATCAGTCTCATCTAGTCGAGCTAAGGACAACAAATTTTCTTCCTTTGCAAAGGTAGTTGGTAATAACTCAATGGCTAGTTTCAACGACAAAATTTCAAATTAAATCGGTAAAATTGTCTCCAAAATAAAACAAGTTGGAAGGGTGTAAGGTCAGCCAATGTTTTCATAGAGGTACGACATGCCTAAAAGGATGAAAAACAATAGTATGCTAGTTTTTTTTATGACTGCCAACAATGTGTTTGATCATAGTGGTCAAAACCTTGTTAACGACTTCCACTTGGCTATTCGCTTGCAGATAATAAGGGGTAAATCTATCATGGTGCAAGCCTAGCTGTGCATAATGTTCGGTCATAATAACGTTTCAAAGGGGATAACATGGTCCATAATGATATATTGTGGCACAACGAACTTGGAAATCACATGGTTGAATATGAAAATAGTTGTAATTTTGCCAGTGTCCTTATATGTAGTCATCACCTCGACTCATTTTGTAAAATAATCTACCACCAGGATGATATACCTATGCCCCCAAGCCGACTGAGGGTTATGTTATCTTTCTATAATTTTAAGATTGAAAGAATAATCATAAAATGACAACATCAAAACCCCTTTGCAGCCTAGGATCTAGCCCTCCTAGAATTAGAGAGGGATCTCTCTTTAAAATTTAGCTTTATTTTTATGATTTTTGATATTAGGCTAGTTATACTTATTGTGAATGTTGATTTTTTGATTGATAGTATGATTGGATTTAGAGATCTGCTTAAACTATTTCCATTCGGATATGGAGTCATAACAGGCTGGGTTGTTGCATCAGTTTTTCTAGAGCATTTGCAAGGCAAGCTAACTACACTTACTGGATCTTTAAAACATAATAAATTATGGAATGAATGAAAGATTGAATTCAGTAGTGGTTAAAAAGAAATTAAGTATTTAAGTTAACCATACTTCAAAAGAGAAACACTTATATTGTAAACACAACTAGAATTAAGGTGCTCTATGCAGAAAATCTCATTCTTTATATTTTTGTTTTACAATTAGAATTAAATGATACACTGAAAGAAATAATAGTGGAAAACATTAAAAAATGCAAAGAAAAACATCACTAGATAACTATAGCTCAAGAATATTGCAAAATGGTCTTTTATTATTGATGCTCTAGCTCCAAAATACAATGCTCCAATAGAAAAAGGTTTTAATCTAGGGTCCAACCGCTGATATTGAAAAGAAATGCAGTATTTAACTAACTCCTACAGTGATCGTCGTATCTACATGGGAAAACTATTTATTAATTACAATAATGATTGAAAATTGACAAATGTGACCAAAAAATGGACACGATAGAATAACTGTGACATGTGGCCCTAATCTCCATAAGTTCATTAATGTGTGCTTTAGTCTGTTGCTGTGCTGGAAGAATTAGATAATCTGATGGTAATATGCTGAGCTAATACACTCACTTCATAATTAATTGATTTGCT
The DNA here is from genome assembly GCA_034641835.2 of Pinus albicaulis. Taxonomy (NCBI): domain Eukaryota; kingdom Viridiplantae; phylum Streptophyta; class Pinopsida; order Pinales; family Pinaceae; genus Pinus; species Pinus albicaulis. The sequence goes on from CM076578.1 coordinate 1,092,607,566, forward strand.
GAGTTGGTTGTTCTGCTGACACGCTGAGGTGTCAACCTTCTTGGTAATCACACAGTTTCTCCCACTGCTGTTCATTTTGGATTTTGATCCTAATTAATTTTATGTAAATCTCATCAGTCTCTATGAATTTCATGAAAGTTGGCCTTAACACAAAAATGTGATTGATTTCATGTTGTATTAATAAATAATTATCCATGGCTTCGAGAAGTGCTCTTCCTGTCATTGAAACTTTAATCCCTGCAAATTTTGTTGTGTCTTTGGAATTCTCTTTCAATTTCTTGACATAATCCTTCCTGGGAATGAGCTTATCATTTATCAAAAAAAGTGAGGGCAATCTTGTTTTAGTGAGTGGTTCAATTGTGTTGAAGAATCTACTAACACTAATTTCTAAGTTATGACACCTTTCTTCTAATTGTGTGACCAAACTCTTCTTTTTTAGCACCTTCTTGACTTCTAAAATTCTTGTTGTTCTCTCCTCCACTCCTAGTGCTTCCAATTCAAACCTTTTCTTGGAATCCAAAAATCTGATTATGTTGTTTTCTGTCTCAAGCATCCATACCAAGTCCTTGTTTTATTTTTCTATGGAATCACTTACGAGTCCAATCAGATCCTTATGTTCAAAAATAGTTTTAATAGAAGGCCATATTTAATTCATGGAATCAACAATTCTTGTCCAAATGATTTCTTTTTCTTAGCCAATGGTCTGACTGATGGAAGCTTCACTCTCTGCTTTTATTAAATTGTCAATATATTTTTGAGCTATCTATATCTCAATTTCATGAGCATTATCTGACATTTTCTTCAAATCCTTTAGGGTGTTGATTTCTACTTCCAACAATTTTATTTTTATTGTCTATATGGTCATGTTCTCCATGGCTTTGGCCAACTGTTCTGCACCACCTGATGTACCTATAGTTGTTGGTGTAGCTATAGGGATAACTACAATAGGAATAGCATCCAAAGGAAAAATGGCCAATTCTGCTGCTTTTTCTTTTTCCTTGACCAATTTTTCCATCTCTGTCTCCATTTTCTTCAATTGCATTGAGTGATCCATTATTAGCTTCATCATTTCTTCTTTTTGTGCTTCATTCTCCTCAATGTCCTTTGTGAGAGGGTCTTCATTAGCTGACATTTTGAGTTGTTTTCTGAGGGCTGCTATATTATCATTCTTCTTCTTCAGGATATCTTCCATTGCCTCTACATTTGTTGGGTCATACCCAATATTTACTACTAAACCTTCTAGGGATTTTATTCTAGTATCTTTGGCCAAAGAATACATCTTCTCCACTTTAAGCTGGGATTAAAAATTGGCCAAAGATACTTGTTATTTAGATAGGCTCATGGAAGTTCTTGTCAATGTGGAGGAAATCATTTCTCCAATCTGGTTATGCATCTCCATCTAGTCTATTGGATGGATATCTTTGACATCAAATTCAAAAGCAGTGTGCTTGAAATCTGCAAGTGTTTTAGGATAAGAGATCTGGGGTTCTAGGAAAGCCATTCTATTTTTTCCTTTCTCTGAGTCAAAGGCTGATAAAAGCCTACTTTGTGAACTAATGGTTTGCTTCCAGAATTAGTTGTAGGTGCTGGTTTTCAAGACTTCATTCCTCCTTTTAATTTCATTGAAAGTGTCATAGATGTTTTCCTCCTTTCCCCCTGTAGTAGAAGTAGATGTAGGGTTTGTATATTCTGCTGTTGAAATCAGATTGTGGCTAAAGATGTAGAGAATATGGTTTGGCCACATGCTCGAGAAGAACTAGGAGAATCCATGATTAGGATGATTATTTGTTTCTATGTTTCTTTATTCTGATCTATATCCATGTGGATTCTAGCTCTCTTTCGATACTTAACCTTGAATTCTCTGCTAGATGTATAAGTTTCCATAGCAGACTGATCATATCTGGGCCTCTTTCCTGACGTCTATTTCTTTGGTTCTTTTCCTCTGTATTTCTTGTCTTATGTAGTCTGCTTTTCTTGTGGTGTAGGGGTTTGTTTGCTTGAGGAATAAATCCCCTACTCTTTAGCCTCCTGTAGTTTATTTGCTACCCACTCTGCTTCATTCATAAATTGTTCAATCTCAGACTTGTGAGTGTGGATATATGGGGTTGATTTGTTTTCCACCCTTTTCTTGGAGATGATGCCCAATGGGTCATAAGACTAGGTAAAGTTGTGACTAAACTTCATTTCCCTTACCATTCTGTCAGGCTCCTCTTTTTCTACTCTGTTATTGAAAATAAAAGGACCAATTTGTGACTTAATCCTAAATTGAGACTTATTTTTGGCAGAAACAAAGTGTACCTCATCTGCATTGATCATCTTCCTTATGTATTATAGGGCAAAGATCCTCATCAGGAGGAACTTTGGAAACTTGTAAGGGGATAACTCACACCCATAAATTCTGATCTCTGTGTAGTTCTGGTATAAGTACTAGTCTCCAGTTCTCACTTGATCTGATAACTGCATGATTTTCTCAATCTCCTCATTAATCCTTGGTTTTACTGTACTCTTGAGTATGGTCATTGCTCAATGCAAAAATGCATCACCAAATCTCTTGTAGTTGTAGTAATTCTACTCCTTCATTAGCATGGTTGTCCAAAAGATGACTGATTACGGTTGGGAGTCCTCATAAAATTTCCTCATTATGAACTTGAATCTGCTGGACTCAAAATAGACAAACACGTAAACCAAAAATGAAGTGTACTTAAACACTTCCTCTGTGTGAAATTTTACGGATTGATCATGGATGGCATCGAAAAAGGATTGGATAAAGTTAAACATGATGGAAGGCTTGGACTCTGATGAAATAATGGACAAAAAACCTATCATGGCCTCATCTATCCACTCGTGTGAATGATACCCTAACAAGTATGAAAAGACAGTGGCAATGTGTTGGGTCCTACCAGGGAAAGTGGATGAGGGATATGGAGGGTTATTTTTGGGTAGTGGGTTGTCAGTAGCCATGAATAAATCTAATGTTTTGGCTCTACCAGAAAAATCCAGTTTTTGGTATAGTTATCTGAGAGCTTCATAGGAAAATGGAATAGTTTCTTCAACAGTAGGAGCTTGCATCATTTGCAGGATTGACTGGGCATTGACAGTAAAAAGGACTTCTCCTGTGGGGGCTACTACAACTCTCTAGTTGATATCATAACCAACATGACATTTCTTCACAAATTCGGGGCAATTGTGGGTCTTTGGGAATATGAAATAGGGAAATTTAGTCTCCCACAACCCTATATCATCAACTTTGTTGACAATTTTGCATTCCAGCAAATAGTAGAAATAAAAAAATTCAAATTCTGACTCTATCTCATGTATTTTGTAGTCTTTTTCAGTGAGAGCCACATGATCAAGGTCTACCTGAGGGTAAACTATTGGATTAAATGGTTGTTGTTCCTTCTTTGGAGGCATTGATGCACTTGAAAAATGAATTGGTTGTGTTTTTATAACATATGCACAGAAGAATGGGATTAGAATAATACGGGAAATACAGATAGGGAGATTCTTCATATCAGAATGGGGAATGGGGAGAAGAAAGGGGGTTTTATAAGAACTTTGTTTTACCTGTTAAAGAATTAAAATATTCTATGCGCCTTCTTTTGTTCTGAAAACCTATGACTGCGATCACCTGTGACAACTATAATGCATAAGCAACTATAAACCTTGCAACAGGTGAGGAATTTTTTTTTGTAGAGTGATTGAGTTACCGTTGACTTGGTGCGGGGACGTTGGGTAATGGCCTAAGCCATTAAATGACAAACGGGCTTAAGGAGGGAGCACAGCTGATTGGATGGAGATGACAAGAGGAATTTGTTGTGACGCAACGTCAATGGCGCAATGGTTATGGCGAGGATTCAACGTTCATAGGTGCGGTGGTTTTTTCACGATGGAAAAAAAATTTTTCGCAGGGGGGCATGACTGGTAAGTGGATTGGAGTGGGATGGTGCAAAATAAATAGCGCGCGACATGTAGTAGGTGAGGTGGTTTGGAAGATAGTTCATTTAGGAAACACCCCCCCCCCACCCCCCCCCCCCCCCAAATGTTAATGTTTGGAGGATGAGGGGGGGTGGGGGGGGGGGTGCGAAAACAATTGTGAGTCGTAGGATGAGATAGAGGGAGCAAAGATGAGGTGGAAAGCAATGTGGTTTTAAGCGATAATGTGATGTGAGTGGATAGTGGGGTCGAGTGAGTGAATGAATAGTGGGGGTATAGTTTGAGAATTAGGATATAGGGATTATGACATAAATATTTCAAATGTGTTTTCAATAAAAGATTAATTCCTGAACTTTAAAATAAATAACACCTTTGTCTTTTGATTCTTCCCTTTTTAGTCAAGAACACATGAACTCTTTTGACTGAACTTTAGAATAGAATTCATGTTTATCCATACTTTATTCTTTCACTTCTACCTACCCATTTGAATGATCTAATATTTTTATCTCTCTTTTGCAGGGTGCATTTAAGCTTGTGGACCCAATTAATTTTTCTTTAAAACTCTGACCTACATCTATCCGTATTTCTTCCTTTGACTCAGTTTAAACTGTTGAGTCAATTTTATTTCTAAGTACTGATCTCCCAAGGTCAAACAATTTGGAAAACCTATCAATAGAAATTTAAAATTTTACAGTCATGCTTAAATTGTATGATCGAACAAACTAATCTAATCAGCAGTGCCATTTTGATTTGCAGCACTTTCAGTATTATTAATTTTGGGGATTTTCTTTCTTTTTCTTTTAATCATTTTTCTTTCTTCTATATACCCTCTTTTCTTTTCTTTTTTCATATTTTTTTGGAAATAATTTGAATATTGAAAATCACATCAATATGAAATTGCAACTTATGAAATACTAAATCACCTTGAGATCCAATTTTTTATAGGATACTAACGGTGGCTCCAATTGGGGATGACACTTCTGCAAATGAAGTGTCAAGAACCTAAGACCAGTAGCCTTGAATGCTCCATTTTCTGCAAAATATTCATCTCATTTATTTTTTATGTTTTAAGATAGCTCATCAAACCAGCCTCAGGGCCTTCTCCATGGGCTTCAACCTTGGTCAATGAATTATTCAAATCATAAACTGTATAACTATGGTATTTACAATGATGAAATACCAACCTGAATTTTAAAGAGAAATAGTGCTTCAGTGTTTTGCCATTGACATGACCTCTAGGTATCTTTGTTCCATCCAACTCTTTAAGGAAATAAGCACTGTTTCCTCTGAAAGCATCACTGATATATGGACCTTCCCAAAGATTGTCAAATTTTCTATTTTCTAGCTTTATCTTCTCTTCTGGAATCCCATTTCAATACTTTATCTCCTAGAATAAATCATCATCATTGGTTCTTTTATCAAAAATCTTCTTGATATTTTCTTGAATCACTTGATTTTTGTTATAAAATTCCTCTCTAGACTGCTGCAACTGAATAATTTGATTGATCCTTCTCTATATATCATTTTGTTCATCCTGAATTTCCTGAATGATCTTCATGACTGGAGCTCCTAAAGAGGAAGGAAAAATTGCATCCATTACATAAACCAATTGGTATGGAGGCATGCCAATTGATTTTTTGGTAGTAAGTCTATTATACCAAAGTGCATTGACCAAATTTTTATGCCATGATTTCTTGTTATCTTCCAAGAGATTTTTGATGATATTCACCAAAATTTTGTTTGAAGATTCAGCCAATCCATTACCATTAGGGGAATTTTGAGGTCTAAAGTGGGCCTCCTACGAAAAATGTACAACCAAAATAAAATTTATCAGAACCAATATGATACAAGATGATGATGTCGACTATGGGGGGTGATTCAACTTTTTTCAAGTAAAAGCCTTAAAAAGATTAAAAAATAATAAAATAATAAAACTACTTTTTCAAATCGTATTTTCAACTTATCTCCTAAAATTTGTACTCAAATTTCAAGCGAGAGTACTCGTTGGATGCAAAATTTAATTCCTCATCCAAGGATTATACATGTTGCATACTTTCGATGGACCCTGCTATGCGAAAAATGAGAAATACATGAAAAACATGATTGCAATCATGTTTTTCATGTATTTCTCATTTTTCGTGTAATAGGGTCCATCAAAATTATGCAACATGGGTACTCCTTGGATGAGGAATTAAATTTTGCATCCAACAAGTACTCCCACTCGAAATTTGAGTAAACAATATGGGAGATAAGTTGAAAATACGAGTTGAAAAAGTACTTTTTCTTTTTTTCCCTCTAAAATTTGATGATGTCATCAAATATTATTTTATTATTTTCACTATTATTTTACAATTTCCTTAGGAGGCCCATTTTAGACTTCAAAATTCCCCTAATGCCTAAGGGTAATAGGTTATAGAATACCCCAAAGTTATATGATACCTATGACAAAAATCAACCATTTTCTTAGACTTGAATGCTGCAACATTATCAATGATGATTTTTCTAGGACAACCAAATTTGGAAAGGATATTGGTTTCAAGGAATTTTATAATGGCAGAATCAGTGGAATTTCTAGAAGGAGAGTCTTCTATCCATTTGGTAAAGTAGTCTGTGGTAGTAAGAATCCATTTATGCTGGCAGAGGATGTGGGATGAATTTTTCCAATGAAATCTAATCCCCATTGTTGGAAAGGGCTCTCAACAGAAAGAGGCTTTAAGGGCAAGGGAAAAGTTTTTCTTGTTCCTTAAAAAATTTGGCATTTGTTACAAGCAATTACCATCTTGTGGATGTCAAGAAAAATTGTAGGCTAGTAGAAAGCAACCCTCATGATATTATTAACAGTGGTTTTCCAATAGAGATGACCACCACAATCACCTTCATGGAATTCATGCATAGCTTTATCTGCATCATCTTTTAGCAAAATTTTGAGTAAAATATCTCCAACATATTTCCAATACAAAACATTTTCTAAAATGTAGAACCTGACAACTTTCAATTTTATAAATCTTTCTTTAGTTTTGGAAAAACCAGGAGGAGCATTCAAATTAAACAAAACATATAAGATATCAACATACCAGGGAGAATTTAGGAATGCTTCATCAATTTGTGGAGTCACCACTTCCTCTTGATCATCCAATTAATGAACTACGTTAATGTCTAGTGCATGAAAATTTGATTCAACCATTAATTTGGCTAATCCTTGCCCTTTAATCAATTTGGTAGGTTTTATTTCCACATCATATTCCAAAATAATAGTAATCCATTTTCCTCTTTTTCCATCAAGACCATTCTATGTTAAAATGTCTTTTACTACTGCATTAGGCACATAAGCAATAATATATGAATGTATAATGTAAACTCTAAAATCCTTTAATGCTTTAACGAGAGAAAAAGCCTATTTTTCCATGATATTATATTTCAATGATGCATCTCTCAATGCCTTGCTGAAAAATGCTATTGGTTCTTCATGTCCTTCACTTTTTTTCTGCAATAAAACAACAACAATAGTGTGCTCAGATGAAAAATAAAAACTATGAAGTATTTGGTAAAAATATGGGCTAATTAGGACTAGATATTTTGTCAATGTTTGCTTGACTAGATCCAAAGATTGTTTAGCTTCAATGTTGCATTTAATTTCTGAATAATTTTTAAGCATGTTGGTTATATTTCTAAAAAGTTCTGCATTATTGGGTATAAATCTCCTTAAAAATAGGACTTTACCAATGAAAGATTGAAATTCTTTGAGATTCCTGGGATGACTAATTTTCATTATGCCATCAATCCTAATAGGATCAATTCTAATTCCATCTTGAGAAATAATGTGACCCAACAACTTTCCCTCTTCAATACCAAACAATGTTTCCTTGGGATTTAAGGAAATTCCAAACCTTCTACATTTATAAAAAAATATTTTAGATGTGCTAAGTGTTCTTCATAATGTTTTGAATATACAATAATTCCATCAAGATATATTACAATAAAATGGCATATTTCATCTTCAAAAGAAATGTTCATGGCTCTTTGAAAAGTAGCACCTGCATTCATTAATCCAAAGTGCATTTTCACATACATAAAAGTTCCCTAAGGAGTAGTAAAGGTTGTTTTGTCTTCATAATCAAGATGTAACGAAACTTTATTATAACCTGAAAAGCCATTTAACAAAGAGATCCTATTGGGGCCTACTACCCTCTGTAATATGTGGTCCATTTTTGGTAAAGGGTAGTTGTCCTTAAGAGATACTTTGTTCAGATTACTAAAGTCAATAAAAAGTCAGATTTCACCTATTTTCTTTCTTGTAGGCACAACATTAGATACCCGTTTAGAATATCTGAGTGGAACTATGATTTTGGACTCATACATCTTCTTGTTTTCTTTTTCAACCAAAGGCATTAAGACAGGATTTATCCTACGTAGCTTTTGTTTAAGGGGTTTTTGATCCTCCTTGATTGGATTTTTGTGTTGTATGATGATAGTATCACAAGCCTTTAAGTCCTCATAGCTCCAAGAAAATACATCTATGAATTCCTAAAAGAGAGCTATATACCTCTATTTTTTAACTATAGGCAATGATTTGACAATTTTATGATTTTGGGGGTTTGTTCAGTGCCTATGTTACATTCTTCAATATTTTCTCCTGTTGGTTCCATTTTGGGTTTTTTAGCCACGTCATTAAAGTTAGACTGTTCTTCTAAAGGGACCAGCCCTCTAGGCAGGATATTATCTTTGAGTTGAAGTACTTCAAATTCCTCTTTTTCTGGGTCCTTATGTATTTCTATTTTATGTACAGTTTTGTTTGCTGAAATATTTACATCAGAAACAATATATTGGTTTTCTACACTAATTTGTACATCAAAGTGAATGTCTTCTTCAAAATCCATTTCTATATTGTTATCTTCAAATTCATATTTTGATTGTAAGAAACTTTCAATTTGTTTATCACTACTAAATACTTTCCAATATCTCATGTTATCTGGCACAGAAGGATGATGTTTAATCTCTATTGTGTATTTTCTGTTTGGGTGAGGCAATTGGCATGTGCTTGCTGAAAAGGCTAAAATGTTTGCTTGAACATTTTGATTTCTGGGGATAATTGCTAAATCATATTCATCAAATGTTCTTAAGAAATCAAGAACAACATTTCTATATTCTCTCAACCTAGGATGTTTTGCAACATATTGTCCTTTTATTTGTTTTATCACTAATTCAGAATCACCATGGACATAAATCCTCTTAGCTCCGAATATTTAAACAATTGTAATCCTAAGAATAGGGCTTCATATTCTACTATGTTGTTTGTGCATTGAAAATTTAGCTTGTATGAGTGACCTTGCACACGATTATTCCTTGCATTATTCACCCAAATATCTACTCCTGAGCCTACTTTGCCAAATGATCCATAAAAACTCATATTCCAAAGAGGCTCATTATTAGGGTCTTGTTGTACAGTTTGTATTTGACTGTCATGTTTTTATTTAAGATCATTTTCTGCATGGGTAACATGTCAATCAATGTCTCCATCATTATAAAGAATAAAGGATTCAAGGTTAGTATGAATAGAGTACAGAGGATAATTGTGTGGTTTTTCTTGACTACTCACCATGTACTTCATTCAGGATTCCCTATACAGTCTTCTTGGTTGACCAAACACTAGTATTGTAGCATAATTCATGTCCATTTGAAGGGTCCCTTGTAATTTTACACCCTATGAGTGTGATAAAAGAATTCCATACTTAGGAGGGATGTCAGTGTATATTCCCAAATGGGAAAAGCAGGAATATAGTGCATAAACAAGAAAATAGAAAGGTAAATCAAAACATGAATAGTGGAGACCAATATGGTGCCATAAAATTATGTACAAGAACAAAAAATCAGTACAAAATAGTGAGGCATAAATCATATTAAATGAGGAAACAAGCCTCCCATAAACAATCACTCCCAAATATGAGCTGCTACTACAATACAAAATGTCGGAGAGATGCTACATCGAAGTCATACTCAGAATAAATATAGCTAGTGATCATACAATGATACAAAAATACTGATATAGGCCACAATAGATACTACACATACAGATCTAGGCACTAGATGATCTTGCCAAGACAACCCAAGAGGGTTTCCAAAAAATGCACACAATGTGCCAATGTAAGCTGTAACCCTAGGGCTGAAGGTATGTTGCAACAAAAGAAATTAGAATATATGGCTAAAGCTAATGTGGAAACCTACAAATCTTCTCCAAAAGATCCTCCTGATGAAGGAATGGCTCCTCCACTGAAGAAATCACCTCCCAAAACATCCACTGCAACCACCCCTGCAACTCCTCCCTAAAATAACGCAGATCTGGACTGAAATTGCGTTGTAGGGGATAAATCCTCCTTTTCTTGATTCCAAATATGTCAATAAAGCCCAAGGGGCTTCTTTACTAGCCTTCCAATGGAAGGAAACCTTCCTGCACTACAAAAATAGCTCTGAAGACACCCAATATAATCCTCCACTGTTGCACCCTGCAACACAACACAATACTCTGGAAAAACTACGCTATAGAAAAAAGATGGAGCTTGACCTAATGCCAGATAGTGGAAAATGTAATGCAACACCCTTCTAAGAGGCCTCTCAAGGAAAGAGGTGGGATTCCTAACCAGGAACACCTTGTGCTAAACAACACTTACAATCTTAGCTAAATAGCTGAAGAGAACACAAGTCTAAACAGACCATATACAAAATAATAATCTCAAACATAACCCCCATATAGCTTCCATCCTCTACCTTATATAAGTTATGAGCTTCCTCACCCTTGGTCCCACTCAATTAGGTCATTTATTTCATGCAAAGAGTCTCCAACCAAAACTGCACTGTCACTCCATGAATGCCACTCCTCCATAACAATGTTGTTGATTTGGTCAAATTTAACCTAGTCTTCATGCTCTGGCCCCTTTTCACACGTAATGGTCTTCAATCCATATTTCTAGATGACCTACATTCACACTAGGAGTGTATTTTATTCCTACTAAGGAGATTTATGGGTCTCCATACCATTTTATTCTTCTATCTAAGAGAAAAATCAAAATTTAATATTCCAATTAGTTGTGTGCTAATTTAGGAAGATTACATTCCTCCCCTCCCAAATGTTTCTTGTCCTCAAGAAACTGCAAGGATATAACTAAAGAGCATCCCCTCTTCCTCCTGTAGCATCCAAATATGATAAGTTCCTCCAATGAACAATATACCCTCTCATCAATATGTCCCCAAGTTGCTCCTCCCAAGTGTATAAGTAAGCCTTTGGTGACAAACCCAAATGGCTCTCATCATGAAGTAGTGGGATACCCATGGAGGCAACTATGTGTGGTCTACAAGCCTTCTTGACGTAGGGATTTAAAAAAGTATTGGGAAACTTCATTCTCATCTGAAGCTCCAAACCCCAAGATATCATCCACAAAAAGTGAGTCACCCTCCATAATGGTAACTCATGAAAATGTTCTTCCACCTTTGGCTCCTGCAATTTAGGTGGGCTGCATAACTGAACATGATAAACAAAATGGCCTATCCCACATTTTCTCTCTCTCCATTTATGGAAAGTGTATATTTGATGCTAATATTGTGCTACAATCATGTTTCCCTCAAGATAAATAAAGGACAATTGGATCTCCAAAGACCCCTCCTCTAGTTTCATGAGCCCAAACCATCCCATACAAAGTGAATGGTACATCATCACCATGTGGTATCAAAATCAGAAAGATACTGAATGTTATGCGCAATGTTGGATCGTACCAATGGTTTCTCCAGTGGATACAACACAGTTTTACCAACTGTTGTTTTAGAACATCATGTGGCAAGTTGTCTCCCAACAAGTTGTTAGTTGTGCATGTTTTCTCATCTACTATGAGGTAGTAGATGGAATTATATATTAGCTGAGCATAATAAGAATAACACCACTTTTTCCCAAGGTCATGTAAAGAAGGGTTATCTCCATCATAAATGTTTGTCTTAGAATGAACATGAAACCCAAAGATAACCTTGCCCTCTTGTGGAGCAATGCGCTATACATAGATGGTGAGAAAATGAAAATACTTTATGAGATAATCAATAAGTAAACAAATACATTCCTTACCATGCATTGTGAGTAGGCTGAAATAGAGGTCCATGGATGAGCCCTCCCATGAGAATCTCCTCTCAAAGTTCTGCAAAATGAAGGGATGCATACTCCCCTTGGAACACTCCATCAATATATACATACTCCCAAGTGACAGTGTTGTTGGCCTTAGTGATAAGGCTTTTGTAACTTCATTACTCCATTATTTGACATGCCATATGCCAAAGTCATACACCATCATGCTGATATGTGTGGGAAACCCCTTCCTATGTGGAAGTACCTCCTAATCCTTCAATGCTGAAGGGTAGCCTCTTTTCACTTTGATTGTGCCATCCCTTTCTCTTGAAACATCACGCAAAATATGGGAGAAATCTAACCCATACTCTCCCAGGAGTAGCAAAAGAAACAATAGCCCTTGCTACTTCCTCACACCTCCATCATACAAATCATGAGGTGAAAACATGATGATTGACATGAAGAATGTAATATCATCATAATGCACCCAAACTACTTGTTTCCATATGATGTAAGTGCCATGCCAAGTCCCAACCACCAACATACCCTTCAAGGTAGGATATGTCACATACTATCCAAACTCTTTCAAGAGTAGCTAGCACAGCCTTGCCTCTTGTTGCCCTTTTTCACAGATCTACAAGTGGCTCTCAAACCTCTTTTTCATCAACATCACGCATCCAACCAATGGTGAGTGTCTACTATCATGCTCAAAATAGGTATCCCTCCAATGGAGAATACCATCCTCTGGAATCAGATTTATACATTTGCATTTCATGGGATGTTGAAATGCAATCTCCTGGAGATCTCCAAATGAAGACCACTCATCAATGGCCATGTTGAATCCATAAGGATCCAAGTATGCTGAAGGAAAAATCTTCTCATTGAGCTGTGAAATGTTCATCATGAAAGATCCATCATAACAATGAAATATAAGATGTCTCTCATCAACCATCTGCCTATCCACTACTACACAGGTACGTTGGTCATCAGAATGTCTCAATATCAGTTGGCCCCCCAACTCATCACTGCTTCTCAATGACAACGCTGCTGATATCCATAATGGTGCAAATGTTGTCTCAACATCATGCTCAATGTTGAACATATAGTTCTGCATTAGACTGTTTGGGACAATACTCATCCTATCCTCCAAAAATATCCACTCCAACCATAAGATTTATGTGCAGCTCAACAATGACATACTAGGATGAATGTGTTAGTCATCAATAATTTTTACTATCTAAGGATGACTAAATATTATTCCTAGATTTCTAAAAACAAGATTCCTGAATATTGTGAGTTTTAGAAATCTCATTGCCTTCATTATCCTTGTCACAATTTTTTCATTATTCTACTATTTACCAGTTCATGGTTAACATTCCATTCCTAAAGAGCCCCTCGTGGGCTTATGCCACTTATCTAGTTCCTTTTTCACACCTATCACACCAACACTCTATTTTGCTTTTGCCCCTCTACTTCACTTCCATCTACGGTTACAAATTAGCCTATCCTTTCCCATGTTCATCAGGTTCCTCAAACCTGGATAGGTCTCATAAATACCTCTATGAGCTCTTTAGATCAATCAAGTACATCCATTTCTATATATTCAAATACACCAATTGGTCAAAAAGGCTCTGTTTTTACACTATTAAAATCCCAAGACTAATTTCAGTGAAAGGACCAAGTTAAAACCCTACCACTATATCATTAGGTTTTCCCTAGGTAGTAGGATCTTCATTGGTATTTTAAGATCTGTTGTTATTATATTAGGACTGGTTCAAATGAAAAAGAAGAGCAACACATGATTTCCCAAGGAAGAGCAGGAGATTTCCAAAGAAAGCTACTATGTCAATTTCAACGTTTTGCAAAAAGGAACTATGTTTCACATTTCTGCAGGAATGTCATGAGGTAAATCAACAAAGGAAATTGATAGGGTAACTGATGAGTTTCTAAAGGAAAGCAGGGAGAACTATGTCTAAAGTGGATATCAAAGTTTCTAAGCCTAATTCAATCGACAGTGTGCCAAACAGAAGCCCAATGCAACAAGACTCATAAAGGAAGGGAAAGCTCTCATATCAACCATTTACATTTAGTGGTTAAATGATAGAAGAACATGGTATAAGCTCCAAGGAAAATATAAAAGGTTTTGAGGATGCCACCGCTGTGTAAATATCTAAGGTTGTCAAAGAGAAGATCGGCATTTTCAAGGATCAAAGGGGAAGGTCACTTCAGGGTTTCATAACACCTATTGAAGTAAAAGTGTTCAAGGACATAGACCAATCAAAGGAAATAATCCTTCTCACTCTAACAACATCTACAGAAGAAGAAAGTAAAGAGTATCAGTAGGATGTGGGTCATGTTCTCTTTTCAAGCCACTTACTTTCAGTGATTAAAAAGGTGTAAAAACATAGTGCTGAGCACAAAGGTGGAAAAACAAAGATGACTACAAGGTTTCTGGTTTATGTCATATTTTCAAGACCAAAGGAGAAAGCTAAATCAGTGCTTTAGCCACTTGCAACAAAAGATCAACTTCAACACCTAGTCACCTACAACAAAAGGTTCAAATAAATATCAGTGAAAAGTTAAAAGGTTTGAAAACATTAAAAAAGTGGGTTTTATACTTCAAATTAAGTTTCTAAACCTATTAAATCCTTCTCTACCCTCCAAAAAACCATTTTTTCTTTTACAGAAAGGATCAAAATCGTCACAGAGGAAATTTGTGATTTCCTGGCAATTTTGGGCAAACATGCCTTGTGCTATGCGCCTAAAATCTTGCACTATGCTCCTGGAGGTGTTTCCATGTGTAAATATTAACTACACACTGCATGCCTCTAATTTTCCACTACATGTTTGCTAAGTGCAGATCTGGCATCTCGTGCCAACAAATGGCGTGCCACACATTTAGCCTTTCTCAGCCAGAGGCATGACAGAAACTGTGTGCTATGCATTTGACCCTGCACAGGAAGACGTCTAGAAGACTAGTTGGCTATGCATTTGACCCTGCATGAGAACTCATTCAAAAAACCCTTGTGCTGCGTGTTTACACCCTGAATGAGAATACGTTCAGCCTTGCCCGGTCAGAGACCCGACAGACACGTATAGCTTTGCCCGTGCTCTACGCGTTTGACCTTCAGCCACCCAACTGGCCCAGCGCTATGCGCTTGTGCTATTTGTTTGGCCAAGAGGTCTTCTGCATCAGTCTGAGCCCTGAATCTGCTGAAAAAATAATCAGAATCACCTCCAAGGGTTTCATTGCACCTCTGAGGGGTAAGTACAAAACACCACCTCACTTTCAAGATTCTTGTCCTTTGGATTAGAGGAATAAACCCTAGAAATTTCCATGAATTTCATAAATCAGAATTATGTTTTTTTCCTTCAAGGCAACATTAAAAACAAAATGTCAAGAGAAGGTAATAGTGATAGTGGTGAGGGAGGCCAAGGGCCTAGAAGACAACAGGGCAAGGGTGGAAGAGTAAATAGGTTTGAGCCATTGAACACCAAGGAGTTGATGGCCTCTCCTATGACAGTTTCATATTTCCAAAATGTGGGTTGTTTTGACTTCTGTGAAAAAGTGCAACAGGTCCAAAGTCACCCTGAGCTGACCAGGTTTTTATCCTTAACCTTCATCACCATCAAGTAAATTTAGTAGGGGTAAACTTTGAACTATCCACAAATACCATTGGTATGGCCACTGGGATAACTTGTATGGGAGAAAAGTGGTTCAAGGAGGCTAATTTGGACCTGAGCCATTATCAACCTTTCTTGAAGCCTAGGTACCAAGATGACTGCAAATCCCTTTTTCCTTTTTCACATCTGTTGGAGAGATATGTGCCCCTGATGAGAGTTATCATGAAATATTTTACATGTGAGGGGTGGTTTTCTAGGCTCTATTCATATTACATAAGATTTCTCATGCACTTCATTAGGGTCAGGATGCTACATTTTCCCTATTTTCTCTATAGGAGTATTGATAAGATGTCTTATATTGTGCAAAAGAGGCTCCCTTCACAACAAATGCAGAGTCTCTTTCACCATTATCTCATCAATATGGTTGTGTTACATCAATTAGAGCAACATGGTATTCCATGGGAGGTGTTCATTGCCCATGAAGTGTTCACAAACCCACAAACCCATCCTCAGCCAAATATTACCTCATCCTCCCATCCTCCTTCCTCACCCTCTCCTAATACATTAAGCAATGAGAGAGATGAAGATGAGCCATAAAATGAGAATGAAGGAGAGGATAGTGATAAAAAAAATGATGAATAAGAGGCAGAGGTCAGCAATGAAGCAGAAGACATGGAGGTAGATGAAAATGAAGATGAAAACACAGATGATGAAGAAAGCATCCAAGAAAACGATGATGATGTTGGAAACACCCCACAGGTCAATGAGAAAAGTGAAAATACAGAAATCAGTGAAGAGGAAAACAATGATGAATAAACTAATGGTGACACCTATGACAGTGGGAACAAAAATAATGATAAAGGCCATGATGATGTTGGAAAGCAAAAGGTCAGTGAAGAGGTTGATAACAGCAATGAAAATCACAACAATAATTCTAGCAGTAGTAATGAGGGAGGCAATGACAATAATGATAACAGTCCTAATGGCCAAGAAGGCAGCGAAAAAAATGAGCCTGATAGTGGTAATGATGATAGTGTAAAGAACAATGACGAAGATAGTAAGACTCGTAGCATTATTGAAGGAAATGAAGAAAGTAGCCAAGGAGATGATAATGATGAGGGTGACACTAGCTCACAGAACCTAGATGAAAATGAAGCTAATATCAGTGAAGGAGAAAGTGATGATGATAAAAATGAAGATCACAGTAGCGATGTGAGCATGGAACAAAATGAAAGTGAGACTGATGAAGGCAATCAAGAACACAGTGTAGAAAACATCAGTGCAGAGGTCAATGAGGAAGAGAAAAGCAATCCTGAGGTCAGCCATGGTGAGGGCATTCAGATGAACAAAATTGAGCTTTTCCCTCTCACATTCCAAAGTGGAAAGAGGCATGTGTTTGCTACCTCTAAAAGGCAAGGGACCATGCCATCCTCCTTATCTAAGAAGCTTGAAAAAGGCAAGAATAAGGACACTGTTGGAGGTAAGAAAGGCAAACATCAAACTAAACAAAAGGGCCAATTCATTGACGTTGACAGTGAAAATGAAGATGAGAAGAGGGCTATAAGCATCTTGCTCCAAAGCAAATCTGTAGAGGTTAAGGAACTCCAGAGAAGCCTTGGCATGGAAGAGTACATTATTAAGTATTATAAGGATGAATAGAAGCACTTTAATAAGATACAAAGGGACCTTGGCCTATAGAAAAAGATGGCCAAGTATTATACATTGAAAAATAAATTTGCAAGGGCCAAGCTCAAGAGAGCCCTTGCTAAAATTCAAGCCCTCAAGCAGGAAAATGGTCAAGAAAAGGTTAACCTTCTTTATGATTTTTCCATGCAAGCATCCTAGACATAAAAAGGAAGATAATTGCAAATTTTGGGAACTTTTTGGAACTTTTGGTTTTTTGCTGATTTGGAGGGCTAAGGGAGTAGCACCCTTGGTGCTACGCTTTTTCTCAGGGCATCCTTAGGAGGTAAGGCTTAAATTTTTGGAATCCTCAGCTCAGGTACAACATTCTCACCAAGTTTCAGGTCAATTGGATTTGTTTTGGTCCTCAAAATGGGTCAAAAACACCCTAATTTTCACCTTTCTGCCTAGTTTTCAGGACATGTGTTGCACCTTTACCAATATTGGGAGTTTTGATTTTTGAACCAGTTGGAGGGATCCAATTAGAAAAATTATGGTAGTTATAGAAATTAGACTCAACAGGATTTCCAACGAGCCATCACGGAGCCCATTCCGACATCGGGAAGGCCTTCAAAACCTTGCTGCAAATTGACCCAGTTTTATTGCTCATGTGCTACGCCCTTGGCCTGGAAATGCATCCTAAAACTCAGCGCTACGCCCTGACAGTAAAAAAAAAGTCAACAAAGTATGCTTGGAAAGTTTTTGGAGGCTTGGCATAGCCCAAATGTTAATTTTTTTTCCTAAAATGCCCGAAAAGATATTTTGTATTAGATATTTTGTGCCTTGAGCCTTGCAAGGTCTCAAAAGACAAAAGTGACATTTATGATTAAATAATAGGCTTCTAGAGATCTAAATAGGGTTTATTCCTCCAATGCAATATAAATAGAGCATGGAGGTTTCATTGTAGTTGATGGATATTTGCTAAGCATGCTATGAAATAGACTTGGAGTTTATTGGTGAAACTGGTTTTTGGTGCCTTGTGATGGTGTTGGATTGTGCTTCCTGGATCAAGCTCACTCTTAGGATTCATTAAGCTTGTTTAAATGGTGATTCATTCCATCTTTATGTTCGTTTTCTTTAGTTATTCAATTTTTTTATCATTCATTTAGTTATAGAACATAAATAGAGAATAGGATTTACCTTCTTGGTACCCTACTTCTACCTGCTTTCTTGACTTCCATGTTTTCTTCCTCAAAGTTTTGCAAAAGAAATCCATAAATGCTTCTTTAGTGTTACTGATATGTTATGTTAGAATTTTATCATTTTTCAAGTAAGTTTTAGAGAATCCTTCACTGCTCTCTTAGCTTACATAACTGTCAATTTTAAGACTTTCTTAGCCTAGTTTATATTGAGGAATCCTTCATTTCTCTTCAATTTTTCATTATGCTATCATCTTAGAATATTTTTCTTGTTTATTTGTTTGTTAAAGGATCCTTTATTTCCCATTTAACTCACTATATTCACAATTCCATGTTACTTCACCCTCCCTTGACCTAATTAGATCCATTTAATCTTGCCAACTTTCCCTTTTAACTATCCTTGACTCATTTTTACACATTTCAAGACTTTTACAGACTCCATAGCCCAATGGATTGATATTCCCCACTCTATTAACCTACTTAACAACCTTCCCAACCAACCAAACAAACAAAAAAAATCCTAAAACTTAACAACCAGCCTAAAATCAAAACATAAAAAGCAAACAAGTTCATATCCTTTGCACAAAATAGAGAGAGCCCTCTCTGAGTCCAGGAAGGCTAGGTCTTAGGACTCCAAAGACTAGTCTTATGTTACCCCTGTTCATTTGTTGTCGTCAATATAATGAATTATGGGGACCTAACATAATGGCGATCACGATGGGACCTTCTGAGTTGGTGAAAATCTAAGTATTCTTTAGGACTTCAGAAACCCTTATCAAAATCTTAGAAAATTCAAGTGTTAGCCAAAAGTAGAATATAATTGTGTCACCATCCTAGTGAAATGATGACTCAATTGGAGGACACTCATAGAAACCTTAGGGCTACATAAAGTAACTGAGAAAACCCCAAAAAAAAAAATCCCTAGATTGGTCTTTTGCAAATTGTTGGTGGTGGACCACAAATACATATCCTAAAAACAATAAAAAATATCCACGTGGTGACTCGACTAGCCTCGAGTAGGCCTAGTAACTCTACTAGTCTCATAGACTTCCCTCGGATTGTGTCAAACCAACCCTGAGCAGTTTAGAAGCCTAGTCACACACTATGTGAGTTCAACAAATAGTAAGAGATGTTAGCTTTCTGAAAACAATTATAAACTTTTAGCCTCTCTACACTTTGAGTTTGAAATCTGGCTTCGCAAAGTATTGACACTAGATCTCACCTTGATCCCAACCCTCCGACCATAGTTGATGACCCAAAAAATATTTTGTAGAAAACTTCTAGAACTAAAAATTCAACTACTGTTAGGACCATTCAAAGATCAAGTTTTGTCCCTCAACATCTCACAGCCTTGCAAGATCTCCAGTTCGACCTGCACCATACAAAAAACCAATTCTGAACTAAGTCACAAAGTAGGATTGACTAGACTGACCTTGAGCCCATAGATTTGTAGCAGAGTTCTTGTAGAAAAGCCTCCCCTTCCACTCCTAAATTTCAACTTCTCCATCACTTTGGCTCTTTTCATCCCAATTCTACTCAAAATAAGTTTGCTGGTCCAAGTAACTCTACCACCCCCATCCAAAAATCCACTGTGAAAACCACTTCATTTCATCCTCCACCTCCTCTCACAAACCCTCCCCTTGTAAATCCTCCTTGGATTCCATTCCCTCCCATCATGTCAGCATGGTATGCCCCCCTGGAACTACCACAACCTCTAGTACCTTTACCAAATGACTACCAATCTAGGATTCCCCACTTTACTGGAGCTGAATCTACCACTACCTAACAACATGTAGATATGATGAAGGATGCTTTTGACTACATGGAATTAGAATAAGAGACCATACAAATGAGGATTTTTGCCCAATGCTTAGGAGGAGAATCCAAGAAATGGTTCAAAATCTTGACTCCTAACAGCATACATGATCTCCCTTCCCTTTACCATAAATTCATAAACAAGTGGGAAATCAAGAAAAACCATCTCCAAATCCTTTCATAGTAGACCAACCTTAAGAGAAATGTCGAGGAAAGTGTCCAAGAATATTTCACCAGGTTGAATAGTGTTTACAATGCCCTCCCACCAAACATGAAACCCCCACAAGACTTAGCTTTAGCAAAATTCCCGAAAGGTTTTGATCCAGACATGGCCTATCAATTAACAGAGACAGATCCCCTAACTTTAGAAGGTATGCAAAGGGGACCTGTGAGTGTAGAGGCGAACCTGATTGAAAAAAGGGCTAGGATGAGATCATAAAAGAGTCACTTACAAAGATGAAACTAGTGGCATCAACCTCTTCATCTGATGCCAAAATTGATAGCCTAGTTAGAAAAATGGAAAGAATCATGGAGAGGATAAACTTGAATGAAAGATCACCTCCTAGGGAAAACCAAGAAAATCCCCAAAATAGAAATAGGAATCAAAACTTCAGAAGAGATCCTCCCCAAATCAGACAGAGAGACAATGACCAACAAATCACACCCCCTTTCCAAGATAACTATGTAGATGAAGAGGAAAGAGAGACAGAACATCTGGAAGAAAACCATGTAAACTTGATAGGTTCTGATAATGAGGGTGATGTTTTTCTCACTGAAGAAGAACAATGTTTCTTCTCCTCAGATCAAACTGAAACAAACTATGAGGATTCTGAAGGCTACAAATTAGGATTTGAAAATGACATAATGGAGTTCCATAGGTAATATGATCTTAGAAGTAATAAAAACCAAGATATCTCCAAGAAAAAAAAATTAGACACTGCTGTTAGGAAGACCCCAAAAAATCCTCCTAAGAAGACAAAATACATTACAAACACCATGGCTAAGAAGACTGATCCAAATAGAGAAAAAGTCAGCCAGCAAGGTGGCGACCCAAGCTTCCCTAGTACATCAACTAGTTGCCCTGAGAAAACCCTTTTGTCTAAAGCCCCAAATCAGAGTCAACAAATGAAAATTGTAGAAAAATTTATGGCTGATAAAACTGATGTAAATATGCCCAAAATAAAAATACCTTTCAGTTTTGAAGGAGAAATTGCTAAAATCAAGATAAATGTACCTCTCACTGAATTGGTAACCCAGGATATGTACAGGTCCCAAGTTTTGAAATTTTTGAACATGGGGAATGATACTGATACTATAAACTTGACTAATGACAAACCTGAGTTGTTGTTTGGACCTAAAGTAGAGTAAAAATATCAAGAAGGAGCTATTCCCACTTCCTATTTTAGCTTAAACATACATGACAAGATCTTACACAATGCCATGTTCGACTCTGGCGCTTCTCACAACCTCATGCCAAAGGTACTTACGGAGATATTAGGCCTAGAAATAACCAAACCTTACAAAGACCTGTATTCTTTTGATTCAAGCAGGGTCGAATGTTTGGGTCTAATCAAGGATCTATGTGTCAATCTGGTGCAAATCCCTACTAAAGGCCTAGTCATCGACATAGTAGTAGTTGACATTCCCCCCAAGTATGGCATGCTTTTATCTAGATCCTGGGGAGCCAAAATTCAAGGGAACCTTCAACTAGACATGTCAAATGCTACCATCCCTATTTTTAACCAAACAAGGAGACTTTACTGGGAATCACACATGAAGTATATGGTTAGCAGCCAAGAAAGGCCAAATAACACACCTCTTTATTCCATCCATTCAGATATTAACTCATTCATTTTATGTAATGAAGAATACATTGATGAGCAGGTAAATCAAATTGAGACAAATCTAGGCATACCACAACAGTCAAACCAGGAACTGCATGAAGAACTCAACAGCCAAAACTCTAGCAGCCCAAAACAACAACATAATGGCAAGGCTAAACTTAATTTTATGCAATCTGAAAATGAAATTGCAATACCAAAACCAAGCTTAGAGCCTGAAAAAGGTTGCCCAAAAGAAGAAAAAATGCCAGACACAAAAAATTTTCCTTCTGCTGATGTAGAAATGCTGGAACACTTTCATATAGCAGAACATTCTAGGGACCTGGATCAAAGGACCTTAAGGTATTGAAAAATAGAGATAACTCATCGCCAAAAGGTTTTGTCACTTCAGTAGAGTTGGTGGATTCCAATAATGTTATTAAGAAGGCTAAAGTGGTATCTACTGAGGCTGATATAGAAGAGTACAACATAGGCAACCTAGAAAGGCCTAAAAATATCAAGTTATCCAAAACTTTTCCACCTCAAATAAAACAGAAATACATAGAGCTATGCAAAGAGTTTAAGGATGTTTTTTCATATGGTGATGAGAACTTAAATCCTTATGGCACAAACACTATTCCAAGTTGGATTCCTATCAAAGGAGACCAGAAACCTTTTGAGAAAATTGTGTCAGTAAGAAAGAAAGAAAAGGGGTATAGGCTATGTATAGACTTTAGGTACCTAGACAAAACCTCCCTGAAGAACAAATACCCTTTTCCTGAGATAAATCATACACTGCTAAGGGTCGAAGGTTCTAAAAATTATCATCGCTTGGTAGTGTTTTATATTACAATTAGGTGATAATAATTCCAACTGATTAGTACAAAGTCACTTTCAAAGCACCTTGGGGCCCCTACATGTATGACCAAGTGCCTTCTAGGTTAAGCTGTGCAGAAGATATTTTCCAAAAGGCCATGGCTCCTAATTTAAGCTACTTCACTATGATATGCATTGATGACATCATTGTCTGTTTCAAAACTGATAAAGACTACCTACTTCACCTAAGAAGGTTCTTTGACATAGAAAAAGCATAGGAGCGAGACTCAAGGAGAAAATACAAAAGAGAGCATGGCCAGTTAAAAAATATGTGGAAAAATCCTCACATAATGCATTCAAGTGGAGGTAACAATGTTTTCAGTTTACAAGAGCTGGATGGAGAAGAGTTATTCGGAGGTCCTGTCAATGGAAGGGTGCTCAAGCACTATTATTGTGAAAATTCCTAGTTTGAAAATTTCATTCAATGTATATAAAATTGCATGACGAAAAATTAGTAAAACAAAAATAGAAAAAACAAAGAAAAAAGAAAAAAGAGGGTAGGAAACGAATAGGTACAACCTCATACCTAAAAAAAGAGTGTTGTTGAAAGTGTGCAAGCCTAAATGCCACTACTAGTTCAAAGGAAACAATCTTCTTGAGTCATCTAGCCTAATCATGACTAAAACATGTTTTGAATTTCTACTGATAGCGTAGTGAAAGAAGACTTGTCAAATCATTTAAGCTTGAATTTTCAGTGGGAATAGATTAAGAAGAAAATATGATGGTTCTTAATGCTCAAATCTGAACCAAAGAGAAATATAGGGATGACTAACAAATGATGAAACACAACCCTCATACTTTCTAGTTTTGTTTATAAAAAAATATTTTCTGTGTGCAGCTTGTACGAATGCCACAACCCATGGCAAATCAGATTGCTCAATCCTGGTTTAGTCATGTTTTTCAATTTCATGTCAGTATATTCGAGAAGAAAAGTTTGTCAAACAACTTAATCTTGACAAATACGTAGACTAGGTTGAGAATAAGTGAGTTCACTAGCCTAATCTGAACTCTCAGGAGTGATAAGGGTAAGGATAGATAGTTTTGTTTTATGCTTTCAAAAAAAAAAGAATGTCAAGGGTTTGTCAGTCCAAGTGCACCCAAAGGAAGAAAAAAGGTTAGGCAAGGTATTATGGGTAGGTAGAGGTAAGGTTGAAGCAATCATGTCTTTAAGATTCTTAAGATCATAGCTTAAATGAAACATCAGGAAATGAAAGAAGAGAAATATGCCCAATAGATGAGGCACTGGTCTTCAAAATCAGATATTTGAGCTGTAAGGTCCTAGAAACCTCCTGAAAGAGTGGAGCCACTGTTAGTCATAAATATTTTTTACTATCTGAAGATGACTAAATATCAGTCCTATATTTCTAAAAAAAAGATTCCTAAATATTGTGAGTTTTAGAGCTCCCACTGCCTTCATTATCCTTGTCACAAATTTTTCATTATTCTACTATTTACAAATTCATGATTAACCTGCCATTCCTAAAGAGCCCCTCATGTGCTTATGCCACTCATCCAGTTCCCTTTTCCCACCTATCACACCAGCATTATGTTTTTATTTTGCCCCACTACTTCACTTCCATCTAGGGTTACCAATTAGCCTATCCTTTCCCATGTTCATCAGGTTCCTTAAACTTGGATAGGTCTTAGAAATACCTTTATGAGCTCTTTATATCAATAAAGTACATCCATTTCTATATATTTAAATACACCAATTGGTCAAAAAGGCTCTGTTTTTACACTATTAAAATCCCAAGACTAATTTCAGTCAAAGGACCAAGTTAAAACCCTACCACTAGATCATTAGGCTTTCCCTAGGTTTTAGGATCTTCATTGGTATTTTAAGATATGTTCTTCTTATACTAGGACCTGGTTCAAATTAAAAGTAAGAGAAACACATGATTGCCTAAGGAAGAGCAGGAGATTTCCAAAGAAAGCTACTTTGTCAATTTCAAAGTTTTGCAAAAAGGAACTGTGTTTGACATTTTTACAAGAATGTCATGAAGTAAATCAACAAAGTAAATTGATAGAGTAATTGATGATTTTCTAAAGGAAAGCAGGGAGCACTGCATCTAAATGGGATATCAAAGTTTCTAAGCCTAATTCAATCAACATTGTGCCAAACAGAAGCCCAATGCAGCAAGACTCATAAAGGAGGGGCAAGCTCTCATCTCAGCCATTTACATTTAGTGGTTAAAGGATAGAAGAACATTGTATAAGCTCTAAGGAAAATATAAAACGTTTTGAGGATGCCACCACTGTGTAAATATCTAAGGCTATCAAAGAGAAGATCGATATTTTCAAGGATTAGAGGGGAAGATCACTGTAGGGTTTCATAACACCTACTGAAGTAAAAGTGTTCAAGGACATAAACCACTCAAAGGAAATAAGCCTTGTCACTCAAACAACATCTTCAGAAGAAGAAAGTAAAGAGTATCAGTAGGATGTGGGTCAAGTTCTCTTTTCAAGCCACTTACTTTCAGTGATTAAAAAAGGGTAAAAACATAGTGTTGAGCTCAAAGGTGACTACAAGGTTGCTGGTTTATGTCATATT
This sequence comes from Pinus albicaulis, assembly GCA_034641835.2. Lineage (NCBI taxonomy): Eukaryota > Viridiplantae > Streptophyta > Pinopsida > Pinales > Pinaceae > Pinus > Pinus albicaulis. The sequence goes on from CM076578.1 coordinate 1,092,633,108, forward strand.
GTCAAGACCAAAGGAGAAAGCTAAATCAGTGCTTTAGCCACCTGCAGCAAAATGCCAACTTCAGCACCTAGTCACCTACAGCAAAAGGGTCAAAGAAATATTAGTGAAAAGTTAAAAGGTTTCAAAACATTAGAAAAGTGGCTTTTATACTTGAAATTAAGTTTCTAAACCTATTAAAGCCTTCTTTACCCTTCATCAAACCATTTTTTCTTTTACAAAAAGGATCAAAACCATCATGGAGGAAAATTGTGATTTCCTGGCAAGTTTGGGCAAAACTCCCTTGCGCTACGCACCTGGAATCCTGCGCTATGCTCCTGGAGGTGTTATGTTGTGTAAAGATTAACTACGCGCTGCGCCTATGATTGCGCACTACGCGTTTGATCTGTGCAGAACCAGTAACCCATGCCAACAAATGATGTGCTGCACGTTTAGCCTTGCCCAGCCAGAGGCCCAACATAAACGGTTGGCTACGTGTTTGACCCTACACAAGAACTCGTCAAGAAGACTAGTGGGCTATGCATTTGACCCTGCACGAGAAATCGTTTATAAAACCCTTGTGCTGTGCGTTTACACCTTGCACGAGAATGCATTCATCCTTGCCTGGCCAGAGACCCGACAGGCTCATGCAGCCTTTCCTATGTGCTGCGCGTTCAACCTATAGCCACCCAACTGGCCCGACGTTGCGCGCTTGTGCTACGCGTTTGGCCAAGAGGGCCTTTGCATCAGTCTGAGCCCTGAATCTGCTAAAAACATCATCAGAATCACCTCTAAAGGTTTCGTAGCACCTCTGAGGGGTAAGTACAAAACACCACCTCACTTTCAAGATTCTTGTCCTTTGGATTAGAGGAATAAACCCTAGAAATTTCCATCAATTTCATAAAGTAGAATTAGGGTTTTGGCCTTCAAGGCAATTGTAAAAAAAAAATGTCAAGAGAAGGTAATAGTGACAGTGGTGAGGGAGGCCAAGGGCCTAGAAGACATTAGCGCAAGGGTGGAAGAGTAAATAGGTTTGAGCCATTGAACACCAAGGATTTGATGGCCTCTCCTATGACAGTTTCATATTTCCAGAATGTGGGTTGTTTTGAATTCTTTGAAAAAGTACCACAGGTCCAAAGTCACCCTGAGCTGACCAGGATTTTTATCCTTAACCTTCATGACCATCAAGTAAATTTAGCAGGGGTAAAATTTGAACTATCCACAAATACCATTGCTATGGCCACTGGGATACCTTGTATGGGAAAAAAGTGGTTCAAGCAGGCTAATTTGGACCTGAGCCATTATCAGCCTTTCTTGAAGCCTAGATACCAGGAAGACTGCAAATCCCTCTTTCCCTTTTCACATCTGCTGGAGAGATATGCGACCCTAATGAGAGTCATCATGAAATATTTTACATGTGAGGGGAGGATTTCAAGGCTCTATTCATACCACATAAGATTACTCATGCACTTCACTAGGGCCAAGTTGCTACATTTTCCCTATTTTCTCTATAGGAGTATTGATGTCTTATATTGTGCAAAATAATCCCCCTTCACAACAAATGCAGAGTATCTTTCACCATTCTCTCATCAATATGGTTGTGTTACATCAATTAAAGCAACATGGTATTCCATGGGAGGTGTTCGTTACCCATGAAGTATTCACAAACCCACAACCCCATCCTCAGCCAAATATTCCCTCATCCTCCCATCCTCCTTCCTCACCCTCTCCTAATACATCAAACAATGAGAGAGATGAAGATGAGCCATCAAATCAGAATGAAGGAGAGGATAGTGATAAAACAAGCAATGATTAAGAAGAGGCAGAGGTCAGCAATGAAGAAAAAGACATGGAGATATATGAAAATGAAGATGAAAACACATATGATGAATAAAGCATCCAAGAAAATGATGATGATGTTGGAAATAGCCCCCAAGTCAAGGAGAAAAGTGAAAATGCAGAAATTAGTGAAGAGGAAAATAGTGATGAAGAAAATAATGGTGACACCTTTGACGGTGGGAACAAAAATAATGATAAAGGCCATGATGATGTTGGAAACCAAAAGGTCAATGAAGAGGCTAATAACCGTAGTGAAAATCACAGCAATAATGCTAGCAGCAGTAATGAGGGAGGAAGTGACAATAATGATAGTAGTCCTAAAGACCAAGAAGGTAGCGAAAACAATGAGCCTGATAGTCATAATTATGATAGTGCAGAGAATAGTGCCAAATATAGTAAGACTCCTAGCAGTATTGAAGTAAATGAAATAGGTAGCCAAGCAAATGATAATGATGAGGGTGACACTAGCTCACAAAACCTAGCTGAAAATGAAGATGATATCAGTGGAGGAGAAGGTGATGATGGTACAAATGACGATCACAGCAGTAATGTGAGCATGGAAGAAAATGAAAGTGAGACTGATGAAGGTAGTCAAGAACACAGTGCAGAAAACATCATTGCAGAGGTCAATGAGGAAGAGAAAATAAGTCCTGAGGTCAGCCATGGTGAGGGCATTCAGATGAACAAAATTGAGCTTTTCCCTCTCACATACCAAAGAGGAAAGAGGCATGTGTTTTCTTCCTCTAAAAGGCAAGGGACCATGCCATCCTCCTTAGCTAAGAAGCTTGACAAAGGCAAGAAGAAGGTCACTGCTTGAGGTAAGAAAGGAAAACATCAAACTAAACAAAAGGGCCAATTCATTGACCTTGACAGTGAAAATGAAGATGAGGAGAGGGCTACAAGCATCTTGCTCCAAAGCAAAGATGCAGAGAATAAGGAAATCTAGAGAAGCCTTTTCATGGCAGAGTACATTATTCATTATTATAAGGAAGAACACAAGCACTTTAAGATGATACAAAGGGACCTTGGCCTACAGAAAAAGATGGCCAAGCATTATGCATTGAAAAATCAGTTTGCAAGGGCCAAGCTCAAAAGAGAACTTTCCAAAATTCAAGCCCTCAAGGAGAAAAATGGTCAATAAAAGCTTTAACCTTCTTGCTGATGCTTCCATGCAAGCATCCTAGACATAAAAAGGAAGATAATTGCAAATTTTCGGAACTTTTTGGAAATTTTGGTTTTTTGTTGATTTGGAGGGCCAAGGGGGTAGCACCCTTGGTGCTACGCTTTTTCTCAGGGCATCCTCAAGAGCTAAGGCTTACATTTGTGGAATCCTCAGCTTAGGTACAAAATGATCACCAAGTTTCAGGTCAATTGGAGATGTTTTGGTCCTCCAAAAGGGTCAAAAACACCCTAATTTTCACCTTTGTGCCTAGTTTTCAAGACATGACTTGTGCCTTTACCAATATTGGGAGTTTTGATTTTTGAACTGGTTTTAGGGATCCAATGAGAAAAATAAGGGTAGTTCTGGAAAATAGACTCAATCTACTTTCCAACGAGCCATCACGGAGCCCATTGCGACATCAGGAAGGCCTTTAAAACCTTGCTGCAAGTTGACCTGGTTTTCTTGCTCATGTGTTGCACCCTTGGCCTAGAAATGCATCCTAAAAATCAGCGCTATGCCTTGATAGTTAAAAATTCAAAAAAGTATGCTTGGAAAGTTTTTGGAAGCTTGGAAGATACCAAATGTCAATTTCTTTGCGAAAAATGCATGAAAAGATATTTTGTGCCTTGGGCCTTGCAATGTCTCAAAGGACAAAAGTGACATTTATGATTAAATAATAGGCTTCTAGAGATCTAGTTAGAGTTTAGTCCTCCATCGCATGATAAATAGAGCATGGAGGTCTCATTGTAGTTGTTGGATATTTGCTGAAAATGCTATGAAATAGAGTTGGAGTTTATTGGTGAAACTGGTTTTTGGTGCCTTGTGATGGTGTTGGATTGTGCTTCAATGGATCAAGCTCACTCTTAGGATTCATTAAGCTTGTTTAAATGGTGATTTATTCCATATTTATGTTTTTTTTCTTCAGTTATTCATCATGTTTATGGTTCATTTAGTTATAGAACAGAAATAGAGAATAGGATTTACCTTCTTGGTACCCTACTCCTGCCTGCTTTCTTCACTTCCATGTTTTCTTCCTCAAATTTTTGCTAAATAAATCCTTAAATTATTCTTTAGTGTTACTGATATGTTATGTTAGAATGCTATCTAATTGCAATTAAGTTTTAGAGAATCCTTCACTGCTCTCTTAGCTTACTTAACTGTCATTTTTAAGACTTGCTTAACCTAGTTTATATTGAGGAATCCTTCATTGCTCTTCAAGTTTTCATTATGCTATCATCTTAGAGGCTTTTTCTTGTTTATTTTTTTGTTAAAGGATCCTTTATTGCCCATTTAACTCACTATATTCACAACTTCATGTTACTTCACTCTTCCTTGACCTAATTAGATCCATTTAATCTTTCCAACTTGCCCTTTGAACTATCCTTGACTCATTTTTACACATTTCAAGACTTTTACAGAATCCATAGCCCAGTGCATTGATATTCCCCAATCTATTAACCTACTTAACAACTTTCCCAACCAACCAAACAAACATACAAACCCTAAAAATTAACAACTAGCCTAAAATCAAAACCTAAAAAGCAAACAAGTTCATCTCCTGTGCATAAAATAGAGATAGCCCTCTCTGAGTCTAGGAAGGCTAGGTCCTAGGACTCCAAAGACTGGTCTAATGTTACCCCTGTTCATTTTTTCTTGCCAATCTAATGAATTACGGGGAACTAACAGAATGCATATCTCCTCCTTGATCAAATCATGGGTCCTCAACCTAGTGATAGTTTGCTGCTTCAAATCAACAATGTGCTTTGAGCCTAGATCATGCATTTTCCCTAATAGCATGTTCCCATAATACTCCATATGATGTGTTGTAATAATAGGAAATGGAAATATGTGCATACCTTTGTAAATCTTGGGAACATATTGTCCTGCTACATGGGTTCCTTCCTTTGGTGTGATGACTTCCCCAACTATTGATGATGATGGTTGCTCTTCTATGGCTACATCAGTGCTAGTATAAGTCTCCTCCTCCTCATGCATCTCCACAATAGTACATGGGACTCTATATGTGAAGATATCAAGACCACTTTGCAAAGATGTAAGTGTTCCTTCTCCTGATGCAAGTTCTCCTACAACAAGTGGTGGTGGAAGTTGCCTTTCCTCTAGTTTCCTTTTGTCAAACTTCTTAGTCAACCTTTGAGTAAAATCTGCATATGCAGTCACTTGTGCACGACTCAAATGGTTGAACCACCAAATGTTTGCGCTGCCCTCAAGGTGAAGCGTTGTAATCTCAATAGCTTCTCTTTCTAGTAATAGATGTAGCAGGAATAATGCATCCAAATTCATTCCCCGAGCTCTTGTTGTGCATGTGGATGACCCATAAAAGTAGACAATATAAATCTATTACTATAAGGTCTCCTTTCTTCTTTGAGCTGAATGAACTGTGGGAGAGTTAGATTCTCCTTGAATGCTCTTGTTTGAGATTTGTATTCTGCAAGATACTCACTTAGAATATCATGATATAAGTTTCCTCCATCACCATGCCTCTTGTCTTCCTCTTCAAAAGGACATGGCATAGTACGTTTCTTCGGAGCTCTATGCAATACTAGATCTTTCTTTTGCTGATAGGAAGTGCATGGTCCTTCCTCATCTTGAAACCCTAATGAGGTCTCATTGTTTCTCTCCATTATTCGTTGCTTGACCTCCTTGGTGAGGTCCCTCTTAGATGTAAAAAGAGATGAGAAAAACCTCATTATTTTCATCATTCTGATCTCTTTATCCTTCTTCTTATTCTTATGATAGAATATTGACTGAAATCCACAGGCTGAGCCAAGATTATGCTCTCGGATGCCATTGTAATATTCCCAAATGTGAAAAGCAAGAATATAGTGCATAAATAAGGAAATAGCAAGGTAAATCAACACATCAGTATTGGAGACCAATATGGACCCATAACACTATGCATAAGAACATAAAATAAATACAAAATAGTGAGGCATAAATCATATGAAATGAGGAAATAAGCCTCCCATAAAAAATCACTCCCAAATATGAGTTTTTGCTACAATACAAAATGTCGTAGAGCTGCTACAGCATAGTCATACTAAGCATAACTACAGCTGGATATGATACAATGATAAAAAAATAATGATATATGCCACAATAGATACTACATATACAAATCTAGGCACTAGATCAACTTGCCAAGACAACCCAAGAGGGTTTCCAGAAAATGCACACAATGTGCCAATGTAAGTTGCAGCCCTAGGGATGAAGGTATGCTGCAAAAAAAGAAATGAGAAGATATGGCTGAAGCTAATGGGGAAACCTACAAATCTTCTCCAATAGATCCTTAGAATGAAATAATGGCTCCTCCTCTGAAGAAATCACCTCCCAAAACATCCATTGCAACCACCCCTGCAACTCCTCCGTAAAATAACGCAGATATGGATTGAAACTACGTTGTAGGGGATAAATACTCCTTGGCCTGATGCCAAATATGTCAATAAATCCCAAGGGGATTCTTTACTGGCCTTCCAATGGAAGGAAACCTTCATCCACTACAAAACTAGCTCTGAAGACACCTAATATAATCCTCCAATGCTGCACCCTACAACACAACACAATAATCTGCAGAAACTGCATTGTAGAAAAAATATAGAGCTTGGCCTGATCGTGGATAGTGGAAAATGTAGTGCAATACTCTTCCAAGAGGCCTCTCAAGGAAAGAGGTGGGATTCCTAACCAGGAACACCCTGTGCTAAACAACACTTGCAATCTTAGCTAAATAGCTGAAGAGAGCACAAGTCTAAACAGACCATATACAAAATAATAATCTCAAACATAACCCCCATATGGCTACCATCCTCTTCCTTATATAAGTGACGAGATTCCTCACCCTTGGCCCCACTCAATTAGGTCACTTCTTTCATGCAAAGAGTCTCCAAACAAAACTCCACTATCCCTCCATGAATGCCACTCCTCCGTAACAATGCTATTGATTTGGTCAAAGTTGGCCTAGTCTTCATGCTTCAACCCCTTTTCACACCTAAGGGTATTCAATCCATCTTTTTATATAACCTCCATTTAGACTATGAGTGTCTTTTATTCCTACTAAGGAGATTATGGGTCTCCATACCCTCTTATTCTTCTATTTAAGAGCAAAATCAAAATTTAATATTCCAATTAGTTGTGTGCTAATTTAGGAATATTACAGTCCTCCCCTCACAAATGTTGCTTGTCCTTAAGCAACTGCAAGGATATAACTGAAGAACCTCCCCTATTCCTCCTGTAGCATCCTCATATGATAATTTCCTCCAATGAAAAATATGCCCTCTCATCAATATGTCCCCTAGTTGCTCCTCCCAAGTGTATAAGTAAGCCTTTGGTGACAAACCCAAATGACCCTCATCATGAAGTAGTGGGATACCCATGGAGGCAACTATGTGTGGTCAACAGGCCTTCTTGAGGCAGGGAATCAAAAAATTATTGGGAACCTTCATTCCCATGTGAAGCTCCAAACCCCAAGATATCATCCACAACAAGTGAGTCACCCTCCATAATGGTAATTCATGAAAATGTTCTTCCACCTTTGGCTCCTGCAATGTAGGTGGGCTGCATAACTGAACATGATAGAAAAAATTGCCTACCCCATGCCATATTTCTCTCCACTTATGGAAAGTGTAGAGCTTCTACTGATATTTGGATACAATAACTTTTCCCTCAAGATACAAAAGGACAACTAGATCTCCAAAGACCCCTCCTCTAGTTTCATGAGCCCAAACAATCCCATATAAAGTGAATGGTACATCATCACCATGTGGTATCCAAATCAGAAAGATATTGAATGTTATGTGCAATGTTGGATGGTACCAATGGTTTCTCCAGTGGCTACAACACAGTTTTACCAACTTTTGTTTTAGAACATCATGTGGCAAGTTGTCTCCCAACAAGCTGTTAGTTGTGTAGGTTTGAGGTAGTAAATGGAATTATATATCAGTTGAGCATAATATGAATAACACCACATTTTCCAAAGGTCATGTAAAGAAGGGCTATCTCCATCATAAATTTTGGTCTTAGAATGACCATGAAACCCAAAGATAACCTTTCCCTCTTGTGGAGCAATGCACTGTACATAGATGGTGAGAAAATGAAAATACTTTATGACATGATCAATAAGTACAAAAATACATTCCTTACCATGCATTGTGAGTAGGATGAAAGTGAGGTCCATGGATGAGCCCTCCCATGAGAATATCCTCTCAAAGGTCTGTAAAATGAAGGGATGCATACTCCCCTTGGAACACTCCATCAATAGATACATACTCCCAAGTGACAGTGCTGTTGGCCTTGGTGATAAGGATCTTGTCTTCAATCCAGCTTTTTAGATGACCTCCATTCACACTAAGAGTGTCTTCTATTCCTACTAAGGATATTTATGGGTTTCCATACACTCTTATTCTTCTATCTAAGAGAAAAATAAAAATTTAATATTCTAATTAGCTATGTGCTAATTTAGGAATATTAGAGTCAGCTAGAACTATATCCATCACTAGACTTTTTGCTGGTATCTGAGCTAGAGTGACCCAAAGATCTTTGATAAAAACTAGAGATATAACTTTGATAGAATCAAATAAGTACAAATATTTGTAGGGTCTAGTGATTTCATGGCCAAGCTTCTGCATAACAGCCTTTAGCATAAGATTATGTGATGCACTTGAATCCAACATGGCATTATGAAGAATTTTTTCATGAACATTAAGACTGACATAAAAATGAGGGAGACCTTGTTCTTGAGGTTTACCATCAAATTCTGGCCCAAAAAATATTTCAGGCTAATCATCATTTAAATTAATAGTATGAGTAATCTCCCCTATGTTTATCACCTTTAGGACCTAAGACCTATATACATTCTTGTTGATCAATTCAGTGAGAGGCATAGATATTTTCAGTTTAGCAAGTTCATTCTCAATGATGAATGGTGTTTGAACTTTGAGCAGATTTGAAAAATAAATTCTTTCAGCCACTACTTTTTGGGTAGATTCAGTTTGTTAACTTGTGCTAGGAATATTAGTTTGAGAAATTTTGGTAGGGATATCAATTTTTCTCTTAATATTGTTTTCTGTGTTCTTCTTTTCTGAATTATTCACTATTTTCTTTGGATTTTCTATTGTTTTGTTGAGATCAGTTTCAGAGACTTTTTTTGCAATATTTTCTGAATTATTTTATTGGAATTGTCAAAATTTTCGTTACTTATAAAGTTATATTTTCTGTGAACCTCCATAATAGCATTCTTAAATCCTTGTTTATAATAATCAGATTATTCAGATTCTAACTTTGTTTGAGTGAATGAAAATAATTCTTGTTCCTCTTGGGTGAGAAAAATAGAGTCATATTCATTAATTCCCATCAAATTTATCTGATTTTCTTCTACTTCCTCAACTACTCCTTCATCCTCATCAACATAATTCGCTTGGAATGAATACCTAATCTGTTGGTCAGGACCTCTTTGCTCTCTTTGTCTAATATGAGGATTTATCCTATGATTTTGGTTTATGTTTTGAGGAGGTGGTTGATTTTCCCGAGGAATATTTCTCTCATTTAATTGATTCTATCCATCATTCTCTCCACAGTTATAACCAATGATTTAATCTTAGCATTATATGTGGAAGTTGAAGGTTCTTCTCTTATAAAAACTCTTCTTTCATTTCTCATTCTAACTCTTTTTGCTAATAGGTTGGCTTCTACACTCAATGCATCCATTTTCTTTTGTTCTAATGTGGTTGATTTTATTTCCCTTAGCTGATAAGACATATCTGGTTCAAAAATATATAGGTATTTAACCAAGGTTAAACCCTGTGGTGGTTTTATATGAGCAGGTATTGCATTATATAAACTATTGAATCTAGTGCAATAGTCCTAAACACTTTCAGCTGGAGCTCTTGTTATTTTTTCATATTCAGATAAGATTTGAAGAGGGTTATTTTTGACTTCCCACCTATTTAGGAATGTTTGGTGAAAAGAAGGGACACCATTGATACTGTTTGCAGGCAAAGATTTGAACCATTTTCTAACTTCTCCATTAAGACTCTGAGAAAACATCCTTAATTTAACACTTTCTTCATATACCTCTTGAAGGTCAAAACAATCATTCATTTTTTCAATATGTTGTTGGGTAGTTACAAGAACAGTTCCATGATATAATGTAATTTTAGACTGGTGATCATGTGGCATAGGTACCAAAGGTGATGGCAACACCAATGGGGATTATCTAGCTTCCATGATTGCTGGAGGTGGATGATGAAGGTGAACAGTGGATGAAGTAGGATCGATGATATGATAAGTTGTATGTGTGGAGGTTTGAGTGCTCTTATGAGGAAGAATACAAGAAGTGTTGGGGATTGTGGAAGTAGTATGACTAGTGACATAATATGGGCAGTCTGAGAACTAATAGAAGAAACTGTTATAGTTAATTCAGTTAATTATACAGATTGTTAAAGGTAATCATCACCAAAAGTTGAAGTAAAATCTGTTACCAAATCTTGGAGAGTATCAAAATCTCAAAGAAGATGAATATCAAATTGAATTTGAGTAAGATTCTCTCACTAGAATTTTTTGCAAAATAGATGGATTGAATACTGTATGGTCTATCCAATTCTCAGGTTTAGTCCTTAATAAACCTTGTTCAAAATACGAATCAAATTGAATGTCTTGTAAAGTGACAAATTTTTTAGGGAGAGAATTTTCTCTGTGGAGAAACCTACTACTTGTTTGACTTTTGGTCCTAGGAGTGTTTCTTAAAATCTTCTTAAGATTGTCCACTATATGAGGAGGATTTGGATCATGATGGGATATAGTGTTGGAAATATTTTCATTGATGGCAAAGGAGACAACATAGAAGTAGAAAGATAGCAAAAGAGGTAGCAAAGATGTAGAGAGGTAGAAGAGAGGCAGAAGAGACCTACATAGAGCTAGAAAGACTTGAGAGCTACAGAGGGTCGAGAAGCTATGAAAAGGGTCATTTGAAGAAGCAGCTCAGCGGAGACAGGGCCATTTGAAGAAGCAGGGAATAAAAAAGAAGTAGAAAAATATGCAGTAAATATAGAGAAACAGTCCTGCACTGACATGCACTGACATGCACTGCCTGTGCACTGTCATGCACAGTAACTGAATGCAAAGAAACGGTCATGCCGAATAGGGTTGGAATGGGAGTGTGCTAGTCAAGTCACAGGTAGAAAATTGTAAAACGAACTACCTTCTGTGGGATGGTATCTGAGTTTAAATACAATGGAGATAGCTGTGAAGAAATGCAGATTGTTCACATTTCAATGGAACCAAGTGAAGAAAGGATAAGCAGGAACGAAAGAGGAGTTTAATTATAATTTAACATATGAAAGGGAGAAATTGAAATAGAATGGAAGGAAGCAGAACCATGTGCAAACTAGAACCGTGATGAAAAAGTGAAAGTGTGTTGGAAACCCAATACCGGCAGTATCGCACGTTTTAAAAGTGGTAAGAATAATTGTCCAAAAGAAATGTGATATATATCTTTGGCTGACACATGGCCATAAGTGGTTTTAGAAAACCATTTTTACCATGCAAATTTTGAGTTTCAACTCTCGGCCCTAGAAAAAATGTGATATGCACTATAGTCGTTCAATCTGGAGCGGAGGAAATCCAATGGTTGCTGTATCGCGCGATGGATGAAGATTAGTGGCAAGGTACGTATAGTTGGTGTGGGCCTGAGTGTTGTTACATGTATTTTTGAGTTTTAATATATGTTCTGAAGGTAAATTATATGCCCGTGAGTACCACATGTAGATTGGGTTTTATAACCAAGTCGAACGTTAATATAACATAATGGAAATGATGTGGTGCTAAACGTAGAATGTGTCGAGGTTTAAATGTTAAATGGATCGGAGCTAAAAACCACTGGATTTTAATGTTGGCAGAGTCTTCACATAAAGACTAATGTTTATTAAAGGGCTCTTAACACTTGAGTTAGGGAATATATATATATATATATATATATATATATATATATATATATATATATATATATATATTACATTGGTATGAGATGACGAAACCATAGGATATGGAGTTTGGTCGATAACACAGTGAATGCATATATATAGATATGTGCATGTAGTGCTTTAGCACATAAGAAAGGTTTTTATGTGTTAACCAAAGTATTGAATATCGACGGCGGAGACCGTATCAGAAATAGCAGATCAATAGTGGAGATCTAATTGCATCAGCTTGAAATCGCATTGATGGAATGAAAGATCAAAGGAATGAAAAGTTGAAAGTTGCGATTGCGAATGGGTGATTTAATCGCAAGCGTCCATTCCTAACTAATCGTAGCCATTGGATCTATCGCATCGGAAAATTCCAATCGCATCAACGCAGCGGAAGTGCAAGTGAACAAATTGTTGAATATTGCGATTGTGATGGTGCGATCCAATCGTAACCTTTGGATCACAGAAGATAGCAACCGTTGGATCATAAAGGAAGTTGAAGTGGGGTCTACAGTGACCCATCACATCGGCGGAGATTCAAACACAAAAATGTAATAATTTCCTTTGTAAAAGCGCTTCGATGGATAAAATAAAATTGTAACATAGAACATTGAAATTCCAAAACATTTCCTGGTGGGACCTTTGCTAATCGCATCGGCAGAAATCAAATGACCAAGGCACAAGAGTACTTCTAAAATTTGTGATTGTGATTGGAAAGTTAAAAGAGGCGGAGTGTATTTGTAATGTGGGCTCCATGCAAAAGAAAAAGGTTAATATATGTTTATTACGAGTTTTTTAACCAAAGCTAAATAGTAAATAGAAAGTAAAGCGGCAAGTATATATATGAAACAATATATATATATATATATATATATATATCTGTGAATAATGAACCATCGCATCGGATTAAAACAGAATAATGGAACATGTCATTGAAATTTGCGATTGCGATCAATCGCATCGGAACCATCGCAAAGGATGTAATCGCAATCGAAAGTCATCAGAGGAGGCTCATCGCATCGGAAAAGATTACGAGTTCAGAAAGTGGACCCAAAAGGCTATTCTCTTTGTCAAAAAGGTCTATGGTTATATGCCGTGAGTTATTTGGTTTTAATAGAAGAAGCTGTGTATATGTGGTGAGTAGTTTGATCAATATGAAGAACTTATGCACTGTAAAATAATGAGAATTTTGATAAAGCTGCTAGATTTGAAACAGAATTTGGGAAATGCATTTTACATGCATGGAAAACAGGAAAGTATTCAGAACTGGAAAAGATAGAGACAGAAGCAGAAAAGACAAACACACGATGAGCCAAGAACTGAAAGGGTTGAATTGAAATTTGTATTGTAGATGAAAATGTAAATGTTTTTATTGATTTTATATTGTTTGTGATGCAAAGGCAAGTCTCTGGAGGAAAATAAACATCCCACTGTAATGTTGAAATGTATACATATTGTAATATTTTTTCTAAATGAGCTGGACAAAGGAATGAGAAGGCAAAAGTCGAAGAGTCAAGGCTATTCATTTCAAATTCTACGTAGAATACAAACAATCAAGAGGTGATCTCTATAAAATATTTGTCATAGTTATGCATATAGAGGTTAGATAATGAAGAATTGAGGCAGAGAAGATAAGAAGAAGGAGGATCAGAAAGAGATGCTAGGAAAAGTCAGAGAAGATATAAGACAGATAAGAAAACTGGAGGACAGCAGTGAAGAAGGTACAAAATAGAGCTGATATCCAAGGTAAATCAACAAGTGTTTTTCTTTTGAAAAATATAGGAAGTTGGTGCTTCCAAATAAAGTGGTAGCTTGATAGATGTCAGTTGTCGCTGACAGAGGTTGGAGCCTCCTAGAGTTTGGTGCCTGCAGAAAATTGATGGGAGTTGGAGCTTCCTTGCAAGTTGTAGCTTGCATAATTGAGGTTGGAGCCTCCTGCAGGTTGGTGCCTACAGAAAATCAGTGGTGAGAGCAAGTTTGAGCTTTCCTTTGCATCACAACAATAATTAGATGTGGTTTTCTCCCTTTATGGGTTTCCACTTATATCTTTTGTCTCTGTGTGTGATGCTTATGTGTTGATATGGTTTATCCAGTCTGCTTAATACTTGCTGCTCTCATATTAAGTCTGCTGTCACATTATCTTAGAACTTGCTGCTCACATATTAAGATTGCTCACATATAAAGTTGATCATAAAATTAAGTTGTAAATAAGTTTTAAAGGTCAGTTTAAAAGTTCATGAATGTGTTAAACTGATTCACCCCCCCCCCCCCCCCCCCTTCAGTTTAACTAAGCGTTCAACAATTGGTATAAGAGCGGGTTCCTCTTGTATCAGTTTAACAACTGAAAGGAGATCCTAGGTCCCCAGGAAGGAGAGTCAAGAAGGATTCTCAACCAATAAAGCCCCTTTTTTCACTGGTGCAAATTATGCCTTCTGGAAAATCAGAATGAGGACATACATAATGTCTCTAGGAATAGAAGTTTGGGCTACTCTGGAATTTGGATATGCCCCAAATTCGACTGACTCAGAGAAAGAAGCCAAACAAGATTTTGTATCTAATGTAAAGGCCATGAATGCAATCTTAAATGGATTGTGTGACGTAGAATTTATCAAAGTAATGCACAACAAGACTTCCAAAGAAATTTGGGATACTCTTGAAAACATCCATGGGGGAAAAAAAAAGGTGAAGACAACCAAAATTCAAGTATATAGAGCTCAGTTTGAAAATATAAAAATGAATGATGATGAAGACATTTCCAGCTTTTTTTTAAGGGTTGCTGAAATTGTTAATAATATGAAAGCTCTAGGAGAAACCATACAATAATGTGTAATTCTTCAAAAGATTCTAAGATCTTTACCATCCATATTTAACCCCAAGGTTTCTGCCATAGAAGAAACAGCTGATTGGGAAACTTTGACTATGAACCAACTACTTGGAAACCTAACAGCCTATGAGATGAGACTGCCATAGAGGAAGTCAAATGTAAGGGAGGCAGCCTTTAAGACAGAGAAGAAGAAAGAAGAAAAGGAAGAGATATGCTCTTGCTCTGATGAAGAATAGGCCAAATTTTTCAAGAAATTGGATAGAGGCTCAGGTAAATATAAAGGTAAACTTCCATTTAAATTCTTTAACTGTTGAAGAGTTGGACACTATGCTGCTAAGTGTCCTCATAAGAAAACAAAGAATCAGAGTCAAGAATCAGAGAAAACCATATTAAATAAAGGGAAGAGATTCAATAGAAAGTCTTTCTATGCTCAGCAAGACAATAGTGCATTTGAAGACTCAAATGAACCCTCAAGTGAAGAAGGAACCTCTGAATTTATATTGATGGCTATAGAAGAGTTTGAAGGACTCCTTCTAGAAGATGAGGAAGAAGGTGAAGTTGATCTTGAGGGGAAGCTAAGAAGTGCCCTGGAGGAAATTGACAGACTCAAATTGAAGTGCAGAAAAAAGAAAGACATTCTCCTCAAATATGTAAGAGAAAAACAAAAATCAGAAGTCCTCATTCAGTTGAAAGTAGAGCTTGAAAAAGCCAAGAAGGTAGAAGACATTTTACTTAAGCAAATTAAGGATAAAATTCATGAACAAGAGAAATTGGAAGAAAAAGTAGTATGCTTGAGGAATAAATTGGAAAAATCCCAAAGGAAAGTGTCAATAAACACTCCTAAAATGAAAAGCTCTGATAAGTTGAATGAAATTTTAGATGCTCAAAGATATCCTCTGATAAAAACTGGGATAGGCTATGAAGGAGAATCAAGCAAAGGCAAAGGAAAGGAAAACAGAAATATCATTTTTGTAAAAGCTGATAAGGATAATGAAGTAGCTCAGAAGGTTCCTACAGAAGAAGAAACCTACAATGAAGTAAATAGAAACCAGAAGAAACCTCAAATGACAAAGAATGAAACAAATAAACAGTCAACTGAAAAAGGCTCATATTCTCCTGAATATGTCAAATTTGGAAGTCATCAAAGGAGATTCTTGCCTCCTATGAAAAATGCCACTTGTTATGCCTACCACAAACTGGGACATATTTCTGCATACTGTCATACAAGGACAATCAATTCAAATCAGAAAAGGATGCAAACAATGAAAAGACTACCTCAAGCAAACAAATGGAGAAGACAACCCTTCTTCAGGTATGCAAATTGTTTTTATGGATATTTTTGTTACTGTAAGGAATTTGGCCATAAAATCATAGAATTCAGAACATATGGACAAAGACTAATGTTCAAAACCTCAAGGAGGTTTATGAATCATGGAGAGTTTACTCATACTCATAATTCTGCTAAAGATATGATCAAATGTTGTGTATGCAATAAAAGTGGACACATGTCTTCCAAATTTCCTCTCAGAGAATGTGGTCCATCATCTCAGAAAAGGTACCAAACAAAAGAATGCTTGCAGTGGAAAAAGAAGGTAAATAAATGTGACTTGGCTCTAATAGCTCAAGATCTGAAAAGCCAATGGTATTTAGATAGTGGATGCTCAAAGCATATGACTGGAGATAGAAGTAAGTTTATAACCTTTGATGATAAGAAATCTAGAAATGTTACTTTTGGCAATGATAAAGCAGGGAAAATCAAAGGAAAAGGCTTAGTCAGTCTGGATAATGGCAAAGGAAAGGCCCAAGATGTACTATTTGTGGATGGGCTGAAAGAAAATCTGCTGAGTGTAAGTCAAATGTGTGATAAAGGCTGTGAAGTTATTTTTAGAGCACAAGACTATGAATTAAGATCAAGCACCACAGGAAAGACCCTGATCAAAGATGTTTGAACAGAAAGTAATGTCTACATACTGAAAGAAGAGAATGAAGCATGCCACCTTAGCAAACTTGAGGAGTCATGGTTACGACATAGAATAATGGGACACCTTAACTTCGACCATATCATCAGTCTGAGCAAGAAGAAAGTAGTCAGAGATATGCCAGCAATAAATAAGCCTTCAAATACCATATGTAAATCTTGCCAATTGGGAAAACAGACCCTCACATCCTTTAAGACCAAAGATGAGCTATCAACAAGTAGGCCACTTCAGCTTGTACACATGGACCTGTGTGGACCTTCAAGAACTAGAAAACCAAGTGGAGAATCCTATTTCATGCTGACAATAGATGATTTTTCCATAATGACATGGGTTTCATTTCTCAAATTTAAATCAGAAGAACTTGAGAAATTCAAGATATTCAAGGCCTTGGCAGAAAATCAAACAGGATGCAAGCTAAAGTGCATCAGATCCGACAGAGGAGGTGAATTCACAAACTATGATTTTGTAGACCTATGCAATGAGCATGGGATAAAACAACATTTTACAATTGCAGGTACACCTCAACAAAATGGAGTGGCAGAGAGACAAAACAGATCTGTACAACAGATTGGCAGAGCCGTGACGAAAGAAAGTAACATTCCCCAAACCTTATGGGAAAAAGCAGTACACATAGCTGTGCATATTCTTAACAAAGCTCATTTAATACCAAACAATGACAAGACTCCTTATGAACTATGGCATGGTAAACTAGCATGAATCAAGCACTTTAGAGTCTTTGGAAGAAAGTGTTTCATAGAAAATAATGATGAAAATCTGGGAAAGTTTGATGCAAGAGCATATGAAGGAATATTTTTAGGATATGCATCCAAGAGTAAGGGTTACATGTGCTACAAAAAAACACTTCGCAAGATTGTGGAAATCATTGATGTAATATTTTATGAAGAACTACCAAGCAAGACAAGAAGTACAGGTTGCAGCAATCCTCCAGAAGATCATGAAGAAGAGAACCAAGATGATGATGAACTAAGCAAGACAATAGAAGATATTGAGTTAAAATCAAAAGGTCCCTCAAGATACACTCAAAAGAACCATCCAAAAGATCAAATCATTGGGGACAAGAGTGCAGGAGTCCAGGCAAGAAGACAGCTAGCTGAAAAAATAGAAGAAGTATACCTGGCTATGTTATCTCAAATAGAACCAAAGTATTTTGAAGAAGCCAGCAAAGACAACTATTGGGTGAAAGCTATGAATGAAGAACTAGACTAGATTAAGAAAAATAATACATGGGAGTTAATACCAAGACCCAGAGGGAAAAATGTCATAGGCTCAAAATGGGTATTTAAGAATAAGATGAATGAACAAGAACAGGTAATCAAAAATAAATCCAAACTTGTATGCAAGGGATATTCACAAATTGAAGGTCTTGATTATGATGAAACATTTTCCGCTGTAGCCATAATGGAAGCTATCATAATGTTTTTGGCCTTTGCATGCTACCATGACTTCAAGGTATATCAAATGGATGTGAAATCTGCCTTCCTGAATGGAAATCTAGAAGAAGAAGTCTACATGGAACAACCTAAAGGATTCTCATTAACAGATAAGCAAGACTATGTGTGTAGATTAAAGAAAGCCCTATATGGACTGAAACAAGCTCCTTGTGCATGGTATTCAAGGCTGGACAAATACTTGCAAAAAAAAGGCTTTAAGAGAGGAGGAGTAGACAACAATTTATACATAACGGCCAATGAAAATGAACTCTTGATTGTAGTAGTATATGTAGATGACATCATGTTTGGTAGCAACAAAGAGAAGTTAACATAATAATTTGCTGAATAAATGAAATCAGAATTTGAAATGTCTATGATTAGAGAGCTCACCTTCTATTTAGGACCTCAAATTCAACAAAAGAACATAGGTACATTCATCTCACAAGAAAAAAACTTAAGAGAAGTGTTGAAAAAGTTCAAAATGGAAGACTGCAAACCTGTGTCAACTCCCATGATCACTAGATGCAAGCTATGTGCTGATGAAGGATCTGCAGATATAGATCAAAGACTTTACAGATCCATGATAGGAAGTCTGCTCTACCTAACAACTTCTAGACCAGAAATTATGTTGGCAGTAGGACTTGTGGCAAGATATCAAGAAGTACCTAAACAAAATCCCTTACTAGTAGTCAAAAGAATATTCAGATATCTACAAGGAACTGCACATTATGGGCTATGGTATCCAAAAGGCAAGAGCTTCACTTTGATACCTTATACAGATGCAGATTGGGCCAGCTGTGTGGATGACAGGAAAAGCACAAGTGGAGGAGCATTCTATTTGGGAAAAATTCTAGTGGCATGGCTAAGCAAGAAGAAAACTTCCATCTCTCTATCTATAGCAAAAGTAGACTACATAGCAGCAACAAATTGTTGCACACAAGTAATGTGGATGAAAAAAACTCTCCAATACATGAAGGTAAGCATTGATGAACCTATCTCTATCAAATGTGGCAATACAAGTGCAATAAGTATATCAAAAAATCTTGTACTTCATTCAAAAACAAAGCACATCCCAATAAAGTACCACTTCCTCAGAGAACAAATAGCATAGAAAGTAGTAAAGCTGGAATATGTACCAACAAAGGAACAAGCAACAAACATATTCACAAAACCCCTTGCTAAAGAACCATTTGAATATCTAAGAGACAAACTAGGACTAGTGTCTGCAGATGTTACTCTCTGACATGAAAAGAAAGCATCATTCTGGGGGGAGATCAGAAAAGAAAACATCATTCCAGGGGGAGATCAGTCACCAAATATTGTCACAAAAGAACTAGAAAAAGTGAGCAGAGCATGGAACAGGTCCTCAAGATCAAAATATTATGGACAAGATTTGGAAAGTGCAACCCTTTTCCATTGATGTCAAAGGGGGAGGAAAAGAAAGTAACAGAAGAAAGGGTTCTCTAAAAGGCAAGCAGAGGAAGTGTATTTCCATCAATGCCAAAGGGGGATACTATTGGAAATATTGTCATTGATGGCAAAGGAGACAACATAGAAGCAGAAAGATAACAAAAGAGGTAGCAAAGATGTAGAGAGGTAGCAGAGAGGCAGCAGAGACCTGCATAGAGTTAAAAAGACCTAAATAGCTACAGAGGGTTGAGCAGCTGTGAAAAGGGTCATTTGAAGAAGTAGCTCAGCAGAGACAGGGCCATTTGAAGAAGCATGGAAGCAAAAAGAAGTAGAATAATATACAGTAAATACAGAGAAACAGTCCTGCACTGACATGCACTGACATGCACTTCTTGTGCACTGTCATGCACAGTAACTGAATGCAGAGAAACGGTCATGCCGAATAGGGTTGGAATGCAAGTGTTGTAGTCAAGTCATAGGCAGAAAATTGTAAAACGGACTACCTTCTGTGGGACGGTACTTGAGTTTAACTACAATGGAGATAGCCATGAAGAAATCTGGATTGTTCACATTTCAATGGAACCAAGCGAAGAAAGGCTAAGCAGGAACGAAAGAGGAGTTTAATTATAATTTAACATATGAAAGGGCGAAATTGAAATAGAATGGAAGGAAGCAGAACCATGTGCAAACTGGAACCGTGATGAAATAGTGAAAGTGGGTTGGAGACCCAATACTGGCAGTATCGCGTGTTTTAAAAGTGGTAAGAAGAATTGTAAAAAAAAACGCGATATATGTCTTTGGTCAACACGTGGCCATAAGTGTTTTTCGAAAACCATTTTTATCGCGCAAATTTTAAGTTTTAAGCCTCGACCCTAGAAAGAATGCGATATTCACTATAGTTGTTCGATCTGGAGCGGAGGAAATCCAACGATCGTTGTATCGCGCGATGGATGAAGATTAGTGTCAAGGTATGTATAGTTGTTGTGGGCCCAAGTGTCGTTACATGGATTTTTGAGTTTTAATATATGGTCTGAAGGTAAGTTATATGCCCATGAGTACCACATGTAGATTGGGTTTTATAACTAAGTCGAACGTTAATATAACATAATGGAAATGATGTGGGGCCGAATGTAGATTGTGTCGAGGTTTAAATGTTAAATGGATCGGAGCTAATAACCGCTAGATTTTGATGTTGGCGGAGTCCTTACATAAAGCCTAAGGTTTATTAAAGGGTTCTTAACACTTGAGTTAGGGAATATATATATATATATATATATATATATATATATGTATGTATGTATGTATGTATATATATATATATATATATATATACGTATGTATATATATAGATATATATATATATACATATGTATATATATATATGTATGTATATATATATATATATATATATATATATATATGTATGTATGTATGTATGTATATATATATATATATATATACGTATGTATATATATATATATATATATATATATATATATATATATATATATATATATATATATATATATATATATATATATATATATATATATATATATATATATATATATATATATATATATATATATATATATATATATATATATATATGTATATATATATATATATATATATATATATATATATATATATATATATATATATATATATATATATATATATATACATATATATATATATATATATACATACGTATATATATATATATATATATATATATATATATATATATATATATATATTACATTGGTATGAGATGACGAAACCATAGGATATGGAGTTTGGTCGATAATGCGGTGAATGCATATATATAAATATGTGCATGTAGCGCTTTAGCACATAAGAAAGGTTTTTATGTGTTAACCAAAATATTGAAGTTCGACGGTGGAGATCGTATCAGAAATAACAGATCAACGGTGGAGATCTAATCGCATCGGCGGAATGAAAGATCAAAGGAATGACAAGTTGAAAGTTGCGATTGTGATTGAGCAATTTAATCGCAACCTTCTGTTCCTAACTAATCGTAGCCGTTGGATCTATCGCATCACAGAATTCCAATCGCATCAGCGCAGCGACAGTGCAAGTGAACAAATTGTTGAATATTGCAATTGCGATGGTGCGATCCAATCGCAACCATTGGATCACAGAAGATAGCAACCATTGGATCATAAAGGAAGTCGGAGTGAGGTCTACAGTGACCCATTGCATCGGCGGAGATTCAAACACAAAAATATAAGAATTTCCTTTGTATAAGCGCATCGACGGATAAAAGAAAATTGTAACATAGAACATTGAAATGCCGAAACATTTCCCGGTGGGACCTTTGCTAATCGCATCGGCGGAAATCAAATGACCAAGGCACAAGAGTACTTTTGAAAGTTGCAATTGCGATTGGAAAGTTAAAAGAGGTAGAGTGTATTTGTAATGTGGGCTCCATACAAAAGAAAAAGGTTAATATATGTTTACTCTGAGTTTTTTAACCAAAGCTGAATAGTAAATAGAAAGTGAAGTGGCAAGTATATATATGAAACAATACATATGTATATATATATATATATATATATATATATATATATATATATATACACATACATATATTTGTGAACAATGAACCATCGCATCAGAGTAAAACAAAATAGTGGAACATGTCATTGAAAGTTACGATTGCGATCAATCGCATCAGAACCATCGGAAAGGATGTAATCGCAATTGGAAGTCATCGGAGGAGGCTCATTGCATCGGAAAAGAGAACGAGTTCGGAAAGTGGGCCCAAAAGGCTATTCTCTTTGTTAAAAAGGTCTATGGTTATATGCCGAGAGTTATTTGGTTTTAATAGAAGAAGTAGTGTATATGTGGTGAGTAGTTTGATCCATATGAAGAACTTCTGCACTGTAAAATACTGAGAATTTTGATAAAGCTTCTAGATTTGAAACAGAATTTGGGAAATGCGTTTTACATGCATGGAAAACAGGAAAGTATTCAGAACTGGAAAAGACAGAGACAACAGCAGAAAAGACAAACACACAGCGAGCCAAGGACTGAATGGGTTGAATTGAAATTTGTATTGTAAATGAAAATGTAAATGATTTTACTGATTTTATATTGTTTGTGATGCAAAGGCAAGTCTTTGGACGCAAAGAAACATCCCACTGTAATGTTGAAATGTATACATATTGTAATGTTTTTTTTGAATGAGCTGGACAAGGGAATGAGAAGGCAAAAGTCGAAGAGTCAAGGCTATTCATTTCGAATTCTCGGTAGAATACAAATAGAGAAGAGGTGATCTATATAAAATATATCTCATAGTTATGCATAGAGAGGTTAGAGAATGAAGAATTGAAGCAGAGAATATAAGAAGAAGGAGGAGCAGAAAGAGATGCTATGAGAAGTCAGAGAAGATATAAGACAGATAAGAAAGCTGGAGGACAGCAGTGAAGAAGGTACAAAACAGAGTTGATATCTAAGGTAAATCAGCAAGTGTTTTTCTTTTGAAAAATAGAGGAAGTTGGTGCTTCCAAATCAAGTGGTAGCTTGATAGATGTCAGTTGTAGCTGACAGAGGTTGGAGCCTCCTAGAGGTTGGTGCCTGCAGAAAATTGATGGGAGTTGGAGCTTCCTTGCAAGTTGTAGCTTGCAGAATTGAGGTTGGAGCCTCCTGTAGGTTGGTGCCTACAGAAAATCAGTGGTGAGAGGGAGTTGGAGCTTTCCTTTGCATCACAACAATAATTAGATGTGGTTTTCTCCCTTTATGGGTTTCCAATTATATCTGTTGTCTCCGTGTGTGATGCTTATGTGTTGATATGGTTTATCCAATCTGCTTAATACTTGCTGCTCTCATATTAATTCTGTTGTCACATTATCTTAGAACTTGCTACTCACATATTAATATTTCTCACATATAACGTTGATCATAAAATTAAGTTGTAAATAAGTTTTAAAGGTCAGTTTAAAAGTTCATGAATGTGTTAAACTGATTCACCCCCCCCCCCCCCCCCCTCTTAGTTTAACTAAGGGTTCAACATCTAGTAAAGATTCTTTTAGGAGCCAAAATTTAGATTAGAAGCAGAGACAAACTGATTATTTTCAAAAAATGAAAGGAACCAATCTTAGGAAATACTTCTATAATACAATGCTTTTAACCGGGGTTTCTGAATTCGAATGAAAAGACAATTTTTCAGTTTATGTTCCCCAGTATGGTTGCCATTATGTTATCGTTCTATCATTTTAATATTGGCAAGAATAATCATAAAATGACAACTTCAAAACTGCTTTGGAGCCTAGGATCTAGCCCTCCTAGACTTAGAGAGGGATCTCTCTTTAAAATTTAGCTTTGTATTTATGATTTATGATATTAGGCTAGTTATACTGATTGTGAATGTTGATTTTTTGATGGATAGTATGATTGGATTAGGAGATCTGCTTAAACTATTTCCATTGGGCTATGGAGTCATAACAGGTTGGGCTGTTGCATCAATTTTTCGAAAGCATTTGCAAGCCAAGCTAACTACACTTATTAGATCTTTAAAACATAATAAATTATGGAATGAAAGAAAGAGTGAATTTAGTAGTGGTTAAAAATCAATTAAGTATTTTTTAACCAGACTTCAGAAGAGAAACACTTATATTGTAAACACAACAAAAATTTAGGTGCTCTATGCAGCAAATCTCATTCTTTAGATTTTTTTTTTACAATTAGAATTGAATGATACAATGAAAGAAATAATAGTGGAAAACATTAAACACAATAAATAAAAAAATCACCAGATAAATATAGCTCAAGAATCATGCAAAATGGTCTTTTATTATTGATTCTCCAACTCCAAAATACAATGCTCCAATAGAAAAGTTTTTTAATCTAGGGTCCAACACCAGATATTGAAATAAATGCAGTATTTAACTAACTCATACAGTGATTGCCGTATCTAAATGGGAAAACTGTTTATTAATTAAAATAATGATTGGAAATTGACAAATGTGACCACAAAGTGGACACGATAGAATGACTTTGACATGTGGCCCTAATCTTCAAAAGGTCGTTACTGTGTGCTTTAATATGTTTTTCTGCTAGTAGATTTAGATAATATGATGCTGATATGATGCGATGATATGCTGACTTGCAGAGTTAATTGATTTTTTGAGTTGGTTGTTATGATGATGCGCTGAGCTGTCAAACTTCTTGGTAATCACACAATTTCTCCCACTCTTATTCATTTGGGATTTTGATCCTAATCAATTTTTTGTAAATATCATTGGTCTTTGTGAATTTCATGAAAGTTGGCCTAAACAAAAAAATGTGCTTGATTTCATGTTGTATGAATCAATAATTATGTTGTCTATTGTCTCAGACATCCTTGTCAGCTCCTTGTGTGAATTTTCTATGGAATCACTTACCAGTCGAATCAGATCCTTCTCTTAAAACATAATTTGAATAGAAGGCCATATTTCATTCATGGAATCAACAATGCTTGTCCAAATAATTTATTTTTCCTAGCTAATGGTTTTACCAATGGAAGCTTCACATTCTTCTTTTATTAATTTTTCAATCTGGTTTCGAGCTCTATGTATCTCAATTTCAAGAGCATTATCTAACCTTTTCTTCAAATCCTTCAAGGTGTTGATTTCTTCTTCCAGCTTTTTGATTTTTGTTGTCTGTATGGTCATGTTCTCCATGGTTTTGGCCACCTGTTCTGCACCACCTGATGTGCCTGTAGTTGTTGGTGTAGTTGTAGGGATAGCTACAATAGGAACAACATCGAAAGGAACAATGGCCAATTGTGCTTCTTTTTCTTTTTCCTTGACCAATTTTTCCATTTCTGTCTCCATTTTCTTTAGCTGCACTAACTGCTCCATTATTAGTTTCATCATTTCTACTTTCTGTGCTTCATTCTCCTCAATGTCCTTTGTGATAGGGTCTTTAGTAGCTTTAATTTTGAGTTGTTTTCTTAGGGTTGTTATATCAACATTCTTCTTCTTCAGGATCTCCTCCACTGCCTCTACATTTGTTGGGTCATATCCAATATTTACTACTAAGTCTTCCAGGGATTTGATTCTAGTATCTTTGGCCAGAGAAGAAATCTTTTCCATTTTAAGATGGGATTGAAAATTGGCCAAACATACTTGTAATTTAGATAGGCTCATGGCAATGCTTTTCAATGTGGAGGAAATCATTTCTCTAGTCTACTTATGCATCTCCATCTAGTCTATTAGATGGATATCTTTGGCATTGACTTAAAAATAAGTGTTCTTGAAATATGCAGGTGTTTTAGGCTAAGAGATCTAGGCTTCTAGGAAAGACATTCTCATTTTTCCTTTCTCTAAGTCAAAGGATGATAAAAGCCTACTTTGTGAACTGCTAGTCTGCTTCCAAAAATGTTTGTGGGTGCTAGTTTTCAATATTTCATTCTTCCTTTTAATTTCCCTGAAAGTGTCATATATTTTTTCCTCCTTTCCCCCTGTAGTAGCAGTAGATGTAGGGTTTGTATATTATACTTTTGAAATGGGATTGTGGCTGAAGATGTAGAGAATATGGTTTGGCCACATGCTGGAGAAGAACTAGGAAAATCCATTATTTTGATGACTTTTTTTTGCTCTGTTTGTTTATTCTAATATATATCCATGTGGATTCTAGCTCTCTTTCGACACTTCATCTTGAATTCTCTAATAGATGTATTAGTTTCCATAGCAGATTAATCATCTCTGGGCCTCTTTTTATTGTCTCTTTCTCTAGTTCTTTTCCTTTGTCTTTCTTCTCTTTTGTAGTCTTCTTTTCTTGTGGTGTAGGGGTATGCATGCTTGAGGAATAAATCACCTG
This sequence comes from Pinus albicaulis, assembly GCA_034641835.2. NCBI lineage: Eukaryota > Viridiplantae > Streptophyta > Pinopsida > Pinales > Pinaceae > Pinus > Pinus albicaulis. The sequence continues at coordinate 1,092,659,555 of CM076578.1, forward strand.
CTCTTCAACCTGCTGTAGTGTATTTTCTACCCACTCTGCTTGGTTCATAAACTGTTTAATCTCAGGCTTGTGAGTGTGGATATATGGGGTTGATTTATTTTCCACATTTTTCTTGGAGATGATGCCCCTTGAGTCATAAGACTAGGTAAATTTGTGATTAAAATTCATTTCCCTCAGCATTATGTCACCCTCCTCTTATGTTGCTCTTCTATTAAAAATAAAAGGACCAATTTGGGACTTAATCCTAAATTAAGACTTATTTTTGGTAGAAACAAAATGTACCTCATCTGCATTGATCATCTTCCTTATGTATTCTAGGGAAAATATCCTCATGGTGAGGAACTTTTGCAACTTGTAAGTGGATAAATCACACCCATAAATTCTGATCTTTGTGTAGTTCTAGTACAAGTACTAGTCTCTATTTCCCACTTGATCTGATAACGACATGATTTTCTTAATCTCATCATTAATCCTTGGTTCTATTGTACTGTTGAGTATGCTCATTGTTGGATGCACAAAGGCATCAAAAAAATTCTTGTAGGTTTAGTCCTTCTGCTCCTTTATTAGCATGGTTGTCCAAAAGATTACTGATTGAAGTTGGGAGTCCTCATTAACTTTCCTCATTGTGAACTTGATTCTGCTAGCCTGAAAATAGACAAACATGTAAACCAAAACTGAATTGTACTTAAAAACTTCCTCTTTTTGAAACTTTACAAATTTATCATGGATGGAATCAACTAAGAATTGGCTAAAGTTAAACATAATGGAAGGCTTGGAATCTGATGAAATAATGGGCAAAAATCCTATCATGGCCTCATCTATCCACTGGTATGAATGATACGCTAAAAATTATGAAAGGAAAGTGACAATGCGTTGGGTTCTATCAGGGAAAGTGGATGAGGAATATGGAGGATTATTTTTGGGGAGTGGGGCGTCTGTAGCCATGAATAACTGTAATGTTTTGGCTCTACTGGAAAAATCCAGTTTTTGGTACAGTTCTCTGAGAGCTTCATAGGAAAATGGAATGGTTTCTTCAACAGTAGGGGCTTGCATCATTTGTAGGATTGATTGGGCACTGACAGTAAAAAGACTTCTCTTGTAGGGGCTACTACAGCTGTCTGGTTGATATCATAACAAGCATGAAATTTCCTCACAAATTAGGGGTAGATGTGGGTCTTTGGGAATATGAAATAGGGAAATTTAGTCTCCCACATCCCTATATCATCAACTTCGTCAATAATTTTGTCTCCCAGCCAACAGTAGACATCAAACAAGTCAAATTATGACTCTGTCTCATGTATTTTGTAGTATCTATCAGCCAGAGCCACATGATCCAGGTCTACATGAGGGTAAACCATTGGATTAAATGGTTTTCACTCCTTCTTTGTAGGCATTGCTGCACTTGAAAAATGAACTGACTGTGTTTTTATAATAGATGCACAGAATATTGGGATTAGAAAAAGATGGGAATACAGATAGGGAGCTTTTGCAGATCAAAGTGGGGAATGGGGAGAAGAAAGGGGATTCTAGAAGAACTATATTTGAACTATTAAATAATGAAAATCTTCTTTGCGCCTTCTTTTGTTCTGAAAAACTCAGACTGTGATCATCCTTGAAAAATAGAATGCATAAGTAGTTGTAAACCTTGAAATATGTGAGGAATGTGGTTTTTAGAGTGATTCAGTTACCGTTGACCTGGCGCAAGCCCGTTGGGTAATGGCCTAAGCCATTAAATGCAAAATAGGCTTAAGGCGGGAGCGTAGCTAACTGGATGGAGGTGACAGGAGGACGTTGTAGTGGCACAATGGTAATGGCGCAACGGTTATGGCAGGGATGCAATGGTCAGAGGCACAGTGGTTTTGTCGTGGTGGAAAAACATACTTTCGTAGGGGGTCATGACTGGTAAGTGGATTGGAGACGGGGAGGTGGGGGGGGGGGGGGGGGTGAAAAATAACTAGTGCTCAGCACATAGCAGGTTTTGAAAACTGTCCATTTTGTATGCCACCCAAAGTTAACGTTCAGAGGATGAGGGGGGGCTGAAAACAATCGTGAGCCATTGAATGGGATAGATGGAGCAGAGATGAGGTGGAAAGCGATGGGGTTTTAGGTAGTAATGTGATGTGAGTGGATGGTGGGGTTGGGTGAGTGAATGAATAGCGGGGGTATAGTTCGAGACTTAGGATATAGGGATTATGACATAAATATTTCAAATGTGTTTTCAATAAAATATTAATTCTGAAACTTTAGAATAAATAACGCCTTTGCCTTTTGATTTTCTCCTTTTTAATCAGGAACACTTGAACTCTTTTGACTGAACTTTAGAATAGCTTTCATGTTTCCTCCATACTTTCTTCTTTCGCTTCTACCTACCCATTTCACTAATCTAATACTTTTATCTCTCTTTTGCAGGGTGGATTTAATCTTGTAGACCCAATTCATTTTTCTTTAAAACTCTCACCTACATCTATCCTTATTTCTTCCTTTCACTCAGTTTAAACTGTTGAGTCAATTTTATTTCTAACTACTGATCTGCCAAGGTTAAACAATTTGGAAAATCCTTATTTTCTAACCTATCAACAGAAATTTAAAATTGTGCAATCATGCTTAAACTATATGATTGAACCAACTAATATAATCAACAGTGATAGTTTGATTTACAACACTTTCATTATTATTCTTTTTGGGGCTTTTCTTTCTTTTTCTTTTTCTCTTTTTTATTTTTTCTATATACCCTCTTTTCTTTTATTTTTTAATATTTTTTTGGAAATCATTGGAATATTGAAAATCACATCAATATGAAATTTCAACTTATTAAATACTCAATCACCTTGAGATCATATGATTCATAGGATACTAATAGGTTACATAAAACAAAATCATGCCCCATTTAGAAAATGGACCAACAACTATGATTGGGTGAAGAGGAGTTGGAGGCGCATGCATCTTGCGATGGTAAATTTGAAAATTATGGCACTTATGAACCACAGTTATACGATCTTTAAACATTGAGGGCCAAAAATAACCAACATGGAACATATTTTGGGTAGTGAAAAATCCTGACCTGTGACCACCACATGCTCCAGAATGGCAGTCATTTAATGCCTTCTCATCTTCCTCATGAGTGAAACAAGATCAAAATATGGAATCATCACCACGACGATAAAGTGTATCACCAAAAATAGTATATCGTTTGGATTGGTACCAGATTCGATAGTGATCAATTTGAGACAATTAAGGCTAAAAAGTATGAGTTTGAATACACATAATGATATCTCCATATGAGGGATCTAAAGTACTAATAATAAATTGGGATTCATCTCGAAGAAAATCCTCTGCCACAGTTTCTATCTCAGTGTAGGGAAAATCACATAACAACTCAACAAACACCACTGATTTCTTAGACTTAGATTTTTCAAATTCTAAATCAAACTCTTGCAGGATAACTATCCATTTAGAATATTTTTCCCCTATTAAATTTATGGTAATAATGTACATCATAGGGTTGCAATCATAGATCATGATTTTTTTTCGTAAGAGTATATAGTGACGAAAAAATTGGACACCTTGAACAGCTGCCGAGGCCAATTTCTCCACATGTGAATATTTGATCTCAGTTTTTGTGATATGCCTACTCAAATAATAGATCACATGTTCATCGCTATATTCGTCTTCCTAAACTAGCACCATATCAATGGTGGCATGAGATGCAACTAAATACAAAAATTAGTCCTCATGATAGTCAGGCGAATGCAACAACGGTGCATGGCTTAACGTGTTTTTGGGTCCATCAAAATATTTTTGCGAAATTTTTTCCTAGATAAATGAGATTCCCTTTTACAATAGTCAAGTAAAAAATTTAGTGAGCTCAACATAGTTAGGTATGAATCTACATAAAAATTTCGCTTTCCCTTGCAAAATTTGGAGTTCGCAGAGATTAGGAGGAGGAAAATTGACAATAGCCTCTACCTTCAATAGATCGGCATGAATGCCTTCATTTGACAGGAAAAATCCCAAAAATATACCATATTGTACATGAAGAATTCATTTGTGAGGATGGAGGAGAATATTATAATGCCTACATCTAATGAAAATCTCTCTCAGATGCATCATATGATCTTGTTGCCTCAGTGAATGAGCTGGTAATTCATCCAAGTAGGGTTGTACAATATGCTTGATATTGTGAAACACACAATATATTTCCCTTTGAAAATTTGCTCCAAAATTCTTTAATCCAATTGGGAGTTTCCGATAAGCAAAGGTTCCCCATGGAAAAATGAATGTAATTTTATGCTAATTAGTAGGGTGTATGTTTATTTGATTGTATCTACAAAATCCGTCCAGAAAATAGAAAATATTATTTCTCACATATTCATCAATAATTTGATTGATATAAGGGGTAGGATAATTGTCCTTTGGAAAATATTTGTTAATATCCCTATAGTCGATGCATATTCTAATGGTCTCTTGCTTCTTGGTAATTGGAACAATATTGGACACCCAATAAGTCAAGGGAACAGGATAAATGAAACCTTCTCCATGTAGTTTTTAAACCTCAACTTTTATAGCAGCAAATTTTTATGGATGCACTAGACATAATCTTTGTCTAACATGTTTAGCATCTAGGTAAGTATTTATTTTGTGAGTTTCAATGCTAGGGTAAATTCCTAGAATTTTCTCATAGGACCAAAGAAAAATGTCTCGGAAATTCTAAAATACGGCATTACATGTTTCAATTTCTTCAAGGGAGCGTGAAGCACCTATGTGAATGTTTTTGGTAATTCCAATTTTAACTGAGGTGTTTATTCGTATAGTTGCAGATATGTCTCCTAGATTTGTTTCAGATTTAGAATGAAGGATTCACATAGGACATTGCAAACTATCTATAATCTCAGATGAAAATTCATTCTCAATTTTATCAAGGCTAGGCAGAAAGGATGAACGATGATGATAATTGTCCCATGGAATTTTGTCCATAGTCATTATTTACATGATAATTTCGCTACTTTGAAACTCGTTATCAAAGGGACCAAGAAACGATATTGGTGCTAACCGCAAAAAATAAGAGTAATCATCAATGATCACATTCACTCGATCAATTCTAGATGATGGTGGGTTGGAAAATGATTGAATTGCCTGATAAGCTAATTTAAATGTCATCATAGGTATATCGCTTCCATACGAGGTCAATTCAAACTGTAAAGGCACAATCCAAGGATCAAAAGATTGATTTTTTCTTGATGTAATCATATTAACCTAGGATACATTATGACGAAAATTTGGTGGAGGGAGTGCAAAAGTTACCATAAGTAACGAATCCTTAAGAAAACCTACCCGAACATCTTCCTATAGAGTAACCATTTTTCCAATAAAGGATATAGTACCTGTAGAATTGGGTCTGAAGCGTAGAAAGACAATTGGTCTACTTTCACAATTTTTCCTTTATGGGTAAACATTGTCATGCGAAAAAATGATGAGACCATTTGCAACATAACATAGGTCCAAATGTGACCCAGTAAAAGGTTATAATCAACCTTAGCATAAACAAATTCAACTTCAATTGCAACCACTATACCTTCTAACTATATGAGTAGATCATTTAAAATTTCATATGGATGAAAACCTCTTCCATCAAAGGCCTTCAAATTTGTGGGAGAATGATTGATGGTTGGAGAACCTGAGGATTTCCAACAAGAAATAGACATCATACATGTAGAAGATCCTTCGTTAATTACTGTGTGAAATAATCCTTTAGGTTTGACAAAAACTAGCATTTGAAATGCCAGTTGATGTGGAAGTCTAGGTACATTAATCTCAAGATCAAAGAAAATGAGATTATAATCTTGGGGATCAATAGATCCTATTTTTAACAATAGAAATTTCCTTTGTGTTGGAAAATTCAGCAAAACTTCAAGGGCCGACATTATTGAAGGTGACATTGATATATCTTTAACAATGTTGTAATTTTGATCATCTCTTGCATGATGATTAAAAGATGATTTTCGAATAACACCTTTAGGGGGTAGTTGAATCACCATGTCAAAATTGGGTTTTTAACTGGCAGTGGTTCAGAAGGAGGAGGAATTGATGTGGAATATTGACTAGGTAAATTAGCATCATTTTCATCTATGACAAGACCCTTAGATCGATAATATTTAGATCTTGTGGCTACCATAACTTGTGAGTACATCATCATGATATGCGCTGATTTGGAATAAGAATAAGGGTTGTATGAAATGATCTTACTACCTTGAGAAGGAAATGGATCTTTCAAAGAAGCCGGGGTTGGTGAACCTTTAACAAATTTAGTAACCTCAGCGCGATGAGGGCACTCCTTGGTGTAATGATCTTCAACACAAATTAGGTAAGGATAACAGGGCTTTTTATTTTCTTTAGATGGTTCATTTTTGTCTGATTTCTCTTTTGGAGAAGAATTTTGTTTCACTTTATCTTTTCCTTTCTTTTTACTTCTAGGTTATTTATTCTTTACAGTAGAGGAATCTACAACATTAATATCAAAAGTAACTTCTAGAGAAGGATTTTCTTTGGGTGAATCTGGTAAAGAAAAAATTTTAGTAGTTTTGGGATTCTTATATTTACTCTTATATTGATGGCTAACAGAACCAATCACACAATCAAAGATGTGAGATCCTATAGGATTTTGGGTTTTTTGACATGGACGAGGAAAATCTATAATTTTATTATACAAAGTGCTAGAATGTGTGTAAACAAGGTCTAAATACTTAGCATGAGTAATTACCTTCTCTTTAGTTACAACACCTCGCTTGGCTACATCTTTAGTAATGACTGAAAGAAATTATTTTGTGAACCATTCAGCCAAAATATGATTTGGAATAAAAAAATTTAACTAGACGACTTCTATGTCTCTAGTCATGTATATGATCGAAGATGTAAGTAGATGAGGATTGTTTAAAATAATTCAAATGTTTGGTAGCAGTACCGTATCATATTGGTACCTAAAAATGTGAAAAGAATGCATTGGCTAAGGAAAACTGGTTAATGTTTGTTGGAAAATTCACAATAATGGAATCATCGATTAGTGAATTCAACACGCACCAAAGATGATATGCCATGACATGGTTTGATGGGTCCTCTCATGATTTTCCTTCAAAATTCAGAATATCACTAAGAAACAGTAGGAATTTCCGACCAAAACATGAAATAATAAATGGGATCATTTGCTAGCCAAAACAAATATGATAAATCTAAAGTTTCAATGAACAATAACTATTTGTTGGGATCTTGTTCCGAATATTGGTAAACCTGAGGGTTAAGTCGAGTACCTGGAGGAGGATATCATTAGATAGCCTATGCGGTTGGTATTTACATTTCTCGAGGATAAACAAGGTGAGCCATACCAAACTATGGTTGAGACAGAATTTGGCAAGTGTGACCAGGGTATGGTTGACTCTGTAAAGGCATATTTCATTTGAGCCAAGTAATATTTCCCCTGAAAGGGTTGAATTTCTAAAGGTTGTTCTTGAAAGAATCGACTCTAATAAGGTTGGTCTTGAAATGATTGGCTCTGAAAAGGGTGACCCTAAAAAGCTTGGCCTTGATACAGTGTTTGCCTGGTTCCCATACTAGGTTGTCCCATAGGAATTGTAGGTATATATTGGATCCTAGGACCATCTTGATAGGAAGATTCCTAAGGGATAGATTGAGTAGTTTGTTGCACTGATACTTGAGTGGTAATTGGAACAGTAGTTTGAGATATGCTCAGGATGGGGGTTTGACGTGAACTCAAAACTGGTTGTTGAACAAATGTTTGTACTACAAATTTGACAGGAGTTTGTGGAATACTCAGAACAGGATGCTGAATTGGTTGTTGAAGAGTTGTTTTTGGATTTACTTGAATATATGATTGAGGAATCCCCTAGACAAGATTCTGGACTTGTATTGGAATACCTTGGATAAGTATTTGCTGAATGGTTTGTCTAGTAGGCTGAATAGGTTGGTAGATTGGTACCTGTGGAGCAACTTGCAAATGTTGTTGAATAAATGAAGGGATCCAAATGGTATTCATCCTTGGATAAGGAGCAGAAACTAAGGGTTGAGATAGAAGAGGTTGACCTAAACCAGCTTGAGTTATATGATAATATTTTTGATAATTTCCAGTAAAAATTTGTCCTCAAACCATAGGATATGATCCAAAAAAAAAATTTCCTCCAGGGGGAGGTGGTTACCCTGAGACAAATAATAACCACCTATTGGGTTAACTCAAGGATTACCTACACTTTCGAAAACTATATTAATATACTAGTCCAATGTAAAAACTTTGGAAGTAGAAGTAGATACACCAATTGACATAATAGAAGTTTAAGATAAGGAGAATATCCTAAAAAATCCCAAAAATTAACTGATATCTAGGAGGGACTGACATACCACCATATAATAATGATTATAGAGAGCTTGAAAACATAGTTGTATTAGTAGGCATACTTGCATAAATCATTCTTGACATATTAAATCTGGGCATAGAGTAATAAGGAGTCCGGTAATGTGGAATAACTTTACCTAAATAATTTAGAGGTGTGAAATACCAAGGATCCAGTTGAAAAGGAGAAAAATAAAGGCCTAGAGAAACTATTTGTTCATAGGAAAAAATTGGAGTACTTGAAGATTCTTCTTTCTCCTCTTCAGTAATATCTTCGATACTAATGATACCAGGATGTAGGCTATATTTAATAATAAATTTTACTTTAGGTGAATGTGGAGCATGAGTAGGGGCTATAAAATCTAAAGGAGACTCAGGTTCATAAATATCAGACTCAGGTTCACAGATTTATGGCCCAGTTAGTTGTGTATTTGAAACTTCTCTAGTATCAAATTCTGGTCTTATGAATTCAGTAACTACTGGTTCAGATTGAACAAAGTCCGTTTATAATACTTGTGGTTGATTCACTTTAGTATTAGATTCTACAATGGTATATGTTTCAAGTTGATCCGAGGTCTGAGATCCTGTTGATTTTAACCTTTCAGTGTTAATTTTTTTCAATTGACTCGGTGTATACTCAAGGGGTTTACCTTGCATTCTACGTGAATGTCTTGGTAAGTCATCCATGATGAATTTTAATTAAGAATATAAACAATATAATGAAATCACACCTAAGGCTTTTTAAAATTAAAAACAAAAAATAACACGCATTAAAAAATCTAAAATTGAAACTAGAGAAGCAATCTTTTCACAGGGAAATCACTAGTTGCTGATGAAATAAAATGTTATAGAAATCAAGGTGAAAAGTATATATTGGTAGAGCGGGCAGAACCAGTTACCTTGACAGCGTGCTTAATGAACACTATCTGGTGAAAGTAACTCTACTTATGCCGTCTCGAGTGAAAATTACCCTCCAAAAATGTCCAAGTGAGTCTAGTCAATGTTTGTTCCAGACATAGAAGAGACTTCCCCTCCATCATCGGCTAATAGCCCTAAGATTCTAGTCTCTAAGGTCACTACTTACAACAATTCAACCTGGGGCGACAGTCGTATATCGGACGTACATGCAAGAGAAGAGTAACAAAGCTCAACCCCCTTGAATGTTCCTCAACATGGTTAATTTGAGGTTTACTTCCAAGTGACTCCCAAGTACCTTTCGACACCATTTTTAATGCACTAAAACCACTCTACTGTAACCAATGAAGTGGGGTTGATCACTCCATTGGGTCTCATATGATCTCATGCTTGACTCCGCTGTAAGAAGAGCTTCCCAGAGAAAATTTTCAATAAATGAATCTACTCCCTACCGCAAGGTTTTACTCTTTTATTATAGCATTTTAAATTTAACTCACTTCCCTATTCCAAATCCCTATAGCCTGATCTGTGTAGGTGGAAAGAGCCCTAAAAATGTAAATAATTCTAATCAATTTTATTAACGATGTGTTATTAAGATTTCGTTTACTTATTAGGAAATGGATGTGAAAATGATGATATTATGACCTGACTCAAAAAATCTAATGCAATCAAATATGAAATTGCAATCTTTTAATTCAATGAATTCCTGATTAGTGGAGAGTAAGAGTCTTTTTTATTTTCAAATAAAATGAAAAAACACAATTTTCCATAACTTTCTTTTCCAATAAAATGTTAATTTTCACTTTGAGACAAATCAAATGGAGAAATTAAATCAAAATTTCAATTCGCTCAACAAGTAAAACAACCATGAAATATCCTTTTACAAGCAATCACTCATAATTTTTCAAAATGCATGGAGAAATCAATCAAAAATTCGAAGTGGTTTTTTCTAATGAATGCCACTAAATCAATGATGTCTACAATGTAACTATGAACAACTTCAATACTGAAAAATAAATCATTTTCCTTTTGAATTTGAAGAAGGAAGCAAATATCACAAAAGAACTAAACATTGAGAAACCCTACTTTCATTAAACTAAAATATCTTTCACAAATAAAAAAAGTAATATTTTAACATGGTATGTTTTCAAGAAAAAATGTAGGGATAGAACAATCTAAGAAAAATCAATCTCTTCTTTGGTAGATCCATAAGAAACTAGATGAAACCCTACCCAAATTTGTGAAAATGAGTAGCTCGGAACAAGACTTCTTTATGACACCCCAAAAAAATAAAAAATATTAACTAAAGGTCAAGGAAAGTGTATAAAATCTTTCAAAAACCAAAATTATGACTTTGATTAGAGGAAAATATATATTTTTCAAAAATTCCTAGGATGTCCACTGGTGAACAGTTAAGTTCAGTGTGCATGTGCTCTGTTGATAAATAAAAAAAACACATATTTGCGCTCTATTTTTTAACATAAACCAAGCAGAGAGAGAAAAATTAAAGAAAAAATGAAGTTCAGGAAAACAAATCCAAATATAAAAGGTCCCTATCTTGTGAAGAATCATATCATGCTATCAAAAAGGGATTGAAAATCAGAGCCAAGAAAAATTAAGAGAACATGGCGTTCCCCAGTGGAGTTTCCAATTTTTTATATTGGACTAATCCCTCTTATGGACAAGAGAAATCTCCCTAGATTTCCAATAACACCTAGTAACAAGTAGAAAATTAAATTAATCTTTTCTTGATTCTATATTTACTTGAATCATAAAACTAGAAAGGAGAGGAAATCAAATCCATACCTTATTACGACATGCTTGATGAAGATCCTTTATATGCCTTGATGCAGTCCTTTAATACTTGAAATAGACCTGCACACATAGAAACCAAAGGATCAAAGGCATATGCAACATAGATGATTCTATAACTCAAACTAATGATCAAGGAGATTAGTAACTAGCTTCATTTCATTGGATAAATAGAAATAACATAAACCATTTATCAGATCCATAAATAAATGTAGTGAGAAAAAGAGCTCAATGGTATTAATTCAGAAATATAGAAGAGTCTCATAGCCTTTTCCTTGATGAGGTGAAGCTCCTCCCATAATTCTACAATAATTTCCTTGGATGATAAGCTATCCAACCTAATTTGACGAACATAAGTCTACCTTCACCACCCTACCTTAATCCTCTAGCATGTAGTTGATTTATAGGCCAAGAGGAGGAAGTTCTAGACCCATATAAAAAGGATGAGATCCACTAAAGGTTGGATTATGGTTCCTTGAAGAATGGGAATTATTTCCATGCTAGGAGGGGCTTGGCTTGAATAGGCATGACCTCGAAGCTTTCAGTTGGAATATACTCACCCAACAAGGCTTTTAGAATTAATTTTTTTTTGAGTCATCTGCGCGGTCTATAGTGAAAGACATAGCACAATTATGCGCAGGTACCAATGGTAGGAACTGCGCATGCACAAAAACTACCTAAGAAAGTGTTGAGGTAACTAAAAAGTAGGTTTTTGGCTTTATAACCATAATTCCTGCTTTCTTCAAGGTGATTAAGTTTTTGACTTGTAAGGGAGTGATTTGGAGCACATGAATTGGATGGTGAACAAATGATGTGTAACAAATATGGAACGATATCATGTTGTAGGAAATTGATAATATTGAACATATTATTACATATAAATTTAAAGAGAATTTATGGCACAATAAAGTGTTAAAAAAAAGAAAAAGAAAACTAATATACTATAAGGAGGTGGTCAACCTTAATCTAGAATATCAAAATTATCTTTCAGTTTTGTCTAGCACAAAGAATAAAATGTTTGTTTCTAAAATGCAAACCAACTCCCACGGGTTTTATAGAAAAAATTGGCATTGGACAGTTCCCAAAACACTATGGGATGAAATAATTTCATTTTTGTAATAAGATTGAATATGACATGCACTTTCTCTTATATTTCCTTTATTATACCCAAACTAGAACTCAATTTCAATATGTTTATTATAATACTAACTCTCCTAACCTGCCAAGTCATCAAAACTACGGTAATATTGGACCACTTTTCCTAATGTGTTTTGAGTAGAAAAATAATATTTTAAAGGGATATTAGTAGTCTCTTATCATTTTTAAGGTATAATGGACTAATTAATATCTCAATGTATGTTAATCATCATCATCATCATTATCATTTAGTTACGATCATGGTTATCATGCATTTTTTATTTTACATTATTTTAAACTAGTAAAATTAATATTCATATATCACAACATAGAATAGATATAGAAGTGTAGATTACTTTCCCCTTGGGTAATTAGCTTCATAATAATCCCAAAAAGGAACTGAGTTTGAGGCAAAATGATTCAGAGTAATTGAGATTCATTATATGTCTTCAATAAAGTTGACATAATTGACTACAATCAAGAAAGAGAATCGATAATAGAAATCTAAAGGGAATATTTATATTTCTTTATGAACTTATTAGTAAAAGACATGGAAATCCAACCTTGTGGAGCCCCTATAGAATTTTATTAGTGTTGCGATCCATTTGTTCTTTTGGGTCCTCAACCAACTTAGTGGGATAGTAGGGAGTGCCCTTAGAATATTTATCGTGGCTAGATACTAATATAGGAATGTCTTAGGGATCCATTGATTATAAGACATTGATATCTATATCATAGACTACTTTGTAAAAATCATCAAATTTCTTGTGTACTGGTCTAATCAATATAAGATGGCCTTTTGTTGGTGTCCTCTTTCCTTTACCACTTGGCTTATGAAGGATTGATTCAATTAGTAGAGATCAATGGGATTGAATAATTTCTTTCCTCTAGACCTAGAAAAATTTGTGTCTAGAACCCATTCCTTAGTTATATTTCCAATGAAGAATTGTAGAGTTTCCTTTTCTTCTTATTGATTACTTACTCCATGGAATCCACCTAGGACTTGGTTTCCTTAGAAATCTAATGGTGGTAGTTAATTGTAAATCTCATGGAATTTGATAGGAATGGCATGTATATGTTTCCAAAGAATAGTTTTTGGTAGTGAAAATAAAGAAGAAAGATAGGCCCTGTTTTCTAGATTTATCCTAATCAACTTTTCTAACCCTCTTTATTGTTAGTATTTTGAATGGATAGAGAATAAAAACACTAAAGTTAAGTTACCTATAATATAGTAAAATAAAGACAGGAGATAATGCATCTTAGGTGGTATAGATACCTAAAAAGTTAAGGAAAGAAGTTGATAAAAGGACCTCATCCCTCATACTAGCTCCTTTTTTCAAGAGAGTATTCTTGATTCCGATGTCGAGAGAAGAATCATAGCTAGAAGATATTTGTAAGAAAACCAATTGGGTGCACTAGTCAGTGAGGTTTTCCTAGTAAATTGTATTGGTACATATACAATTTTGTGTAGTCATAGTGTCTCTACATATTAATATTGAAAGGAGGGAGGGTAAATATATTTATTTGTGGTTTAGTAGCAAGTATAAGAGTTTTAAAAATATCATATTTCACCTTTGTTTGGTAGGTTCAGTGATTTGGTTTTGTGTTAGTATTTGTAATTGGGTTCATATTTTGTTATTTTTCATGCATGGGAGGAAGGTTAGATTATTTATTTGTGTGTTGGTAGTATGATTAAGAATTATCATATTTTTGTATAACACCATTGTTTTTCCTATTTTATGATTTTGTTATGCAATGGTATTTGGAATTGGGCTCATAATTATGAAGTGTTTGTACATGTGAGGATATTTCATGGAAATTTGAAAAACAAAGTGCAATAAGAAATTAGACCATTTCAAAAGGAGATTCTTCAATTATAACCATTGTACAAATAGGTAGCTACTAGTTTTGCTTTAACTGTGGAAATCCTAGTTGAACAGAAGGTCAAAATTCAAAAAGTTGAATATGAGATTCACACCCTTAAAAATCAAATAAAGGAGTTTCAACCAGGCATGATTCGATATACTATAGAGTCTTCAATCTTTGGTAACTTTTTCAATTTTATTATTGTAATTATTCTTAATTTGAATGCTGAGGCTCATTTTCTAGAGATATAGAAAGCCCATAATGAATATGATATTAAAATTTAAAATTCTATCAATGAAAGTTAAATTATATTGGTTTTTAGGATCAATTTAGTGGTTGTTTATAGTAGTTTTATTTAATATTTATTTTATTGAGCCGAGATGCTCATTCTACAGCCGAGTATGATGGGATGTGTAAGTATGTTTGTGCTCAACGTGGAGTTGACATGTGTCCCCATTAAAATAAAAATAAAATACACTCTAAATAGAAAAATAATGTTGGCTATAACTAAAAAAAAATGAATATTCTATGCATCTAAATTAATTTCACTTAAAGTAAGTAGAAGTAAAAAAAAAGTGTAAGATGTTTAAACCTTCTACTTTTAAAAATTATTTCAACATGGGATTTAAATAAACTATTTAAAGATCTATGTTAAGTAATTTATGTCAATATCAACTTCATATATATCTATATATAGAAAAAAAAATTTAAAATAAAATATTTTAATTCGAATTAATATTGGCTTATACTTAAAAATATTTTAATAAAAAAAATCATAACTTGCGTTGATAAAATAGTCTAGATGTACATGTTATGTAGAATATTTTAATGTCAGCTATGTATACATTATATATTGTTTAAAAAAAATATGTATCTATCACTAAAAAACTAATTTTTTATGGTTAAAACATTGGAAGTGGTCTTCATTTTTTACAGTTTGGTCATCTATATACTATATAGCATTAAAAAATACAATTTAAACAATGAAACATTATACATTTTATTTTTCACTTTAAATAAGTTTGCATATGAACACATTTGATCCCTCTCAACTCATGTTAGATCCATTCTTAAAATGAATCTATACTGGTATTTATCAAAATGGATGAAAAAAATGATTAGCTAAAACTAATCCTGAAATTTCATATCTTGGTTTTATTTATATGCCCCCAATTGCATATTTGAATATAAAACATTTCTTTTTACAGTTAAAAAAAAAAATATATATCATAATATGGAGTACTCAATCTTGTTAATAGGGTATTCTTGGATGTTACTCAACCTTGAGTAGAGTCAATGACAGCCACTTGGAATTCCCTAATGTCAAATTAAGTGGCATGGAGACCTAGAATGAAATTCACCCAAATTTTATGAAGAAACTACTAAGGGAAATCTTTATTATTACCTGGAGGATTAGTAAATATTAAGAACGACCTATTATTCTAGTCCATTTCGACGGTGGGAGTGCGCTTTAGTCTATGTGAAGGTGCTCATTTATTAGATCAAGTAATTGGTTCGTTCTAAGCTTAATTAGCAAATGAACAATCATTTATTTGTTTATGTGCAAGTTTTTTCACCTCTTCCTTAATATTCTAGTTGAGTATTACTCTCTCATTATATCCTTGTATTTAGATATACCAAACAATTACCAATCAACTTAGCCTAATCAACTTAGCCTATGTCAGCAAATCTACTAAGTGAAGTCCAATAAAATATGAGATGGCTCTCTAACATTCCTAAGCTAACCAATTGACGTGTTTCTCTTATGTTATTAATCTAAAAAATTATGTTAAATTTTAGTTCATATAAACCCTAATTAATTTCTATGTACAGGTCTTAAGCATTAGGGTATGAGTTTGGATCAAAGGTTTTTTTTATAGTTGTGGAATAATAGCTACAAATAAAAATTAAAAAATATCTTTTAAAAACAATGTAAATTTCTATAATCTAATATATATATATATATATATATTTCAAATAAAATCTATTTAAAAGTGATATCTTCTCTTTAAAGCACCAAGTACAAAGGTTGCCCATGGCTATCATTCCTATCTTTGACAATATTGGCCCTAGTTAGCAAAAGCACACTTGCATTGGTAAGAAAAATGAAACAAATGTTCACTTCTATATATATATATATTTGTATACACACATTTTTGTGTGCAAATAGATAGACAAGCACACATGTGTTTTTAGAATATGCACATTTTTATCATGTTATTTATTTAAAAATGCATGTGTCTTTATCATGTGTGGAGTATATTAATTTATAAAATGATGCGGATATTTTCTTTCCACATAGCATGTAATTTGCATGTCTTTATATTGAATGTTGAAGATATCTAAATATTAATGTGTGTCTTTTCTTGAAGGATGCATAGATTCCTAAAGAAATTGGTATGCATTCATTAGAGGAAATTTCAGCGTAAAAGTGGCCTAAGGTAAAATAATAAAATAATAGTAAAAATAATAAAATAAGAGTTAATAATTTTAGAGGGAAAATAATAAAACTACTTTTTTATTGTATTTGTGGCTTATCTCTTGATAATTTTACTCAAATTTTAAGTGTAGAAAGTCATTGGATGCAAAATTAAATTCCACAATTAACGAGTACCCATTATGCTTACTTATAAGAAGACCCATATTGATCAAAATTGAAGATACATTAAAAAAACGTGTTCAATGTATTTTCAATTTTTATCAATGTGTGTTTTCTAAGATGTATGCATTATGAGTCCTCGTTAGATGTGAATTTAATTTTGCATCTAACAAGTGTCTGCACTTGAAATTTAAGTAAATCTATGAAGAGATAAGCCAAAAATACAACAAAAAAGTAGTTTTCTTCTTTTCCCTCCAAAATATTTACATGTACCTCTTCTAAAGTTTAAAGAATGTTGATTGGCTGACATGGAAAGTACATGAAAAAATCATAGGCACTTTTAAGATGAAATTTTCTCTAATCTCCAATGCAATAGAAATGAGAAAAAAATTCATATGATTACCCCATAGCTTCCATGAAATCCAAGTAAAACAAACTAAGATGTTGAAATTTGATATTCATTGTAATTTTGAAATTTTCTAAAATATGTAATGATTTTTCTATTAAAAATATCGATATTATTAGATATCTTATTTATAAGAAGAAGTTACAAAATATGGAAGACAAGATATTATTAATTTTAAATGTGGCCATTTTGGTTAAACAATTAGAGGATCATTTTAAACTACATAATAATAAGGATAATACTAAAATTATTATTGTATCAAAATTTAAAGAGAGATTGTATCGTGATAAAAGAGCTCTTGGAAAAAAGAAAAACCATGATATTATAAAGAGGTGATAAACCCAAATTTTAAAAATCTATATCTCTATATTTTGAATCACTTAAAGAAGAAAATTAACATTAATAAAATAAGACAAATTCTCATTAGTTTCAGAATTGTTGACCAATTACCAAGAAACCAAGAGGTGAAAGAAAAAAATAAATATTGTTAAAATAAAAATAAATTTTCATGAGCTTCTTAATGTTAACCTAGTTTAGAGACACCATAGGATGAAAGAGTTAGAAATAAAAATGTTTTTTTTCTTAGATTCTGGAACACACTTTTGAGATACTAAGAAGGTTAAAAATAAAAAGCTTAGTTTCTTAAATTATCTAGCTTATACTTACATTAAATTTCACTTCCAAAATTTATTTTTTAAATTAAATTATAATAATCTTATAATATTTCTCTTAATACTTTTCCAACATAAAACAAAATATATATTTTAAAAAATTTGAAAATAGCACATATAAATAAGTATCATATCACAGAGTATTTTGTCAATATTGGTTGGCTTATAACTCTTTAAGGTGGCCAACGGACGTAGTTTCATGGGGGCAGCTTGAGGCCATCAAGTATTACTGTAACTTTCTTTTCTCTTTTCTGATTAATGAAAAATATGAAGAATCTGCTAAAGTTACCAAAAAAAAAAAATCAAATTTTAAAAAGAAAGAAAAAAATAAAATCTAGGGAATTACAAGATTGAATTTTTTCTACTCCATAGCAAAATGAATATATCAATAAAAGTGGAGGGAGTTGTTAAAACAGTTCATCTAAACTAAAAAGAAGTTACTGAATTTGAATCATATCTCATAGTTTAGTTTAAATAGGTTGAAATCATATCTCATAGTTTAGTTTAAATAGGTGTAGTTAAATTTATAGATGAAATGATATTTTTCAAGACATTTTTTTTTAGTTTAAATAGGTGGAGTTAAATTTATAGATGAAATGATATTTTTCAAGACATGTTTTCTAATTGATTAATCTATTAATTTGACTGTATTATAGATTCTTAACCGTACATAATCCATTTATACATTCAAAAATATATTTTAAATAACAAAAGAAATCCAAATTATATTATCAATTTTAACAAATTCCAAAAAAAAAATATTATTCCATCTCTCACCATAGCTTAAATATACCCAAAACTATTGCAAAACCCGCTCATCTATTAAACCGTTTTAATATTATAAGAAGTTGCAAGAAAGTCCAAAATATAAGCTACCCCTAGATTGACCCAACCTGCAGATGCAACAAACCTTTCGAGAAAATCTGGCCAACAGATCCCCGGCGTTTTGGCAAAAAAAATGAAAGCGTAGATTGCCCAAATTACGTTGATTTTCTTGCTGACTAATTCACAACGGACGTTGAAGGCTTTAAGAATTATAGAGCCGCAGAACTCTCTATTGTGCGTATACACGACGGCGTTTGCTCAACTTGTGCCACATACATCTCACTTCATCATCACAAAGAAGACCGAAATGTGGAACCCATTCTCTTGTTACGCCTTACATGCAACGATTGCGACGCTTAAAATACACCTACACCTGCATGGTTCGCTGTTACCATGCTGTTGTAGTATTTTGAAAAAAAAAAGTATGGAAAAGGAATATTTTTTTTTTGATATTATGGAGTTTCGATATTCAATGTCAAACTCCTGACAAACTATTGACAAATGTGAAGAAATGTAATTGTGGTGCGTGGGATCCAAACCTTTTTGAATAAAACTCTTGTATGCATTTCCTTGAAAGAATAAAAACTGAAAGCTGCAGAATACTCAACGCGTAAAAGTAGGTGTTATATGCATGAAGCAAATAAACAAATAATATTTTTGAGGTGGGTACGACTGCCTTCTGGCTTCGATCCAATGCTCGTGTTCAATATTATAGACGTTGTGCTTCGTTTGAGTCTGATTTCAATGCTTAATCTTTACTTCAGTTTCTGTAAGGGTGACATTCTATACAACGACTGTTACTGTTATGGGTGGCAACACACTGTAGTGGTGTCACAATTTCTGCATTTCGTAATATTTAATTCCAAGTTCTTTTACTGCGGCGCCGTCACAATTTCTCTCTTTTTTCATGCTTAAATTCAATATCATTTTTTATCAAATTGTCCAGCTGTTCAGGCCCGTTTTATTCCCTTACTATCACCGTCGCATTTTACGTATTCATCATAATTCAAATTCATTTGTTCGGTTCGTTGGATATTGTGGATAAGGTTTGTATTTCAAGACAGATTTACTGCTTTTAATTAGTGGAATTAGAATAATATATATATAAAATTGAAGAGCAAAGAATGGATTCAAAGCTATGAATACATTGAATCTCCTTACTATGAGTCCAATAACGCCTTAACACATTATGAAGATAATACAATTTCCCCTAAAACATTATGACCCTAGAGACATTAAATTCTTAACATCATTTGAATGAGATCCAAGCTATACACTAACTCTCTAAAACACTATCACCTTAAAGACATTAAACTAGTAACACATTATGATTGTTATGGCTCATGGCGGGTAAAGGGCTTGTAGAGAATTTGAGGGCCTTTTATTTTTTTATTTTTCCTTACAAGTGGAGAATTTAGATTGGGTGTATGCTTTCTTAGGATCAATGGTAAGAAGGCACACTTTTTAATGTGGTAGTTAGTGAACATGTGCCAATTTGATATCCTTTATGAGGATTCATTTTTTTTAGTAGGATGGGTGCTTGGGACATGTAGACTAGCCAAGTTCGAGAAACATCCAGAATTGCAACCATATCAGCAGCAGAGGATGTGAATGGAGTAAATGCCTTCGAGAAAGGTGTTACACAGTTCTAGGTAGGCATAAATTCCTGGGAGTATTGGAGCCACATTTTTTTGAACATATGTTGAGGAGAATATATTGAGTTGTAAGGTCAATCTTATTGAGTTGTGAGGTCAATCTTGGATGACATACCATATTAATTCTTGGAAGAATGATTGGCAGGTTGAAAACTATACTTTCAAGAAAAATAGTTTTGGAAGTTGTAAAAACTATATTGTACTAGTATAGCATTTTATTTGGTTTTATTGATAACTTAGATTATGGTTTAGGTGTGGATTATATCTATGTATTATTATTGGCTTCTCTTGCCTAATCATATATAAAGGGAGTGCTATTGTAACTTAGATTTGATGGTAAAAATGTGTTAGTTTGTGTGTAATACTAGGTATTGGACAATCTTGGAAGAGTAAATATTTATTTTGATAATAATAATAATTTCTTTGCTAGAGTTTCTTAGCTTATGTGATATAATTGAAGGATAAATATTGTGAGATCTCATTTTCTTAGTTTATTTGATATTTTAGAAAGATAAATATTTTGAGATCTAGGTGAGATCCAAGGTTGAATAGTGGGTATGATGCTGTCTTATTGTTGAGCTTTTAGAGAAGCTAATAAGCTAATATAGCATGGTGGAATGCTTTATTATTTTTTCCTATTATTAGTTAAGGTTTGCAATGATTATGGAGGCCATAGCTAGGGTTTGACAATATTTCAAGGAGGGGGGAGCCATTGCTTTTAATGAGTTTGAAGAAATTAATGCATCTTCTTTGGGTTAGATAAGGCATTGTACTTTATATTTGTTATTTTGATAGTAAAAAAGTCCTAACTTGACTATCCTAATTTCTATATTTAAGATATGATATCTAAATTTAATTTTGTTAATTATTATCCGAGCTTAATATATATTTCAATATTTTGATTTATGAAGACAATAAGCATAAAATGTTGTGTGTCATGACATGCTTTAGATAAAAATTTGATGGTATGTTTTTCTATTAATGAATGTAATATTTATATCTACACACTTGTTTAAGTGATGCTAGATAATTAATGTTTAATTAATCTATAGTTAAAGTATTAGTAATGTTTATCTACCTAAATTTACTTGGACAAGTGATATATATAATAAAGAGTTTTTCTATTTTTAAATATTTCATCATAATCTTAAAATTGAAAATTCTATATTATAAATACATGATCTCATTTTACTGAAGATTACTTTCCTAAAATTTTTAGGACATATATAAGAAATAAAAAAAAAAATTATAAATTATATAAATTATTGAATATGAAAATGTATTTCAATTCAATACATTATCTCTATTATGATGTCTTATAAATTGTTAAGATTGAGAAAAATTTCACATACTGTTTGGAATAATAAATATTTATTTTTACTATAAAATTTTTTCTCATGCATGATATTTTTAATAAATAAATGTTTTTCAAATAGTACTAAACTAATTAATAAAAAAACATTTAAAAAAAATACCACATCAAAATGAAAATAAAATAAACATAAATTCCCCACGTGTGTATATATATAAAAGAGAGATCGATCACAGGGATATTAGTTTCCATTATCTTGTGCACATTGACTTCGTTTTGCACAATATTTTCCAATCATCCTTTGAAAAAAAAAACATTCTTTAGACTTCCCTTTCCCTTTTCTTTCCCTCTATATCCAAAAAGACATTTTTCTCCACATACACTAAATCTAAAATATAATGGTTCATTAAATCAATTATCAAAGTGCATCACGATGTAAGGACCCCAAAGTAACATAAACACAATAAAAATATTTAAACAGTGAATGATAATTACACATGGATAACAATAAGTATACATGGATATTGATAAGTATACATGCCGCACGTTATCCAAAGATAATGATGGGTATACCTTTATAACATAGACTAAAACTTATAAACAAATATCAATGTCATATCCTAGTGTCATTGCTTTGGGTAATTTTAACACACAAACTGTCATTTTCATGATAACCGCTTGTAAGAACCTTTCACTACAATATAAACAATATTAAAGTCTCAAAATTTTTTCATATATATATATATATTTCAGAGATCATTGCAAGATCGACATCGCTGGAGGAGTGCATTAGAACTTACCAAACCCATTATCATGATGACACTTCACTTATGAGACGTATCTAGAGTTATGAGAAAATAATTATCATAATTTTAGGGATACAATAAATAATTGATACATAATATATTTCACTAATTTTTCCGGAACACATGGAGGCCAATTCTTGAACTAAAATAAAGCTTTAAAATAGCTAAACATGAATTCTCTTCAGTATTGGTTCTATTAGAAATGCCTCACTGCATCTAAATTCACCTTGAGAATAAATCAACCTTCTATCAATATTTCTCACTTTTTTCATCCATTTTTAATTTAATATTATTTTTATATAAAAATGGCTATCTTCACAGCCAGTTTTCCCATCAGATCCTAAATATTAGGTCATGGTTTCGTCAACTTGGTCATCCATTTGTCAAAGTATAAATTCCAGCCGTTCGTTATCTTTGGATAGTATAAGATGAATTAAAATATAATTTTGTTATTTATATTAATTTTAATTGTATATAAATTTATAAGGGTTATTAGCGGGTTAAAATTAGTATTATTATTTTTCTATTTTAATTTTTTTTTATTAGAGTATAAAGTTAGATGAGTTATTTTTTATAAATAAAATTTTGGAGTGAAGAAGTATCACTAAAGTTAGTGGTTGAGAATTCTTTAATGGAAATCAATTAGATAATTAGGATTTTGATAAATTAAGAATTATATATTATAATAAAAGTATATAGTAACTGTGAAGTGAATATTATTGTGTTTTTAATGTTCAAGGTTTTCTCTTTCAAGAAGAAATTTAATAATGTATTTAATAAACATATTCTTTTAATTTTGTTATTTTTTAATTCTAATTTTTTTTTATAATTATATTTCTTTTAATTTTTTTTTATTTAATAGTTTTATTGGACTTAATAACTAAGAGCATGTGTTTTCTCATAAAATATTATAGGTTCAAATATAGAGAGATAGAATATAGACACCCCATTTGTTCCACAATCAAAGAAATCTCCTACACCAATATTAAAAAAAAAAACATTTTTTTATATTCAGTTAACCTATACTAGTACAAAAACATTATTAATTTTTGTTGATATACACCAATAACATCAATAATATGAAGGTAATACTAATACTAATAATATAAAATATTATTATCATTATATTATAAATAATAATAATTTTATTATCATTATATTATAAGTATGATAATAATTATAATAATTATAACAATCTCATTATAATAATAAATATATTATGATGGCCCATCCCTCCGACTGTGTTCAGTGCTAAATTAAATGTTGGGTAACCGTAACTTACAAGTCCCACTTACACCTCCGAACTATGTGTTAACAAACAATATTAATTTCGTTTTGATATATGGGTAGATATGGTTTTAAATGTATACAGTCATCCGTAGATTGGATCTGACTTGCAGTCACTTACCAATTTAATTCCCCGTCCTTCTCACTGGTACTTGCTGACACCTGTTGATTTTCTCGATTCTAGCTTCTCCCGTCTTGCGACAAACCCCAACTTTGGTCATCGGCCTCATTCCATTGTTCATTCGGTACCATGAGGGTTCTCCGTTTCAGTCTGCTCGAGGATTCTGTTGATGTCTTCCTGGTTCGGTGTATTGTGCGATGAAGTCCTCGTCGGGATGGTAACGCTGTTGACAATCCGTCTTCCATTTGCTGTATGAATAATTCTAGTCGAAACTAAAACGACTATGTTGTTCTTTATTGTGATGTGTTTGCAGACTCCTTTGATTCTGTTTGTTAACTGCCCTGTTTGTGTTACAGGTTGAACTTCCAGTTCTACGCCAACGGTCTTTCTCAATCGACCTCTTTCGTCTCCAAAGTAAGTTAAAAAACCATGCTTTAATTTACTCTGCACCTTACTCAATCACTAATGTGTTTTGTTCCTTGCTAGCAGGTTCTTGCATTCGATTTGGTCACCTCTCTCGATGTCGCCTTCCCAGTCACAGGTGAATGTCACAATATGTATGGTTTCGTTCTCGTTGTAATATATCTTTCAATTTCTTCGCCCAGGTTCTGGCTCTTCCAGGTTCTAACCTGTCTCCTTTTCTATTCTTGCAGGTTACCCAAAACTGATTGACACCAAGTGCTCGTTCTGCTGTAAACGAAAGAAATCAAACCGGCCCAGACAAAAGAAGAATGGGTAGGGTCGTTTTGGTTATAAGTCTATAGTTAACTTTATAATAAGGTTACACATTTTCCTGGTTCCCGCTCTTTTAGTTGTTGTGGTCTCGTTGGTTATTTTGCCAAACCCTACTCTATCATTCCATGTCACAAGATTTTGGTGCGTTCTGTTTTACTTGGTTTGAAATTCTTAATTTACCATACTATGAGCGCTGTTCGCTCAGGTTTAGAACCCTTCCTCGCACTTGTTGTAATAAATAGTGGGGTTACAGATTGTATAATTAAAACAAGCTTTCGTATGTTTAAAGAGACTCCTTCTCGATTCAATTAATTCTAAAGAACATTTGTGCTTTACCTGGAAATTTTTTGGCGGAATGTAGATAATGATGACTGGATGCTTCTTAACTCTTCTTGCTGGAAATTTTTCCTTGTACGCTGTAACTTTTAGTTCTTCGCTTGTGTGTCAATTTCTTTCTTTGTCCTGTATATCTGTTATCTTCTCCTTACGCAGAAATGTCTACTATCTGCAATGATTTCAACTCTCTATTCTTTGGGTTACAATGCATATCAATATTGACAATAAAGTACAGTAAATCAAAACATAAAGGAGTTGGCTGTAGATTTAAATTGACAGCTGGTTTTCATCTTTCAAAAAAACTCTGGTTCTTCTTGTCTTTCCTGGCTGGAGATTCGAACCCTATATCTGATTTTTTTTCTATTTAAATACTTGCAAGTGTATAACAGTTTCTTTCTTTCGGTTGAACTGACAACCGAAATGTGTCTAACTGCCTAGCCAGTTTCTTTTTAAAAGGAAACAAACAAACTTCTAACTAACTACAAAAACTAAAACATTTTATAATCCTAGTCCTACTGTCTTTGTCCAATTTCTAAATAATAAAAGTAATTAAAACACAGGTTCAATAACCTGTCCATCAATACGTGATTTTTTTTTTCTTTGAGACATTCAA
The DNA here is from genome assembly GCA_034641835.2 of Pinus albicaulis. Lineage (NCBI taxonomy): Eukaryota > Viridiplantae > Streptophyta > Pinopsida > Pinales > Pinaceae > Pinus > Pinus albicaulis. Next base: position 1,092,685,046 of record CM076578.1, read on the forward strand.
CCATCTTTTGTCTCCTCCGAGCTGGATGCTCCTGCATCATATTATTACTATTATTAAAAAAAATTATTAATATTATAAATCAAAAGCATTATAAATTTGGGAAATAATATTAAAGAAGATTAATATTATAATTAGAAAATATTTATATTAACCATTAAATTAATATTACAAACCCTATGAATAATATTATATCTTGGAAATATGAACTCTTAAATTAATAAAATCAAAAGAATAATATAAAAGTTATATTATAGTTAAAATTACTTATGATTATTATATATATATATATATATATATATATATGTGGATTATATTATAAATACGATAATAATTATAACAATTATAATCATAATTTCTAATAATAATAATTATTATAATTATTATTATTATTATTATTATTATTATTATAAATGTAAGGGTTTAATAATATTATTAAATAAAGAGATTATAAATATTATAAATTGAAGGCATTATAAACCTCACCAAATAATATTAAACCCAAAGGATTAACAATATAACCAGAAGAGATTTATATTAAACCATAAGATTAATGTTATAAACCCTATGAATAATATTACACCCTTAGAATATGAACCCTTAGATTAATAAACCTAAAGGATTGATATTATAAAACCAAGGAATTAATACTAAAAACCCAAGAGATTATAAACCTAAGGGAATAATAATAAATCAAAGAGATTAATGTTATAAAGCCAAGGGATATAAACACTAAGATAAATATTATAAACCATAAAACAAACATTAAACCCTAACATTAATATTATAAATTGAAGGGATTAATACAAATAAAGGATTAATATTAAAAACCCAATGGAATAACATAAAACCATAGGATTAATATTAAACCATAACAATATAACCCCTAAGACTCGTAAATAATATTATAAACCCTAGCCTTAATATTAAAAGTTAGGAATATAAACCGTGTGATTAATATTAGAAACCTTAGGATCAATTATAAACCCAAGAGACTAATAAACCAATTACATTAATATTAAAAACATGAGGGATTATAAACCCAATGGAATAGCATTAAACCCTATGATTAATATTAAACACTAAGAATATAAATCATAAGATTAATATTAGAAACTTTAGAATTAATATTATAAAATTAAGCGATTAATACTATAAATCCAAGGGATTAATAAGCCCAAGAGACTAAAATTATGAACTCAATGGATTATAAACCAATGGTAATAATATTAAACCCAAAGGATTAGTATTAAAAACCCAAGGGATTGATAAACCCAAGGGATTAATAAACTCAAGGATTTTTATTAAACTCTAAGATCAATATTATAAACACTCATTTTATAAATTATAAACCCAATATTAAACACTAATATTATAAACCTAATATCAAAATTTCATAGTATTATCAACTTAGAATTAAACCCAAGTTTTGTAATGTAACGATGCGACATAGAACAAATTCTAATGTAATGTAACATTGTGAAAAACCAAAGGGAATAACATTAAACCTAATGATTAATATTAAGCCATAGGAATATAAACCTCAAGAATAATATTATAAACCGTAGGCTTAATATTAAATCCTAGGAATATAAAATCTATGATTAATATTAAAAACCTTAGGATCAATATTATAAACACAAAGGATCAATAAACCCATTGGATTAATATTAAAAAGGCTAGGAATTATAAACACAAGGGAATAACATTCTACTCTAAGATTAATATTAAACACTAGGAATATAAACATAAGATTAATATTATAAACCTTATGATCAATATTATAAACCAAATGGATTATAAACCAAGGGGAATAATATTAAACCCAAGGGAAAAATATTATAAACCCAAGGGATTAATATTATAAAACATGGTTGACCATGATTGACCATGGTTCTCCGTGGTTGATTTTAATATTGAGACAATCTTTGTCACAATGTGGCACTATACCATGGTTGACCTTAATTGACAGTGGTTGACCTTGATTGAGTATGGATGACCATGGTTGATTTTCATATTGATACAATCCTTGTCACAAACCCAGGGGATTAATATTATAAACCCAAGGGATATAAACCCTAAGAGAAATATTGTAAACCCTAAAATGAACATTAAACCCTTATGATTGACCATGATTGACTATGAATAACTATGGTTGACCATGGTTTATTTTCATATTGGGACAATCATTGTCAGAATGTAACGTTGGACCATGGATAACCACGGTTGATTTTCATATTTTCAATATTTTTTTTTCTAAGTAAATCTAAATCTATTATGGAGACATATGGTACATATCGTTCATGGCCTTCATGAGGCATACTGTCAGTAGAATAACAAAAATTGAGCCGCCCTTAGGGGAAACCAGCCCGAGAATTGTTTAAGAGCTGCCTCATCCAAGGAAACCAGCTTTAACACATAAAAACCAAACAAAAAAACTGAGCTACCCACGAGGGGAAACCGACTCATTCTGAGTTCTTGCCCTGCCTCGAGAAAGGCAGTTAACGGTGACATACAAAGACCTGTTGGAATTAGAAACAACAAAAAATCATAGAGATCGAACAAAATTACTTGTGCGTGGAGCGCAGCTAGAGACCCTAGTCGCCTAAAGGCGATTCTTCTTCGAATCTGCACCATCCCATTTCTTCATCATTGTGGCTCGGTCCGCTTTGAGCAGCAGTAGCGCGAGCATTGCGAATTCCAACCTGGATCCCTTCGGCCTGAGGAATACTGGAGTTGCACTCCCCACCTTTGCGCGAAGCATCAAAACCTGCGGGCATGGTGGCGTGCAAAGCAGAAGGGGGCGGAGGAAAATTTACTATGTGAGCAGTAGGAGGGGGTACAGGAGCTATCTCGGAGATTTCTTTGAAAGAGATGGTGATGGTAGTAATGATCAGGGTTCTGTCGGAATTTCTCTGCAAGTGGAAGATAGCGGTGGAGGGGTTCTGGAGGGGAGAAGAGGGCGCAGGGCAAAACTCAGCAGAAGGTCTAGGGACGGTAGAGCGTCGCCTGGGGGGGAAGGGGGAAGTACGCCTGCACTCATAGCCATGCTGGATTCTCGCACGAGGAGGCTGCTCAAAGAGATCTCCGGAGGAGGACGACTTTGAGGTGGTAGAATGAGAGCGACGACGGCTGGCGGAGGGGCCACGCGCGGTGCCTCGTCGGCATCTCAGCCTATGCTAGAGCCTAGGCATGGTATCACAGAGGCCAGAGGGGAGAACAGTAGAGAAGCGAGGCAGCAGGGTGGGATAAGGAGCAAAGAACTCAAGCGAGGTAGCAGAAAGTTGGGGGCAATAAGGACTGTGAGTGAAGTGCAAACTAGGAAAAATTCAATGCAATAGCCTATCTGGCAGCGCCTGCCCACCTGAGTGTAGAAACTAGGCAAATTTGCTTCTTGGGAGCATCTGTAACTAAGTGGCAGAAGCTGCATCGGCATGGAGCTTAGTAGGCTGTTGCAGAGATGCGTTAAGAGCAGGCGGGAGAGGGCAATGAAGAGCTGAGTGAATATGGAGGACGAGCAAGACGGGTACATGTTGAGAGGCTTGCCGCCTCGACCTGCCCACCAGCGTAAATGCTGCGTAGGGTGGTGGATTGGCTCAAATTTCACTGCAGTGGGTAATAAATTCTGCCTGCGGGAGGCCATGTGGCTAAGCCACGCGCCGTCCCGCGACCTCCCTTCAGTCCTATCGACCTTAATCACTCGCAGTCGGGGTTCATATTTTCAATATTATCAACAGAGAAGATTAATAATATAAACCCAAGGGATTAATAAACCTAATATATTAAGAGTATAAACCCAAGTTATTGGTGAACCTAATAGATTAATATTATAAATCTTAGGGATTTAAAACTTAAGTGATTAAAATTATAAACGTAAGGGATTAATATTATGAACCCTCGAGATTATAACCCAAGGTAATAATAATATAAACCCAAGGAATTAATAAACCTTAATTTTGTAATGTATAGAGGCAACATTAAATAAATGGAAATGTAATGTAAAATTGCAACATTGAGTATAAGGTTAATTGTCACCTTGCGACAATGTCTATCACAATGTGACGTTGGATTGATTTTTGTACCATTCAAACATTCAAATATGAAGCCCTATTATAGTGTCGCAATGTGACATTGAAAAAACTGCAATGTAATGTAAGGTTCTAACAGTGATTGTCATATTGCTTGTCGCATTGTGACAATGTTTGTGACTATGTGATGTTGGACAAATTTCTCCACCATTCAAATTAAACCCCAAGATTATTATAAACCCAAGGGATTAATATTATAAACCATAGGGAGAGTTTAATATTATAAACCCGATGAATTAATAAACCCAAGGTATTAATAAACCCTGATTTTTTAATGTTTAGAGGTGACATTAAATAAGATCCAATGTAATGTATTATTGCAACAACTAGTATGAGATTAAGTGCCACCCGACGACAATTTTTGTCACAATGCGACATTGGATTGATTTATGTACCATGCAGACATCACAATACTAGACCATATTATGGTGTCGTGGTGTGATGTCCAATAAATTGCAATGTAATGTAAATTTCCAATAATTATTTCCATATTTCTTGTCATATTGTTTATCGTATTAGTGAGAATGCGACATTAGATAGATTTCTACACCATTCAAATGTCATAACATTAAACCTAATGTTCTTATAAACCCAAGCAATTAGTAAACCCATGGGTTTAATATTGTAAATCCCACAGAATAAAAAACTAAGGTATTAATATTATTAACCCTAGGGATTATAAACCTAAGGGATTAATATTATAAACATAAGGAATTAATAAACAAAAAGGATTAATAAAGCCTAATTTTTTTAATTTTGAGAGGTGACACTAAATAAATTGGAATGTAATGTAACATTGCGACAATGAGTATTAGATTAATTGTCATATTGTGACAATGTTTGTCACAGTGTGATGTTGGATTGGTTTTTGTACTATGTAAACATTAGAATATGAATCCCTTTTGTAGTGTCTCAATGTGACATTGAAAATTTGCAATTAAATGTAAGGTTCCGATTATGATTTTCGTATTGCTTGTCACATTGCGATAATGTTTGTCATAATGTGAAGTTGGATACATTTTTGCATCATTCAAATGTCACAACATAAACCCTAATGTTATTATAAACAAAATGGATTAATATTATAAACACAATGGATTAATAAAACCTAATTTTCTAATGTTAGAGGTGACATTCAATAAATTATGATGTAGTGTAACATTGCGAGAATGAGTATCAAATTAATTGTCATTTTTCCATAATGTTTGTCACAACCCAATGTTATATTGATTTTTGTAGCATGCAAACATCAAAATACGAAGACCTGTAGTAGTGTCACAATAACCTATTATAAAATAGACATAAATTTTTTAAAATTAATGTTTAAAATTTAACTAGAATTTTTTAAAATATTAAATTTTTAAGAAAAAAATTCAATGCTTCAAAACAACTTATATATATATAATAAATATTTTATAGATATTCAATAAAGATTAAATAAATTTCATCAGCTATAATTGTTAAATATAAAATCTAATACCCTTTTAAATTAAAAATATAAATACTCTATCCTAGAAAAAAATGCTTGGAAATCTTCTTGAGAGACAAATTTAAAATTGAGCCCACTCATTATCAAGATGTGACAAGTATAATATGATTGTGATGATAATGATAATAATGATATAATATCTCTTAATGTATAATTTTATTTATTTATTTAACAATTTCAATATCAATAAAAAAATTACAATATAAATTAAATTAATAAATTAATAGGGAAATATATATTTTTGAAAATATATATATAGATGGATGCAAATCAATCTTATATTGAAAAAAAAAAATCAAAAGATAATACTTATTTTAATCATATTTATCTTATAGAATAAATATTATTTAATGACTTTTATAGATTTTATTTTGCATTGAAGGTCTTAAAACCACATTCATATAGTGTATAAGGTTACAATAATCCTTTTAAATTGATATAAAAAAATTAAATATTATTTACATTATATTTATTTTAATTTACATATAATAAAATTTTATCTATTTATCTAAATTACAATTTATTTATTTTTAAAAATAAATAAATAATTTTTTTGAACTGTTTAAAATATAAATGAGATTGAAAAAATATTTTAAAATTACAAAATTCTCATAAATTTATTTTATTTTAATATAATATATTTTAAAATAATGTATAAATTAATTAATTAATTTACAATAATTAATATCTATTTTTAAAAAATTAATTAACATTTCCATAATAATAAAATTATATTAATTAATTCAATATAATTGTTAAATTTAAATACTAGCAATCATATCAAATAACTTCAACTCTGCCTCTAAACTGTTTACCTTCACTGCCTTTAGCTTTCTCATTGTTTCCAATACACCGAGGATGAGAGCATATTCTCACAACCGTAGATTATCAAATCAGACGAAGCATATTCTCAGAATATTGAATCTGGTTTGTCAATTAAAAAATAACAATCCACACATCCACATCCATCGAGACTGGAAATATATATGCCGATGGACCAACTATAATATTTTAAAACATATTATTTTAAATTTGATATTTGTTTATTTTTTTCTAAAGTAAATATAAATTATCAAATGTTTTACGAGAGATTAATTTAAAATTAAAAAGTTTTCACTTATGGCATGCTAAGTATGGAATCTCAAATCAATATAGATATTGTAGCAAAGGCCATGGAAGTATTTCAAGCACAATGCATTTTGAAAAATACTTTGCTATGTAGACAAATCCTTGAAATGTTGGATTTGTTTGAATGGTAAAATGATTGCTAAATTTAGTCAATAGCATTGGCGAGTTATATATATATATATATATTTTTGGTGTAGACCACCAAGCCAATGTTGGTATTTACATGGGGAAGTCATTCTATATGGTCATTTGTAAAGGAAGCACTATGATAAAAGAAAGCTCATGGTTAACCCATTTAGTATTTCAAAGATACACGTGGAAAATAGTTGTAAGTTTGTAAGCATATGAGAGGTCGGGAAATTAAATCACATGTCACTTAATATTAATATCACATTGACAATTTGCAATTATAATTAATATACAAATTATAAGTAACACAGATAGGGTTAGCCTTTTATATGTCGGTTTTATTTCAAGGTTTGATCCCTACTAAAGCTTATTATCAAGTTCAGGTTAACTACTTAGAGAAGGGGAAGGGGATCTAAGAGGAAAACTTTGCCTCCCTCATGGAGGGTGTGCTTTAGTGCCATCTATTGAAAATATTGCTTCTATGGTTTTGGTTATATGGGTAAGGTTCTTTGAATCTAATGTATTTTTAACATATCAATTTTTTTTTCTATATAAATTTCATGGAAGCTATGTGGTAACCATATGAATCTTCTTCTCGTTTCTACAATTGCATTGGAAATGCACACCATTTTTTTCTTTTTAAATCTATGCGTCCTACAAGAAAAAATGAGAATTCTTATTTAGATATCGTCAACATTCAATATAAAGCCACCCAAGTGATATATTATGTGGAAAGAAAATATCCACATCATTTTTAAAATTAAATTGCCTCACATATGATAAAAACAAATGCATTTTTAAACCAAAAAAACATGATAAAAATGTGCATATGCTAAAAACATGTGTTCTCGTCTGTCTATCCGCACAAATGTAATGTAAATGTGTGTGTACAAATATATGAAAAGAATTTGAACAACATTTATTTCATTCTTTCCCAACTTGTAGTGATTTTCACCTATATTTTTCTTATCAATGCAAGTATGCTTTCGCTAACTAGGTTCAATATTGTCAATGACAGGAATGATAGCCATGGGCATAATTTGTAACTGGTGCTTTATAAATAGAATTTATCATTTTTAGATATATTTTATTTGAAATGTCATTATTATATATATTAAATTATATAAATTTAGATAATTAAAAAATATTTTTTCTTATATTTATTTGTAGTTATTTTTCCACCATTATGGAAAAAAAAATGATCCAAACTCATGCCCTAGTGCTCAAGACCTATAAATAGAAATTAATTAGTGTTTAGATGAACTCAAAAGCATAGTTTGTTAGCTTAAGAACACTAAAGAAACACCTCAATTGGTTAGCTTATGAATACTAGAGAGGCCTATCATATTTCATTGGACTTCACTTAGTATAGTTGTTTACATAGGCCATGCAAATTTCAAATTGTTTGCTATATCTAAATACAAGGATATAATGAGAGAGTAGTACTCAACTAGCAGTTTGAAGGAACAGGCGAAAAACTTGAATATAAACAAATAAATGATTGTTCATTTGCTTATTAAGCTTTAAACCAACCAACTACTTCATATAATAACTAAGCATCTTCACATGGACTAAAGCACACTGCAACCATAGAAAGGGACTAGACTAATAAGTTGTTCATGATATTTAATAATCCTCCTTGTAATAACAATGATGTCCCTTAATAGCTTCTTCATAAAATTTGAGTGAATTTCATTTTCAGTCTCTATGTCAATTGATTTGACATTAGGGAATTCCAACTCGTTGGCATTGACTCTACTCAATGTTGAGTATCATCCAAGCATACCTTATTAATAAGATTTACTACTCCGTGTTATGATATCTTCTTCTTTTTGGACCATAAAAAGAAATTATTTATATTGAAGTATGCGCTTGGGGCATATCAATAAAACCAAAATATGAAATTTGATGATTAGTTATAGTTGATAAACATTTTCTTCCATTCTGATAAATACCAGTATGGATCCATTTTAAGCATGGATCTAAAATGAGCTGAGAGGGTTCAAATTTCTTCATGCACAAACTTATTTAGAGTAAAGGTATAAATTTTGATTGTTTAAAATGTATTTTTGAATACTATATGGAGTATATAGAGAACACAACTGTAAAATATTGAGACCACTTCAAATGTTTTGACCATAAATATTTTTTTTTCATGATTGGTACATAAAATACCATATAATATATACATATTTGATATTAAAATATTTTACATAACATGTACATCCACATTATTTATAAATACAAATTAAAATGGTTTTTTATTATTAATATATATTTAAGTATAAGCCAATTTAATTCGTATTAAAATATTTTATTGATAATCACATTGATTATATTATTGTATACAACATTAAAATATTTTCTTTTAACAAATTTTTTCTATATATAGATATATATGAAGTTGACATAGACATAAATGTGTTAACATAGATCTTCAAATATTTTATTTAAACCGTGTTGAATAATTTTTTTAAGTATAAGTTTTAATCATTGTACACTTTTTTTTACTTCTAATTAATTTAGGTGAAATTACTTTAGATGCATAACATATTTAATTTTTTAAATTATAGCCAAAATTATTTTTCTATTTCGAGCGTGTTTTATTTTAATTTTAAGAGGGACACATGTCAAGTCCTGGTTGAGCACGACATACTTACATATCCCCTCATACTGGGTTGTATAATAAGCATGTCGGCTCAATAAAAAAACTATTAAATAAAACTACTAGACACAAATTCATAAAGTATACAACCACTAAATTAATCCTAAAATCCAATATAATTTAACTTTCATATGATATAATTTCAAATTCAAATATCATCTTCATTATGCCCTTGCTATATCTCTAGAAGATGAGCCTAAGCATTCAAATTAAGAATCATTACAATAATAGCATTGACAAAATTACGAAAGAATTAAGAGCCTAGAGTAGATTGTATCATGCCTCATTGAAACTCCTTTATTTTATTTTTAAGGTTGTGTATCTCATCTTCAACTTCTTGAATTTCAACCTTTTTCTCAACTTGGATTTCCATAGTTGAAGTAACACTAGTAACTACCTATTTTCAAAATGGTTATAATTGAATAAATTCCTTTTGAAATGGTTTAATCTCTTATTGCACTTTGTTTTGAAAAATTCCATTAAATATCCTCACTTGTACAAACACTCATAAATTTGAGCCTAATTCCCAAGACCATTGCATAACAAAATCATAAACCTGGAAAAGCAACAGCTACTTTTTACAAAATTACTACAATTCTTAGTCATACTACCAACACACAAAGAAATAAATTCTTAGTCATACTACTAACAGACAAAGAAATAATCTTACCTTCCCTCCCATGCATGAAAACTAACCAAATATAAACCCAATTACAAATAAAAATACATAACCTAATCACAGACCATACCAAACAAAGATGCAATATGAGATTGCTTAAATTATTATATCCCTCTCTCCTTCCAATTTTAATATGTAGAGACAGCATGACTTGAAAACATTAGATATGAACCAAAGTAAAGTTACTAGGAGAAATAGATTTACCCTCTCTCCTTTCAATACTAATATGTAGAGGCACCATGACTTGAAAACATTAGATATGAATCAAGGAAAGTTACTAGGAAAACCTAACTCTCTAGTGCACCCAATTGATTTTCTTAGAAACATCTTCTAACTCTCATTCCTCCATGGACATGAGACACTAGAGGAAATTTTAGCCTAAATGTTCCCATAAAATTTTCACATAATTTCCATGTCATAATATGTAAACCAATCAAAATACTTTAAATTTAAAAAGAGGCACATGTTTTAAAAAATTATAAATTCTTTAATTTGGTATCTGTGAAATAATTTATTATTAATTTGGGTATTCATGAATTATTTTATTAATATTATTTACTTACCTTACCCATATGAATTAGAATATATAAAAAGTTATTAATACAATGTAAATCTTGATATTAGAGAAAAATATAAATTAAAAACGCTGTCCCATTGGACATTAACTAAATAAAATAGTTAAACAGTTAAAAATGTATGCAAAAAATGACAAATTACCATATTCAGATCAAAAAAATACGTTCTTGGTGAAATTGTGGCCACGATAGATGACGTCATTAAAAAAACACAAATATATATATATATATATATATATATATAGATATATATAACAATTATTTTTTAAAAATTGCCATATATTGAGAGATTTTGATAAAAGTAAAAATTTGGAAATAGTGTATTAATTTTTTTTATTAAATGGCATGCTATTAAATATTGTGGAACCTACAAAAAAAAGTAAAGTCATATAAAAAATTTCTACTAGAAAACTTTTATTAATTTCTTGACTTTTCCTTGGGAGGCCACTTTTAGGTTGAAATTTCCCATAGAGGAATCCCATGTGATCCCATGTGAGACAGTGGTAGGGGAGGGTATGTTAAAAAATTCAAGCTCTATGGGATCAATGCAAAGAATATCATCATCGTTTTATGATGGATAGTTTTATGGAGGAGAAATTTGTTATGTGGGAAGCTACTCTCTCACATGTGATCACCTACAAGTTCAGATTCCTCCGTCAAAGTGGTAGGGAAAATAGTTCAGATTCCTCCATCAAAGATGTTGCTACACCATGTTCAATTGGGCCTCCTCACACATAGGTATTTATATTATTTTATGGTTTTTTCCACAAAAGGTTGAAATAAAGTTATAAGTTAGAGATGCATGTAATTGTAACCATAAATAACAAATATCTATTGTGAAATTCGTTCTATTTAAATTGTTAAAGAATATATTAACTTTATTTGACCATATGTTTCTATATAGAAGGATATCCTCATCTTTTGTTATGAACCATGTGCCTTGAAAATGATAAGAATCCAAAAGTTATAGTGCACTTAGGGGTAAAAACTAATTTTACAATTCATACAATGTATAAGACAAGATTTGATGTGCTACGACTACGTCTCCTTGGTATAAATATAAGAAACAAAGGTTAAAATTATAATGAAAGAGTAAAATGAGAGTTTATAGCTAACATAACAATATAACAATAAAAATATAATAACACAATATGTAGGGACTAATACAAGTTGTATGCATTAACATGGGGATCATTTAGGTCTTAGCATGCACATCCCCTTAAAACAAGTATTTTCCTTAACAATTCACTAACAATAAGTGTTTTTGTGCGAATAAGGTGTTTTTCCATGTTGCTGCTTCCACTCGTAGGTTCTTCCATTTAATGAGGAGCTTAGTAATTACTTGATTTGTTAGTTGGTTAATATTTATTTCTAGGTTTTTTTGTGGTTATATTATGATTTTCCCTTCTTCGTTAATCTTTTGTACTAGAATCTTACCATCCTTCACTGCCTTTAAGCAACAGGCATGTAAGATTGGATGTACACATGAATACTGAGGCAACTCAAATTTGTAAGCAATAATTCCAACCCTTTGCAATGCCTTATAGGGGCCATAATACCTCAATAATAATATGCCATCCTCCTTTTTCTACTTAAAAGGCACCTGATTATATGATTATAGTATTTCAAATACCCAATCCTCCACTTCAATGCCCCCTTCAATATGATGGTTATTTTATTTTTGTTTCATCTTATTTTGTGGTATAACCAACCTATCATTAAATAGTTTGAGAACATCTTTTTGGTTCCTTATTTGGTCCTTAATTACTTGAGCCTTTATAGTCGTTTCAAATCTGATGTAATGGATGGAGAATGATATCCATACAGTGCCATAAATCCATAAATTATATGAATGGAGGATTTTGTGAGCAAATTTATTCAAATCCTTTGTCTTCTTGCTCCATCATAGAAAACATTTAAATCGCTGACACATTTCAAATCAGCTAATGTGGTTCATCCTCAATACGATTATATGAAGAGAATTTGATTTAGAAATTTTCGATGGAGTATGGAATGATTTGTTGTACCACCATTCTACCGATGGTATCCACTTCACCCATTGTGCCTATTTATCACATGTAAATAAATGAAAACATATTTCTAAATATTTATTCACAATCTCAATTTTCCCATCATAGTAAGGATGATAAGATGAGCTATGAAGTAATTGAGTACCCAAACAATAATATACTCCAATCAAAACATTTCCAAAGAAAATTGGATACTTTTCATTTATAATAATATTTAGGATTCCATGTAAGTTTTGGACACCTTCCATGAGTGCTTCATCCATTGTACTTTCCTCAAAAGTATGATAAATAGAGAATAAATTTCCAGTTGATCTACCACTACCATAATGACATTATTTAATTTCCAATTGGGTAAACCTATAATAAATTCAATTGGAACTTCTTCTCAACACTGGCTTGGTATATCTAGTAGTTGTAGGATCCCTTGGGTCTTGATTGTCTCTCCCTTAACCTATTTACATACCACACATTCATCCAAAAACTCTTTTGTATGTGGTTTAATACCTTCACCAAAAAAATTGTTTCTTTATTGATCCTATGATACATCTTCAAGAACCATGGAATTACTCTTCCAATATAAGTGTTTAGTTCGAAGAGAAGTGTGATGCATCAAGCCATTTCATTAGTGAAATGTTCCTACAAGGAGGGCCCTTTTCCTTTGGCATTGCTTAGTGTGTTTTTTTTAAAGTCATATGGATGGAGTTATGTTCTAATGGGTCAATGGTTCAAACCTGCAAAACCCTTATTTTATATAATATGTTAAAAAAATCCAACGTTACATTAGCCATTTTTTAACAAATTATGCTCGTAAAAAAAATGTTAAATCGTCATCATTGGATATTGGTTCAAAATTGAAACCCTTAGATTGGGCCACCAATTGGGTCAGTTGGGGGCCAATTTGGCCATTATCAAGGGGCCATGTGGCACCATCTAATTGGGTGATGTGGAAACACCTAATTGGTCCATTTCATGCCCAATCGGATGCCACTAGATTTAGTGGATGTGGAGCCAAATTTAGTGATTCTAGAAACGGTAGCGGCGTTGCTACATTTATTTGGAGCTCCACTAACAGTATCCCCCTAACAACCAAATTTTGCTACACTTCCAATTTTTTTATGCCCCAATTTTATCTTGCACGAACTAAATTTTGTCTTTTTGTTTAGTTTGACAGGAACTTTCACTAGAAGCATAACTTCCACATACGAACTCATATTGTGGTGTCATTTGCATTGTTGGATTCCTTGTGATGAGATATTTTAATTGGTTATAGTTTCTATAATATATAGGGATTTTATTTTTGGGCCTTTAGGGGTCCTCCTGTATCACTTACAAAATTAGTATGTCATCAAAAAATACTCGTACAAATTCTGTAAGTGTTTGAAAACAAAAACTATCAACCTTTCAAATGTTGAAGGGAATCTAGTAAGTCCAAATAGCATAATAAAAAATTCATACTAACCTTCATGTTTTCTAAAGTCTATTTCATAGAATGTATTCTTGCCTCATTCTAATATCATCATGGCTAGAATAAAAATCCAACTTAATAAGAAAAATTATTTCATATAATTCATCTAATAATTCATCAATGATAGGAATAAGAATGCTATCTCTTATTGCCATTTTATTGAGGTATTTATAATCTAGAAACATATGTCATGAACCATCCTTTTCTATACCATTGGTGAAGAGAGAGAACTCTAGCTAGGTTGAATGATATCGACCTTTAAAATTTCTTGAAGCATATAATCAATGTCACTCTCATGTGAATATGGATAAGTGTAAGGACTAATTTTTGGCGGTATTCTTACCAATTTCAAATTAATAGCATGGTCATGGTCTTCAGTGAGTGGAAGACCCTTGGGAAACTCTCCAAATACCTTGGCACGATTGTTGATAAACTTTTGGATCTCTAAGTGTTTCAATATCTAATGAAGCATTATTCAAACAACTATAAGTGTTTTAATATCTATTGAACACAATTTTGAAATCGCACCATGGTTCCCATTTCTTAGTAATTGTTTTCATGCTATTAGAGATTATTGCATTACAATATTTCCCTTTGACACCTATAATATCAAATTCCTTACCTTATGATGTAAATCTCATGAAAAAATCCTTAAAATTAAGGCAAAATTGTTTTCAATGATTGTAACAACTAAATTGGTAATAGAACATCAACACCAACCATTTGTAGTTCATTCATAAGAGTATCAAATAAATGGTCCTCCATATTCAACTTAATAATATGGAACTTCCTCAAACAATTTATGGTACCTCCATGTACAATCATTACATGAAATTCCAATGTTGGATATATAAAGCAATTGAGAAGTTTTACCAATTTGTAATTGATGAAGTCATGAGTACTACCTGAATCAATCAACACTATTACATTTTTCTTTTTGATTTCTCCTTCTATCTTGAGATTTTGTTGGGCACTGATGCTATCCAATGCACATCCAATGTATGGAAAAGTATTGTTGGCCTTGTCGCTTCCAGCTCTAGATATTGTGACCATTCTAATTCTTGATATTCTTCTTTTTCATAGTCTTTGTAGAAAAAAATATCCTTAACAAATTTATGCCTCATATATACTTTTATCATATTTGAAACATAGTCCCTTTTCTCTTCTTTCATTTGTTTTCTTAGGTGTCAACCTTTTCAGTTTAGGATAGGGAACATGCTTTTCTTTAGGGTTGTTGGGGAAAATTTTTCTAGTAGCCATATTTTTACTTTCAACTTTCCTTGATAGACTAAAAGCACACTCTTTGGATTTAATTTTAAAGAGGTACAACTCAAGTTGGATTCTTTCCTTTAAAATCCCCATAAAGAGATCTAGCAAAATATCCTCTACAATGTTCTTTACCTTGAGTCTCAACTTTTTGAATTATTGAATATGATTTGTAATTCAACCTTTTTCAATTGAATAAAGAATATATTGGTTTTAATATCACCATAATTTGTTATGAATTTCTCCATTCCTTTCAGAAATCCATTAATAACTTATAAATCGATCTTGTTATAAATACATGGATGTCATATTTAACTTTTGTAAGGTTATCACTTGGTATATATCAAAGTATTGCTCCATTTGGAATCTCTATGTTATTGCATTTTTACCATCAAACGACATCATGTAGATATTCATAATGAAGTAGATCCTTGGCATTCTCTTGAAGCCATAATGATGTGAACCTTTGATTGGAAAGTCGTGATCATGGTTCTATGATTCTGTATTTGTGCTCTCTCATTGTAATAAAATAATCCTCATATGTGATTGAGTATAAACACTCTTCTTCTCTTTATGTTCATGATTGTTTTGGATCTCCATATCCATTTCAGGGAGCTTTTGTAATAGCATGGTTTGCAATTTTTTTATTTCTTCCTCATTTTGAGTCATGGATTTTTTGTATTTATTCCTTGAAATTTTGCATCTATTCATTATTTCCACTCACCATTTGTTCCATATGTGGAAACTAACTTCCCAAATTGGATACCTAGTACTGGACATCTTATTTTTCTTCATGAGAGATGGATGACATTTCTCGAGGTCTATATGTGGTAAAGTAACTTTTGAAGAACCCTTAGTAGCCATGTGAGTAAACAATAATTCTTTTTTTTCATATTTATGAGAAAATTTAATCATTAAACATACATTTTATCAAATTAGAGAAATTTTGAGGTCTAAAATGGTCCTCCTAAGGACTATTATAAAATAATAGTGAAAATTAAAAAATAATAGTGTATTACACTTTCAAAGTTTAGAGGAAAAAGAAAAAATTACTTTTTCAACTCATATTTTCAACTTGTCTCCCTATCTCAAATTTCAAGCAAGAGCACTCATTGGATGAAAAATTTAATTCATAATCAAAAGGAATACCCATATTTCATACTTTCAATGGACCTTTCTAAATGAAAAATGATAAATGCATTAAAAAATGTGATTGCAATCACATTTTTGAGGTATATCTCATTTTTAGTGTAGCAGGGTCCATCGAAAGTATGCAACATGGGTACTTCTTGGATGAGGAATTACATTTTTCATCCAAAGAGTGCTCTCTCTCAAAATTTTAATAAAAATATAGGGAGATAAGTTGAAAATATGAGTTGGAAAAAAAAAAAATATTTTTTAATCTTTTACCTTTTTATTCAAAAAATGGTGAATTGAATTGCATGGTTAACATTATCAGATTGATTCATATGGTTATTATAAATTTATTTTGGTTGCACATGTTTTATTTGAGGTCCATTTTAGAACTAAAAATTTCTTTAATGTTAAAATTTGTGTCAATTGTACGTTATGTACCTTTGAAAACCCTAATTTGTAGACTATCTAGTTGGATGACCTTTATTGTAATATATCATTAAAATTTGGTTCCTTTTCAATTTGAAATTTTCTCCTGCAGTACTTTGATATGTATTTTTTGTAATTACATAGGTCAAACCAAAATATGATGTTTCAAGCGAAGGTAATGGTAGAATTTTCAAACTTGCTAATTTTTGGAATTGTCCTAAGAGAGAAACTATATAGCATGTTGCATGTCAATTTTTTTTAATATGATTTTTAATTTTTTTATCTATATAACCTTGGTATGTCTCCTCATATCTCTAAAAATTTCATATTTTAAAACTTCTCTGGCATAAATTTACAAAAAAATTCCAAGATTACTCTTTGAAACTCATTTCAATATTATACAAACTCTAACTTCCATAGGGTATATCTCGAAAAAATTAGGAAACCAAAATTTAAAATTTTACTAATTATACATAAATATATCTCCTTAGTTTACTACAAATTTTATAGTTAAAAGTGTTCCAAGACTATAGTAAAATATAATTTGATATTTTGGGTAGATGTATTGTTATAACTCTCTCCAATAAGCACAAAAATTCATGGCTTTAATATTCCAAAAAAAATTATAGTAAAAAATCCAAGATTCACTTATTTGAGAGTCATTAAGGGCCATCCAAAAAACCTAACTTCCAGTGGGTGTATCTCAAAAGGTATAGTAAAACAAAATAGAATTTTTTTATACAATGTGCATCTATAACTCTCCTCAATTAATGCAAATTTTCATAGTACAAATATTATAAAATTACTTTTTTGCAAAAAAATGGTACAATGTGTCATTTGAGGCATAAAAACACTACAATAAATGCTGAGATACTAATTTTTATGATCCATGCAGGTTAAAATTTATATGGAGCCCATAATTATAGTTCAATTCAAAGGGTGGGGGGACTCCTTTTACAATAACTACTATATATAAGGTAGTATTTGATGCCCTAAGACTATGTCTCCTTAGTATGTAGGAGACAAGTGTTACAATTATAATTAAAGGATACACAGAATTTTACATCCAACATTAAAATATAACATAAAACTAATAATTCAATATCTAGGTATTAATAAGGGTTTTTTGGGTTCACATAATTTTTTTTTTAAGGGATTAACATCTTTGTGTTTCTCAATTCCTATATAATTTACTATCATGATTGGGGATGATTAACAATGGTAAAACAAAGTATAAAGAAATAAATTCAAATAAAAAATATGTTGATTACTCCAATAAAAATATATTACTATATGGAATGATCATGATCATATATAGGTAATCAAGGACTAGATTTATACATTCATTGTCCTATTATTTCCCATTAATCCTTTGAAGAAATGCAATGATATAATCATTAATTATTTTATTGGATTGGAAGTGTGTTGCACTTACCTATATTTCAATTTCATATATTTGATTTGATATGGAAAGTTTTTAAAATTTTTAATATTTATTCAATTCTTATCCATATAATTACCTCCATAAATTTTAGCATCCTCTTTCCAACTCCATAATTCTTTATATTTGATTTGATATGGAAAGTTTTTAAATTTTTTAATAGTTATTCAATTCTTATCCATATAATTACCTCCATAAATTTTAGCATCCTCTTTCCAACTCCATAATTCCTTGAAATTTTGGAATATTGTTCCTCTCAAAAGAATCTACAATAATCTTTTTGAACACAAATACTGCCTAATAATTGCAATATATACCTTTCTTTGAAGTGTAGTAGGAGAGAAATTCGTTCAATACCGTTGTCTCAAGTTTTCCAACATTGCATACATGTTTGCAATATATGGATTTTTTTAATAAAAAATAGAAACTCTATTTAAACACTACCAGTCAATCATCTTTCTTGCTGTAAGAAAAATGTAATCTTATATTTGTTTCCTCTCTTACTTGTTATGCTTCGTTTTTGTAAATATGTATATGCTTCATATGGTATGCGTTATTTATCTTTCTCGATGTTTATAAAATATTAAGAGGCTTATAGCTCCATGATTAAATTTATAGGGCCGGAGAAAATATATTGACATTGGTTAACTTCTTGAATTGACATACTCACCTTATCAACGTAATTGAGTATTTAGAAGAACAAGTCCTTCCAATATATGAAATGGATATCCAAATAATTGTGTTTGTGTAATGAAATTGTGACCATTTCATTCGTAAAGGCATTCATCTCCAAAAATGGATATCCAAATAATTGTGTTTGTGTAATGAAATTGTGACCATTTCATTCGTAAAGGCATTCATCTCCAAATCAATGGACCTTTTAATGTAAGTAATTCAAGAATATGAAAATTAAAAAATAGAAAAATTAATATTTTTGAATGGTCTCTACTACACCTTTTCTCAATCACAGTTACATGAATTAATACATTGTGGAAAAAATATGAATAAAGCCTTTCTTTGATATTTCATCATTTCATAAAGATTTCATAGGCCATAAACATTCTTTCGTGGAGGATAATTATAATGGATGAAATAAATCAATGGAACATGGAAACCCAAAATTCCTTCAAGGTCATGATTATGTTTTCCAATTTGTGTTACAAGTTATTTAAAATTAGTTAGGTGAGCCAATACCTCTCCTTTATTATCAATTTTATTTTATTTTTAACTAGTAATTCTTTTTAGTTTCATCAGCTCCACTTACTTGTTCATCTTTGTATTCCCATCTCATTTTTCATGGTGTTTTATTTCTATTTCATGTAGTCTTTGGTATTTTTTCCTTATAGTTTATCATGAAAATTGCATATTATTTGCATGTATAAGAATGGAAAATTGTAAATATTTCATGCAATTTATCTCATGTAAGTGGGAACCCAAAAAATAATTTAAGTATGCATCCCTTTTTGCTTGTGCATGGGAGAGTTTATAGTGTTGCAAGTTGTCCAAAAAATGTGAAGTGATGACCAATTCCTCTTCTTATTTGTTATTTTTGTTTCAGTTTCACCCATCATTCCATTTTTTTCATTTAGACTACCTCATTACTCACGTTTGTCTACCTCTTCTCATTTTGCATGGTGTTTCCTTTTTTTTCATTTAGTATTTGTCATTGTTTCCTTCTAGCTTGTCTTGGAAACTAAAAATTATTAGTAGGTGTAAGGATCATAGTCTACAAATAGTCCGTGCTACTAGTCTCATCAAAATAAGAAACACAAAATTTGTCCAAGGTCTCCTCATTTATTTGTTATCCATGGGTGAGTGTGCTAACTTAGGCTTGCAAGTCATTTAAAAAAGGTTAAGCAGTGACCAATTCATCTACTTATTTATAATTTTTGTCGTATTTTACTAAGTGCTCCCTCATGATTCCATTGCCTCCACGTCGTTGTTCACTCTTGTATTCCTCTTTTCATTCCACATGGTGATTTACTTTTATTTCATAGATTATTTGGTGTTATTGCCTTGTCTCATTCTCAAAAAATGCATCTTTATTGTAAGGGTAAGGATGGTGGCTCGTATATATTCCATTCAAACAATCTCACATATGTGGAAAGCCACAAATTAATTCAACATGTCTTTATTTCTTACTTCACCACTATATTTTCATACAACATTTTATGGGATGCCGACATTGATTTTGTTATAATTATGACAAAAACAAGGAATACTCGAATGTCAAAGAATTCTTTTATAAGGACATCCAATTTTTTCATAGTCCATCCTTCATTACAATTTTTGTGTGCACAATTATTCATGTTTTAGTTTGTTAGGAATGGTTCTTTTTCCTTCATAGTTGGTATTTCAACACTCATATAGCCTAAAATAAACTTTAGGGCACTCGATAGTGGTTTTCCAATATGTGATTTTGAGTGGCTGCCAATATTTTGATGCTTTTCTAATACAATCGGAGTGACTGAAATAACCCATGTGTTGGTTCTCTAGCAAGTTTCGGTGAATAGTCATTGATTAGATGCCATACACATGGTAAAACAATACTATAATAATTTTGAATTGTATCACAAAATTGTTCTGGATATATCATAACCACATCATACACACAAGAATTAATCATTCATTCACACATAATAATCCCACCAAAACATGATAAATAAATCAAATACACATATCCACCCATCAGAACATTCATCATTAATTTTTCAAACATTTCAATATTACATTAGAATTTCAACACAATGTATTATATGTTTGTATGTATATGCATGTGCATATGCATACTAACTTTGAATATCATATTTTAGATGTTTTATTTTTTATATAACCATTGTATTTTTATAGTATTTAATGAATTATTCAAGAAAAATAATTTTTATTTTATTTTATATGATATAAAAGTTGTCTTCACTTGTTTGACACATTTCTTTTTGTTTTTCTAACCTAAGGATATATATTCCTTAAATATATGTTGAAATGATTACAATTTATTATGAACTATCCAAACAATCATCATTATAAAGTAGTTTACAGTAATTTTTAATAATAATCTTCTTTACATGTGAATAAGACAACCCTTTATCGCTAATACAATTTTGTCTTCCGATAATCATTTGAAAGTTTTGAGGAATGCCAAATTTGAATGTTTTCTATAAAAACAATAAAAATAGCACTCATTATAATATTTTTTAAAAGTGCTAAAATCAATGAAAAACAATGCTATGAAAGACCCATTTTATCACATATTATAATACATCATACACAAAAAAGATAGAAATTTTCTATAAGGCATTTTCCTCTTATTTCCATATGAAGTATTGGTTTCCATTGCTACTATTAAGTGCATTTCATGTGGAAAAATAAATGATGAGATGAAATAATTATTACCCAGAAAATGTACATCAAGGAAGTGCACATTAACTATGTTTATTTCAGCTACGTGTACTTCATATATTAAAATTAACTGTGTATCTCATATATATATTAAGATTAACACGACTAATAGTTATTGGAATTATTTCCCTATCATTACATATTACATATGATGTATATTAAGATTAACACGACCTACAACTATTGGAATTATTTCCCTATCATAACCTATTACGTATGATGTATAAACAGTTCATTGCCCGATAATTAGAACAATCAAAACTTTTCCTTCTCGCATTATTTCTTAAAGAACCCAATCGTAAGTTTTCCTCAAGTAGATTTTAGATTAGTTGTTTTCTATTAGTATAAAAAAACAGAAAGCCTGATATGATATATATCTTCATAATTATCCATTCACCTTCTATTTTGTGATACATCGAATGCATCCAAATGGTGGTAATGATATCTTAGATGTTTGTCAATGGAAAACAAGAGCTGCCATGAGCTCACATAGTCATAGTATGTCCACAGACTTAAAGATTAAATCTCTTGGTGTAGGAGAGGAACTTGTGAAGATTTGGGAAATGTTGCATTTGAAACGAGTTGGATTTTTTTAATGAAATATCCTTTGTTAATCTTTTGAAAAACAAATTTGTGCACATATGGTTTGGGAATATCAATATTTACAGGTTAATCATACACCAACGAGTCGAGCTCATATTGGAGCTATTTATGTTGAATTTAGCAATTTCAAAGCTGTTTTTATATATTGTACTTAAGAGAGTATTGTTTGAATTGGTTGTGAATTAGTTGAATCTACTATAGGGAATATTAATTAACTTATAAGAGATGAAACAATGTTTCTGAGAAGATATATGAAATTGGGATTTATATAACATTACAAGTATCATCTATACCCATTGTGATTATTTCATAAATAATGCAATTGTTTGGATTATGATTATTTTCAATAGTTCAAAAAAAAAAAAAATTATAAATAAGAAATTGTAGTTCTTTGAAGATAACAAATATATTTGAAATAAAACAAATTTTAACAAAATTAGATGAAAAGGGATAATTATAACCCATTGTCATTATTTAAGAAATAATTCAATTGTTTAGATTATTTTCAATAGTTCTAAATCTCAAAAAATTTAAAAAATAAAAAATAAAATATAAATATGAAATTGTAGTTCTTTGAAAATAGAAACTATACCCTAAATAACACAAATTTTAATAAAATTAGATGAAAAGGGATAATTATAATATATACATGTTAATAAGTGCATAACATAAAATTCAATGAGGACATATAAGAAAAGTTCTAGCATCATAGGTAAAATCTCATGTTAGATATGTCCAAAAAAATTAATGAAGTAGCCAATAATTTATACTTTCTTATGGTTATAAGAAATCATAAAAGTCTCCCACCTTTATACCTTTTTCATAATTTTATAAATCCTTTCAAAGGATTCAGAAGAATGATAAGAAAATAATTGATGTTTTTCATATCAGTATAAATCAAAATAAAAAGAGGAGATTTAGTTCCCATAATTTTATTAAGATGTAACACATGACTATTAGAATTGTAATAATATGAATAAACAATGAAATGAACTATAAAACATAAGAGATATTTTACAGTTTTATGCATTACACGCCCACAACAAATATAAATTTAAACATAATCTATACCTTGGGGTTTAGGCTTTTTTGATGCGAACAATTTTTATTTAATACTTCCAGATCTACCAAATTATGTTTTCCAACTGGTGTGTCTCATCATTAAGACATTGATGGTGATGCCTTGATGATGATCAACACTTGTTGGCCCGAAACGTGTTGTAGTATTACAACAACTCCCCATTATCTAATTAAAATAGATTAGAAAGGATAATGGGGACCCTTTAAAATTTTTAGGTTAATGTTTGTTTTAGAAATAAAACTTAAATATAGATTTTATATTAGACTAAGCTTTATAAAATAAATAAAAACACCTAAAAAGGAACCCTCAAATCGAAAAGGCACATAAGTGGGGGGGGGGGACGACATTATTGAAATCGCGAACAACGAATCTATGAAATAGCGCATTTCTGAAATCCATGTAGTGAATGTACAATTGTGAAATGCTGAAATGCGAGGTAGCGAAGCCGTCACTTAACAAATGCCGACATCGTAAGCTGCCATCTGAGAGATGTCGATATCGCATCCTGTCTTAAAACATCACAATGTCACACTTCGCGTTTCAAAGATGGCTTCGAGTGTTATGAATCACCAATAATCAAAATCGTCGATCAATGAATCCTGATATAATGACATATGTCAAAATCACAAGAACCTATGCTTGTCAATTTAATGTTAATTCAGGTGTTTTATGATCTCAAGGCTTGTAATTGATTTGTAATTATTTCAAATATTAATACCAAGGATTTCCCATTATGCATGAGTTAAGTTGACAGGACAGTTAATATCGTTTGAAGTGATTTCAGCTTATCCTCTCGGGTTTTCTTTTAAACATGGTAAATCGAAACACTAAGGCATAAAAGGATGTCAAGGATTATTAAAGCACAAAGGAAATCTTCCACCCCATCACTGTCAGTCATATAGCAAGAGGAAAACAATGAAATGACTCCCCTAATCTCGGATACTACATGCAACCCATAAATTGGTTTTTCAAGCTGGGAATGGATCTATTAGTTGTTCAAGAATTAGAAACTCAAAGTAATTCTGGATATAAAATTTGTGGCTGAAGATGCTTTTTCCAATGATTCAGAATCATTGACGGACACTGCTAATTTTTTTCTTCACAGAATTTATCCTCATCCTAAAATGTTGCCATACACTAAATTAGTGAAATGGGTGTTGGAAAATGTAGATATCAGAGATAGAAAATTTGTTACTCTAAGTAGAACTGTCATTGGCTCTCTCAAGCCATTAGATATGAAGAATATGAATAAACTACCAGAACCCCAGAAGAGATATGATGCCCAATTTGTTCAAGAGTTCATGCTCTAGAATGACCATCCTGCAACTGTAATTAAAGAATGGAGAAATAATCCTAACTGGCATAAGTGCAATGATAAGGGTATGTATTCAGTCGTCTCTCTCAAAATACCATTCTCTCAAATAGGTGAAATGATGTGTTGTCTCTTTGGATCTGTAAATACAACCAAATTTAAAGAAATTTGGAGACCCTTGATAGAAGCAGCCTCTAATGGCTATATTCTAGATTCGGCTACTATTCTTTCTGAAAATTTGATCAGATTTATTAGAGCTTATAGAGAAAATAGAAATTCCCCACCCAATGTACTCTCTCCTTTTTATATGAGCTCCTATACCTTAGACGTTGTTTTCTTTTCCTTTGAATTTTCATCATTATGATGGAAATGGACCAGAGAAGTTGAAACCCCCATTTATGTACAGTTAGATTTCTAATGGGAGTCAAAATACCATTCTCACATGTTCAAAATATGCAATGAAATAATGCTCTCAGTCTTCCAAGTCATTTTCAAAAGAAAAATCCCTAGAGTCACCCTTGAAGCCAATAAGAGTCTCAAGTCTGTAGGTTGGTGGTTTGGTGAAGAGAATTTTATATACATCTGTACTTTTGGAAGTTATGAAAATCCTCATGTCCTACCCTTGTATATACCATACAAATTGTTAGCCAAAGATATTTCTTATCAAACAGTTGATCATGGTTTGACTAAAATCCTGAAAGATGCCAAAAGGACCATTTGGCCAAATTTTCCTTTTTCCTGTGGTTCATATGCCCTAGACAATTTCAAGCATACATGTCTTGAAATTGATTGATTAAAACCTTTCAAATTTCCAACTTTACCTAATAGAAGTTACGATCCCTAGGGTATTTCTAGAGAGATAATGAATTCATTCAAGTTGCGAGCATTTGAAACAATTCACGAATTTTCAACAATTCAACATAAAGAAGATGGAGTTTTCAGTCGAGAAGATTCGCTAAGATTCAAAGTATATTGAGAACAGATAAATGCTCGTTTTCCAGATTATTTTTTTCACAAAACATAGCCGAAGGCAGAACGGGTTATCGTTGCAATAGCTTCTCAAGTACGAGTACAAGTTCAAGAAGAAGAAATCGCTAATGTTCAACACGATGATAGATTCATCCAACATTGGGAAGAATTTGAGAAAGCACTGTCAGAGATTGATGCCCTTGCCATTCATTCAGAAAATATGCGTATTGTAGGTGCTACAAGTTCCATGAATCTTATAGGAGAATCAAGTATGCGGCATGTTTCTGCTGATATAGATAACTCCAAGAATGAGGAAGAAATCATAGAAACCTCATTCACTACAGAGGTTTCCAAAATTATTCTTGACCAAATCCAGATCCAAGGAAATAATGATACAAAAGAGAAACAAGAGGAAACAATAGCCTAAGATATGGAAATAATTATAGCTTTTCTGACTACTGAAATATTCCTGAAATTTGAATAGATATCGCCACTAGACATATTTTACAATCTAAGGCATAAAGCTGTCATGACCAACTCAAAGAAGAAATGAAAGATGGAAGAATCTCTAGAACTACCTATGGAGTCAACATTAATGTGATTCCTTTGGAAATGAACTCAATCATCTCCACGGAAAGAGCTTCATAGATTATCTCAATTTTTAGGTGCTTATGCAAATGCGAAAATTGATAAGGCAGTCACGGTTGAATCATTGATTTTAGAAAAGGACTAGAAAATTTCTCAAATGGAGCAAGTTTTCTCTGATGAAAAGCAAATAATCAAGCAGGAGATTTTGTTAAACATTAATAATCTAGAAGAAATGTATGAAGGTATCAAACTAAAACTTGAAAAATAAATTAAAGAAAAAGATCAAAAAATCATCAAATGCAGCACGCGATTGAAAAGCTCCAAGAAAAGCCTGAAATCAATGAAGAAAATAAAGCAGCAACAGAGTTGGAAGCATTACTGGCAACAAAACAAGAAATTTTTTATTAGAAGTATAATCAAATTCAAGAGAAAGTTAAGACCAGTGATCAATTAGTTACTCAGATTTCCAACCTAAGAACTTATTATGAAGAAATTGATGACAAAGTGTCAAAATACATAGATTGGAAAGATACTGCATAGGGTAGATCGGCTGATCTCCCTCTTCTTGAAGAATCAATCAAAGATATAATATTTGGAGATTGGGATATTAAAATGAAGAACTTTGAATTAGCTATTATCATAGCTAATAATTTATCTTCCAGCATCTCTGAGTATATACAATATTCTCTTCTACAAACCAACCTGATTCACGAAGCATCAAAAGAAACTCTGCCAGAAATCAGTTTCCTAAAACAATCCTCGCAAGAGACATCAAACAAAAAATATCTTGACATAGAAAATATGATAAGGATAAATATGGAGATTTAATGGTACTTTTTGATTAAGCCTCATAACCAATTGATAATGTTGAGGTGCCTCTCCAATTCAGCAACTCAGCTTCTTCCGACACTAAATGATGCAGTATTCACAGGCTAGATGAGAATGCAACCAATTCATCCCCCCCAGCTCCAACATATGATCAAAGCATGCCATCTCAAAGACCATCTAGAGAATGAAACCAAGAAATAGTCATAGACTATTACAACTTATGCATTTTATTTTCCTAGTTTATAGTTTTATATTCTAAAGTAATATTAAAAGACTTCCTTTACAAGTCTTCTATTTTTGCAATATTAATTACTATTTAAACCCCTTTCATGCATTTATATTAGTTTTAATTTATGTTATCATTAGAATAAATCACCCCACTAGTGTTGACTTCATTTCTCTTGTTATATAAAATCTCTTTATACGGGAAACTGGTCCCTTGATCCCCAGTCAGACCCACCATTTTCAATGGAAAAGGAGTTGTTTTAAGCTCCCGACCGAGTGGATTCCCTAATGTTGAGGAAGTCACTTTCCATCCTTCAACATTTTTGGTACTATAAGGAGGGCATTAGACCATGTATGGCATTTAAAGGTAAATCTAAGATTCAATCCCCCTCCAAAGCTCCTACAGCTTCTAGATCTCGTTCATTATCTCCAAGTGATAATTCTAAAGTTGTAGAGCCATTTATTTCATCTCCTGAAACATTACCTCGTAGACCTTCTTCAGATCATATTCTCGAGTCTCTTGAAGTTCAGTCTTTAATTGAAAAGTTAGAAAAAATAACTATATCTCTGAATAAGCTTATTAATCCTGAAATTTCTGAAGAAAGCGTTACATCCAAATTTTGAGGTACTGGTGTGTTAACCCAATCTCAAAGTGAAAAACATGGGATAAATCCTTATTGGTTTCCTATTTTATCTCATGTTGAGAAAGCTACTAAATCAACATCTTAATTAGGTATCAATGAGATCACATCATCTTCATCTCCATTTACTCCCATATTCTCTTCTAATCAACCCATTTATGCTTAAACCATTAGTGTTGTTGTAAGTTGTACTACTTTAGTAGTTAGTTCTTCTCCATCCACATCTGCTTCTAGAACTACCATCTCATCTTCGAAAACAACTACTCAATCAATGGTAAACTTACCATGGGTCAATTTGGTGTCGTTGAAATGGTAAATTTACATCCTATCCTAGATCATCCATAAAAATGGTTACCAAAGCATAATCCTGATGATTGTCTTCCCGCAGAATAACATCTAAATAATTTTATGTTAGCCATGAACCTTAATGGCATTTAACATTAAGTTGTTGTTGTTAGATTGTTTCCATATACTTTCTGAGTATCTACAAGATCCTAGTACTTTTCCCTCCCTTCAAGTTCCATAGGCAATTGGAATACTTTTCAATAACTATTTCTTGCCAAATTTGGTGATGATAGGAAAATTACGTCACTAATCAATGATATTTCTAATTTAAAAGATAATATAGGTGAAAAGATCAAAGACTTCAACTCCAGATTTAATATGTTATTGAATAAAATTCTAGCTACCTCTAATCCCATATTGTATGTCCAAATAGAATGGTACATATCTTCTCTTCCTTATAATATAGCACTTTTTGTAGATAGAGCTAATAAAGTCACTCTTGTAGAAAACATGAAAGAACCTTTGTCCATTAAAAGAAGAAAAGTTGCTTTAGAAAAGAAGACTGAGCTTGAAGATAAAAGATCTAAAAGGTAACACTCAAAGATGAGCCAAAGAAGAAATATCCCAAAGATCCTTTTGATCTCAAGGGATTGCAAAAATTTCTCAAAACTATGTCTAATGATATGGTTGAAATAAAAAAACAGGCCGCTGAGACCTCTACCAGAAAACACTTTATATCATTTAGAAAAAATCAATCCTTTGTCTCTTAGCCTCCCAACGTTATTTTTAATGTTGAATCTTAACATAAGAAGAAGAAGAAGAAAATGCAGCTTCTGTCGATGAATCCCAAGATGAAGAAATTGTTGAAGTACATGGATTATGGGATTTCATTTTACCTTCCTCTAATGAATAGATAGAAGCCGAAGCCATGCATGTTAGCACTAGAAGTAGGAATTCTATAGAACCAACTTAGTCAACTCAAAAAAATAAAATTCCCACTTCTATTTCTAAATATAAACCTGCCAATGAAAAACCTCCAGTAAAATTATCTCAGTAGGTTATCACTGATTCCCAGCCAATCAAATCTACACCCAATCATCAATATAAAACTTTAGTAGTATCTGATACTATTTAGTATATATAATCTATGGTATGAAGAAGATTAAATCCAATATTTCTCTTTATAAAGATAGGAAATTAAAACAACAACACAAAATTTTAATGAAAGAGTTGAATGCAGTTACAAAATCCCGTCTTCCTCCAAATTTTGTAGCCAAAGCCGCTAATGGAATATGAAAACCTTTGATTGACAATTCAAACAAGGTTAATGCTTTAGGCTCCATTTTTATGGGTAATAGATCTAATTCTCATACTCCTCCTTTTCTTTTAACTTTTGAAATATACAATATAAATGTTCATAACTGTTTGATTGATTATGGGGCTTCATCCAATATAATTCCATATTCAATTGGAAAAAAATTAAATATCACACCATAGAATTCATCAGTTAGTATAGTTAAATTGGATAGTAAAAAGGTTAAAGTATTAGGAGAGATTCACTCACTAAGTATTAGATTTTGATCAAACTCAAAATTTTCTCAGATTATTGATATACTGATAGGAGACATCCCTGAATTTTACGGTTTAGTTCTTAGCCTAGACTGGTCTAAAACATTACATGCATATTTTGCAACAGACTGGTCTCATATGTGGCTCCCATATAATTGAAAGCCAAACCATATCAGAGTCAATATTTGGAAAAAATACCATTTAATAATAACATTGTGGGCAATTATTCTATAGATTCATTCTTAGGAAATTTCAGTGTGCAAATTTCACCTTTTTCAGTCAATTATATTAAATCTCAAGTTGAAATTTTTTCTCAAAATGATTCCATTATATGCTTCAATTTCGAAGAGGAACTATAGTCCAATCTCCATTTTGGAAACTTTATTTTGATGGATCAAGATCCAATGATGGAACAGGAGCAGGGTGCGTAATTATTCACCCAAAAGGCGAGAAAACCATGCTAGCTTGTAGGCTAGAATTTGAATGCACTAACAATATTGTTGAATATGAGGCATTGGTTCAAGGTATTCAAAAATAAATTAGTCTTTATATACAATATATTAAGGTGTTTGGAGATTCATATATTGTGGTAAGATGAGTGCGAAATACTATTCACTGTCTCTCAATTCACCTAAACCATTACCAATCTTTGGTTTAGGACCTAACATCACATTTTATTGCATTCAATATCTCTCCTATTGCTAGATCATAGAACGCCAATGCCGACCTTTTAGCTAGTGTTTCCTACAAGCTTATTCTGCCTGAATATTTTAGTCCCGACAGATTCTCTACTGAATTAATTTTCCGACCATCTATACGAGATATTGTTACTAGTTTGCGGGTTTTTAATGACAATAGTGATATTTTAAGTTTTCTTACTTCTGAGAAAACATATAATGAAGAAATTATGGACAAGGATGAGCATGATAATCAAATCAAGCAACAAATTAATAAAACTTTTTTGCCAAAATCCATGGTCAAGTTTGAATGTTTATATGATTTAAAGTATATATTTAAGAAAGTAAACAATTCTAAACTACAAAGTTCTACTCTATGGTATGAATTAGTTAACTTAGGATCTACTATTTTACATCAAGATATGAATCTAGGTCTTAGCCTTTCATTGGAAGAAAGAAATGCGTTCATTTCATTATTGAACAGATACAAAGATATTTTTGCATGGAATTACCAAGAGGTTAAAACATATAATCATCAATCATCCAACATACTGTTCCTATCGTACCAGATGTTAAACCTATTCAATAAAAGCTCAGGAAAATTCATCTAAACATGGAAACCCAAATAAAAAATGAATTAAACAAATTATTGAAAGCCGAAATAATTTTTCCTCTTATACATTCAAAATGGGTTTCTAATTTAGTACCTATTAGGAAAAAGAGTGGAGATATTTGGATTTGTATTAATTTTAGAAATCTTAAAAATTCATGTTAAAAGGATATTTTCCTTTACCATAAATGGAACAATTTTTACAATCAGTAGCAGGTTCTGAATTCATGTCTTTTTTAGATGGATTTTTAGGGTATAATCATATTTTAGTCCATCTAGAAGATCGTTTGAAAACAACATTTCGAACCAAATGGGGAACTTATGCATCTCAAAATATGCCCTTCAGACTAATGAATGCAAGAGCCACATTACAGAGAGCCATGGATATTGCATTCAAAGGATTGATAAATAAAACAGTGGTAGTATACCTTGATGATATAACTGTATATTCAAGAGATAAAAATAATCACTTTCATGACTTAAATCAAATCTTTGAAAGATGCAGGATATTTCGGATCTCTCTTAATCCAAAGAAGTAAACTTCTAGGTTTTATTGTATCAAAGAATGGAATTTGTATTGATCCAGACAAGATTAGAACAATTTCAGAAATTCGACTACCACATAACAAGATATCAATGCAGTCCTTTTTAAGATAGATTAATTTTTTCAAACAATTCATTCCAAATCTTTCACATATATTTCTTCCACTACAAAAAATGAAGAATAAAGATACATTGTTTAGATGGGGAGAATAATAAAAGGAATATTTTCAAACAATCAAAGAAGCAATCGTTGATGCTCCTTCTCTTTCAATTCCTAAATTTTCCAATGATTTCATTTTATATACCTTTTCCTCAGAACTATCATATGCAGTGGTCTTAACTCAACCAAATGATAAAAAACTCAAAACCCAAATTTATTTTTCAATTTTAATTTTCAAGGAGCTAAATTGAACTATTAAGGAGTCGAAAAATAGGCATTTCCAGTTTATAAAGCGGTCAAGTATTTTCGACTATTTCTTTTGCAAACTCATGTCAAGGTAATAGTTCCATTCTCATCAGTCAAAAAAATACTTATACAGAAGGAACAAGGAGAAAAAAGGGTTAAGTGGGTAACAACAATGCAAGAATACGATTTAGAGATAAAACCCACTAAAATTGTAAGAGTTCAAGGATTTTGCAGGTTGATTACAGGAATGAATGACACATCATTAGATGAGGTAGCAACTAGTATTGAAAATTTTATAGAGGAACTCAATGTTAACCCTCAATCTCAATATGTTGATTTAATATTTTATTTAAAGAACGGTCATGCTCCACAAAATTTGTATTTAAAAGGAAAACGAGCATTAAGATTGAAAACTAATCAATATCAATTAGTCAATGATGTGTTATTCAAAAACAATTATGACTCTAACTTACTCAGATACTTATAGAAAACTGAAATACCTAATGTGCTCTAGGAACTTCATGATGGACTAGCAGGTCGACACTTTGGTGGAGACACCACAACACATAAAATTTTACATGCAGGATATTATTGGCCAATATTATTCAAATATGCACATATTTATGTCCAAAATCGTAAGATTTGTCAAACTACGACAAGAAGACAAAGAAAAGCTTCAATGCCACTTCAACAAGTCAATATGGAACAACCTTTCGAAAAATGGGGACTTGACATAATAGGTGAGATCGTTCCTCATTCTTCTAAACAACACAAGTATATATTGAATGATACCGACTATTTTACGGAGTGGGTAGAAGAAATACCTCTTAGGACGGCTAATTCAGAAAACATTTTGGTTTTATTGATCAATTCATCATTACAAGGTTTGGTGTTCCTAATGCTTTGGTATTTGACAATGATTCTTATTTTTCGGGTAATGCCATGACTGAATTTGCTTTGAAAATACGTTTTAAATTAAAATATTCTGCAAATTATTATCTTCAAGGAAATGGTATAGCAGAATCAACAAACAAAAACTTCATAAGGATAATTAAATGAAGGGTTGATCAAAACCAGAAAAACTGGCATAAATCCTTAACCTTAGCATTATGGGAAGATAAGATAACTAGAAAATATTCAATAGGAACTTATCCTATTTTATTGGTATATGGGAAAGAGGAAATTTTACCTTTGAATATAGCTATACCATCAACAACCTTAGTTCAATTCATTAATGAAGAACCTTTCTTTGTCATACAATTAAGAATGTATGAAATAATTAGAATGGAAGAAGAAAGAGAGTAAAAATGGTACACAGTCATCATCAATAGTTGATCAAAACTTCGTTTCATTCAAATACAGTCAAAACTAAAGATTTTGAGATTGGATATTTGGTATTGATATGGGATGAAGTGCATGGGGATAAAGGAAAACCTACAAGATTTCAAAAACTCTGGCTTGGTCCTTTTCAAATAATGGAGAAAATAGGTCCATCAACTCTTATGTTGCAAGATTTACAAGGGAAGAAGGAAACTCTTCTTGTTAATGGACTTGTCCTTAAAAATATTTTTCTTAAAAGAACAATTGTTCTTTTGTATAAATATGTAGATAGGTTTAATTTAAAATAAATTAAGTTATTGCAATATTATGCAAAAGGTGAAACACATTGTTATTCTTCTTGAACATTGAAGTTTTAATCCTTAAAGATATAAAGTAAGGAAATAAATCATAAATTGAATTCTCTACTTCTTTGGAAAATTTTGATTTAAATAGCTGATTAGAAAGAAGAATACTTCTGACTGATGTGATTTGAAAAATTATTTTGACATGGATCATGTTCAAAAAGTTACTTTCACAAAGTGGGAAATTTTATTGAAGTATTAGCATATTTTACTCAAATGGTCATCCAAAAGCTCATAAAGAGAAAAATTACAACCTCCCCATTCATTTATATATTAGATATATTTTTCCAAGTGTAAATCAAAAATATAAAAATAAATAATAAATAAAAATAAAAACTTTAAAGTCGAGAGATCTCATCACAAGTCGACTTATCATGTTCATAGGAAACTAATAAACTTGACATTATCAATTGGGTACCAAACCAAGATAATGGCTGATGGCATCAAAAACTTGAGACAAGGGATCTCATCACGAGTCAGCTTGTTCAAATTTATTATAACCAATGAATGACATTATCACTTCTCGCCTCCAAACCAAGATAATTATTTTAAAGTGGCAAAAGAAGAAAAATATACAGATAAAATGAGTAATTATATTACCTTTGGAGATATCTATTATATTATGAATGGGATACTGGTTCATTTTTGGTTAAATAGTAACCTTGTCAAGGCTATGAACGTCTGCTGGCAGCAGTGGCTCTACTAGTGACTAATAATTTTATCAAATAAGCTAATATTTCATTAAATTACTACTTACCTTTTCAACTTATTAAGATTTGATTCATTTAAAGAGAAATTTCATTCATAAAAGAAAGAGGAAAATTTTCAAGTAAAACCAGGGTATTTAGATTAGAATTTACCTA
The DNA here is from genome assembly GCA_034641835.2 of Pinus albicaulis. Taxonomy (NCBI): domain Eukaryota; kingdom Viridiplantae; phylum Streptophyta; class Pinopsida; order Pinales; family Pinaceae; genus Pinus; species Pinus albicaulis. Next base: position 1,092,719,842 of record CM076578.1, read on the forward strand.
TATAAAATTATGATTTCAATTATTTATAAATTTTCTATAATATTGTCTTTAAGTATTGAGATTTATCAAATATTCTTGATTCATCGAGTGTGTCGCCAACTTTTGTAGTATTACAACAACTCCCCATTATCTAAGTAAGATAGATTAGAAAGGCTAATGGGGACCCTTCAAATATTTTAGGTTAATGTTTGTTTTAGAAATAAAAATTAAAGATAGGTTTTTTATTAGATTAAGCTTTATAAAATAAATAAAAACACCTAAAAAGGAATCCTCAACCTGAAAAGGCACATAAGTAGCAGGAAAACATCAGCAAAATCGCAAACAATGAATCTTTGAAATAGCACATTTATGAAATCCAAGTAGCGAATGTACAATTGCAAAATGTCGAAATGCGAGGTAGTGAAACCGTCACTTAACATATGCCAACATCATAAGATGTCATCTGACAGATGCTGATATCGCATTTCGTATTAAAACATCACAATGTCACACTTCACATTTTGGAGATGGCTTCGAGCATTAAGAATCACCAACAATCAAAATCTTCGATCAATGAATCCCGATATAATGACATCTGTCAAAATCACACAAACCGATGCTTTTCAATTTAATGTCAGTTTAGGTGCTTTATGATCTCAAGGTTTGTAATTGACTTCTTATTATTTCAAATATTAATACTAAGGATTTCCCATTATGCATGAGATAAATTGATAGGGTAGTGATTTCATCTTATCCTCTCTAGTTTTCTTTCCAACTGGGTAAATCCAAACACATAGACATAAAAGGATGTCAAGGCTGATTAAAGCACGAAGGAAATCCACCACCCCATCACTTTCCACCATACAACAAGAGGAAAATGGCGAAATGGATCCCCTAATCTCGGATACTTCATGCAACCCAAAAATTGGTTCTTCAAGATGGGAAGGGATCTATCAGTTTTTAGAGAACGAGAAACCGCAAGTAATTCTAGATAGAAAAGCTGTGGCCGATGATACTTTTTCCAATGATTCAGAATCATGGAGGGACACTACTAATTCTTTTCTTCACAAAATTTTTGCTCGTCCTAAAATGCTGCCATACACTAAATTAGTGAAATGGGTGTTGGACGATGTAGATATCAGAGATAGAAAATTTGTTACTCGAAGTAGAACAGTCATTAGCTCTCTCAAGCCATCAAATTTGAAGAATATGTATAAACTAACAGAACCCCAAAAGATATATGACTCCCAATTTGTTCAAGAATTCATGCCGAGAATAGCCATCCTGCGACTATAATTACATAATGGAGAAATGATCCTAACTGGCATAAGCACGACGATAAGGGTATGTATTCAGTCGTCTCTCTCAAAAGCCCATTCTCTCAAAAAGCTACAATGATGTATCGTCTCTCTGGATCTATAAATACGGTTAAATTTAAAGAAAATTGGACACCCTTGATAGAAGTAGCCTCTCATGGATATATTGTATATTGGGCTACTATTATTTCTAATAATTTTATCATATTTATCATAGCCTATAGAGAAAATAGTAATTCCCCACTCAATGCAGTCTGTTTTTCATTTTAATTTTCATCATTACGATGGAAATGGACCAGAGAAGTTGAAACCCATATTCACGTACAGTTAAATTTCTTATGGGAGTAAAAATAACATTCTCACATGTTCAAAATATGCAATTACATAATTGTCTCGGTCTTCCAAGTCATTTTCAAAAGAAAAATCCCTAGAGTTACCCCCAAAGCCAATAAGAGTCTCAAGTTTGTAGGTAGGTGGTTTGGTGAAGAGAATTTTACATACATCCATACTTTTGGAAGTTATGCCAATCCTTATGTCCTACCCTTGTATATACCAGAAAAATTGTTAGCCAAAGAAATTTCTTATCCAACAGTTGGTCATGGTTTGACTAAAATCCTGCAAGATGCCAAAAAGACTGTTTGGCCAACTTTTCCTTTTTCCTATGGTTCATATGCCCTAGATAACTTCAAGCATGCCTATCTTGAAATTTATCGATTAAAACCTTTCAACTTTCTAGTGTTTCCTAATAGAAGTTATGATCCCTACGGTATTGCTAGAGAGATAATGAATTCAGTCAAGTTGCGAGAATTTCCAAGCGAGTCTGACAGATTTGATGATATGTTTGAATTAATTCACGAATTCTCAAAAGTTCGGCATAAAGAAAATGAAATTTTCAGTCCAAAATATTCGCTAAGATTCAAAGTATATTGGGAATAGAGAAATTCTCATTTTCCAAATTATTTGTTTCACAAACCAGAGCCAAAGGCAAAACATGTTATAGTTACAACAGCTTCTCAAGTACCAGTACCAGCTCAAGAAGAATAAATCACTAATGTTCAACAGGATGATAGATTCATCCAAAATCGGGAATAATTTGAGAAAGCACTGTCAGAGATTGATACCCCTGCCATTCAAAATTCCATTCATTGATAAACTATGTCTATCGTAGGTGCTAAAAGTTCCATGAATCTCACAGGAGAATCAAGTTTGTAGCATGTTTTTGCTGACATAGATAACTCCAAGAATCAGGAAGAAATCAAATAAACCTCATTCAATGCAGAGGTTTCCCAAATTATTCTTGAGAAAATCCAGATCCAAGGAAATAATGATACAGAAGAGAAAGCAGGGGAAACACCAGCCCAAGATATGGAAACCATTCCAACTTTTTCGACTACTAGAATAGTCCTGAAAGTTGAAGAGATACTGCCACTAGACGTATTTTATAGTCCAAGGCACAAATTTGTCATGACTAGGTCAAAGAAGAAATGAAGGATGGAAGAATCTCCAGAACTACCTATGGATTCAACATTAATGCGAGTCCTTTGGAAAGGAACTCAATCATCTCCAGGGAAAGAGCTTAATAAATTATCTCAATTTGTAGGTGCTTATGCAAATGCAACAATTGATAAGGCAACTGAGGTTAAATCATTGATTTTAGAAAAGGGCTAGAAAATCGCTCAAATGGAGCAAGTTTTCTCTGATGAAAATCAAAGAATCGAGCAGGAGCTACAATCAAACCTTAATATTCTACAACAACTGTTTGAAGGTCTCAAACTCAAACTTGAAAACTAAATTAAAGAAAAATATCAAAAAATTCATCAAATGCAGGAGATGATTGAAAAGCTCCAAGAAAAGCCCAAAATCAATAAAGTAAATAAAGAAGCAACAGAGTTGGAAGAATTACTGGAAACACAACAAGAAATGTTCTATCATAAGTATAAACTAATTCAAGAGCAAGTTAAGACTAGTGATCAATTAGTTACTCAGATTTCCAATCTGAGAACTTATTATGAGGAAATTGATGACAAAGTGTCAAAATACAAAGATTAGAAATATACTGCACAAGGTAGAGCAGTCGATCTCCCTTGTATTGAAGAATCAATCAAAGATATAATATTTGGAGATTGGAATATTAAAATGAAGAATGGTTAATTAGCCAGAGCTAAAAATATATCTTCTAGCATCTCTGAGTATATAAAATATTCTCTTCTACAAGCCAACCTGATTCATGAAGCATCAAAAGAAACTCTGCCAGAAATCAGTTCCTAAAAAATTCTTGGCAAGAGACATCAAACAGAAAATCTCTTGACATAGAAAATCTGACAAGATTAAATATGGAGATTTATTGGTACTTGTTGATTAAGCCTCATAACCAATTGATAATGTTTAGGTTCTCTCCAATGCAGCAGCTCAACCTCTTCCGACATTGAAAAATGCAATATTCATGGGCCAGATGAGAACGCACCCAATTCATCCCCCCCAGCTCGAACATATGATGAAAGCATGCCAGCTCAAAGACCAGCTAGAAAATGAATCCATGAAATAGTCATAGACTATTACAACTTATGCATTTTATTTTCCTAGTTTATAGTTTTATAGTTTAGAGTAATATTAGAAGACTTATTTTACAATTCTTCTATTTTTTTAATATTAACTAGTATTTAAACACTTTCATGCATTTAGAAAGGGGTCTAGAATTTTGAGAAGACTACTTTTGGATCTTACACTATTTTTTGAACGAAAGTTATCTAATTGAAAATCTTAACCTTGAAGCTATATTTTCAGATCTAAAGCTATGATGAAATAGGTACTATTATCTGTGTATTGATTGTTTTATGTTTCTGAGATTGTAGAAAAATTATTCTTTTTATTAGATTCATTTTGATAAGCATTGAAGTGATATATGTTCTTATTGCTATTGATATAATCTATTGAACGATACGTTGTTAGATGTGAGACTTAAAGATCTTCTATGTGATTAATGTTCTTCATCAACTAAATCAATTAAATTGATTTAGTTTCCTAAATGTGCTTATATTCATTAATTATGTGATGAACTATATTATTTCATGCTTGTGAAATTCTATGCCTTAATGATATATTTGAATACAATCCCGGGAAGTAGTTAGATTAGTTTTAATTTATGTTATCATTAGAATCAATCACACTGCTAGTGTTGATTTCATTTCTATCATTATATAAACTCTCTTTATATAGGAAACTGGTCCCTTTATCCCTAGTCAGACCCACCATTTTCAACGGAAGAGGAGTTGTTTTAAGCTCCTGACCCGATGGAATACCTAATGTTGAGGAAGTCATTTTCCATCCTTCAACAAAAGCTTGACCAAAAAACATAATGTGATGGATTTGGACATATTAAATCAAAATAATTGATACCTATTAATTAAGTTTTATATTCCTCATGATCATCATTTTGAATTTCAAGTGACTATGTTTTTTTTTATGCACTTAGGCTTACAATGTCCCCTTCTTTATGATTTTATTTTATATTTGAAACTAAATCACTACACACGTTATCTAGGTGTTGCACACTTCAAAAATTTCAATTGAGGTAATATCATTTGCATCATGAGGCAATGAGGACAATCGCAATAGGAGCCACATCTACAATGGGTGCCATTATTAATCACTTAGAGTATTTTTTGCATGTGAAGCATTCAGAACTAGATTTTTCATAAGTACTTTTATTATTTTATTTTTTTGTATGAACCAAAATTTTTCAATACTAGTGATAGTATAGGGAAAGGTATTGATTAATATGTATTCAATGTGATATAAACACTAAATAATTCTCCATATCTAGTACTATTGATTTCAATAATTAACTTAACGGTCTTGCCACCAAAGCCACTTAATACAATCCAAATTTATGTAAGGTACCAACTAAGGATGCAAAAGTGACATGCACCATTGACGGTTCCATTCATTGATATTGATATAAATTATAGAGCCAAAATCTAACATTTAATATTTACTTGAGAGATCACAATTAAGATATAGAACAGTTTAATTATAATTATAGTAGAAATATCAAATAACAATTCATTGTAACATTACGATCAATCATATTTGTATTTACTTATTACCTTTAAGTGTTTGGTGTATATTATATTTTACTAATTCATGGTAGTATTTAAACCTTATCCTCTATAAATTATAATATAATATGAATTTGGGCCACATCTATATCATTACAAGATGTTTATTTGCATAGCTTTTTTTATGAGTTCTATGATTTATCATTGTTTATGTATTTTTTTTTTTGGTTGATACTATATTTGTTTGCTCAATACTTTAAATGTTTAACATTGTTCCACCAAATATATTGATATCAATTTTATTTAGTCAGAAGAACCTAGTGTAGGAGCATTTGGAACACCTAAGGAAACCTAGTTTATACTTATCTATTTTATAACAACCAAACTCTAGATATAAAACAAAAAACATAACTAATATAATACATGGAATGCTTCATTGTAATCAAGGAGAAATGGAGAATTAACCAAAATGAACAATTTTCCATACCCTTACCAAATTTGTATTAAAAGTAAATTACGGAAGATAATCACTATTCTATTTCAACTAGATATTGTTGACAATATTTGTTGCAATGTAGAGAGTCCCCACAACTTTCTCTAAAGTGGTTGAATCTCACCCTAAAGGTCCCACAAAATCCCATAAATTAAAAAAAAGTACTTAGTATTTCATAACAACAAGACAATGTACTTGCATGATGCTTTCTTTGTCATTGTGCTTGTGTTTATTAACATAATGTTGATGGAACATAGACATCATCATAGCATAAACCTTTCGTAAGAGCTTTGGGGAACCACTATGGGAATATACTAACAAGGTCATGATATGGTCATGTAAGGAGAAGAGAGTTGGATATTTGGAAGAAATAGTTTCATAGGTAGGTGGGAAAAGGCACAAAGGCCATATAAATAAATCAAAACCCTTTTTTGAAAATTAATAGAAGCGGTGACTAAAGAGCAAACACATGAATAACAAGATTCAAGAGTGGAACCAAGAGGATGAAAATTATTAGAAAATAAAGAAAAAAATATTTTTGGGGAGAAGAAGGAAAAGGAGAGGCAATGAAATGAAGAGAGAAAATAGTGAGTATGGTGTTAACGTTATTCAAGTGTGAATGAAACCTATTACTAATATTTTCTAATATACAAAACTCCATGAATGATTTCATCATGTGAAAGTATGTAAGACATTACAATATGAGTTTGTAAGATAATAATAATCGTCAATAGAGTTTGAATTCATAATTAGATTTTACTAAAGGTAAATGAAATGATGCCCAAGATTATCATTTACAAATTTTCATATAAACTTTGTGGTTAGTGATCTTAGACTTTAGGTTAAGAGAGGCATTCTTAAAAAAATGTTGATAAATCTAGGCTGATAATACTATGTATCCCATATGTATGAAAACAAGTAATAACCAACACATATTAAGGAGGAAAGTTATTTTATCCAAATGAAGTATAGATAAAAGTTATATATCTAGGACTTCTAAATAAAATAACTTTATATAACCAACAAGAAAATTTTAAAATAAAAGTAATACTAAGAAGAAAATTTTAATTTATATAACCAACAAGGATAAATTTTGAGTTATTTTTTCCCTTTCATGCCTTTAATTCCAAAAATAATAACATGCTAATAAAAAACTAATATTTACGAAGCGATGGCTCTTAGGGTTTCTGCAACATGCTCCTCTGACGACGCCTTGATTTCTCTGATCTCGTCCAGCGCTGTTGAGACTATCGCCCCAGCACCCATGCTCCCTTGGAAGCTCCTCGTGGAAACCCGCTATTGGTCTCCCGGCGATCTTTCAGTCTCCCACGGCACCAACAAGTCCGCGGCCCTCCTGGTCGCTATCTCACAAGCTCTACACAGAATTCTGAAGGATGGGAATGCTCGACTTACTGTCTCCCGGCTGCCGTTTTGCGGCATGATGGATTGGCTGTGCTACCTAGCCTCCTCATCACTTGGCCGCCGACATTGTGCACTCCACTGTTTATTTTACAGAACTATTCCTGATGCTGGCCTCCTCTGCCGCATCCAAGGGCAGATTTTATACGGCTCTGGTCAGGGATTGGCTATGCAGCCTTGCAGATCTTCTGAAATCGCTCTAGCTTCTCTCTATAATAGCCTGGATCCTCCCTTGCAAAGACTCAGTATCAGCCTCTCGAAGAAGCAAGGCAAACCGGATAGGAGGTTGCCGCAGGAGGGTTTCGATATTCAACCGGCTGCTCTTATGGCCAATCACCTCTCTTCTTTCCAGATCCAGATCACGCTTCTATCTGGCAGAACCATGTTGCATTGGGTGCAAGCTACGGATTTAGTGCAAGATCTCTTAAACAATCTCGAACACAGATTGGGGATTCCATCGGAGCTCCAAAGGTTGCTTCACAAAGGTAAACAACTTGAAAACCCTTTCCCCCTCTCTTATTACAACATTAATAGAGATGCTTCGATTGTGCTTTCCCTGAGACTTAGAGGCGGAGCACCTGGGCAGCCATCCTCCACTCCCACCTTCTCCTATAAGGATGCGGTTCATGCACAGTCGCCCAAGAAATCTGCTACTTCAGCTGAGGCTCCCAAGCCTTTCCTTGTGGATAAAATGGAGGAAGTCCCCTCTATTGAAATCTCCAATCCATCGCTGGACGAACAAATTCAGATATATGCAGAGTCCGCCATCATTTGCAGGTTCAATGGCCTTTGGCCTCGAACAACAGATCTATATCAATGGATCCACGCTAATTGGACAGACACCTGCCAAGTCTTCCTTTGTTCAAAGGGTTTCTTCATAGTAATGTTTGCATTCAGCGAAGATTATCAGAAAGCCTTAACAGGAGGCCCATGGTTCTGGGGAGAAGCCGGACTATTTCTCACTCCTTGGTTCCCAGATTTCGACCCCTCTTCAGCAGTTGTCACCAAGCTTCCCATCTGGGTCCGTCTTTCGAACCTTCCGGCTCATCTCTGGCACGTCTCGGTTTTCCAAGGGATTGGAAATTCCTTGGGCCGCTTCCTGGCTACAGATACCTCTCGAGGGGACAAAGGAATCTATACCTATGGCATAATTTGTGCGGAAATAGATTTAAGCAAAGGACTGCCTGATCAGATCAACCTCAAAATTGGGGACTTTCACTGGACACAAACCTTGGATTATGAGAACACTGCATTCCGGTGCAGACATTGTCATCAGACGGGGCATCTACAGAACACATGCTCCAGCTTCCCCGACAGAAAAAAAAAAACCAATAGCAAACCGAAGTCCAAGAGCTGGAAACCATGCGATCCTCCTCACATGAATGATCTAGCGTCCTCCAGCTCGGATGAGGAAGAATTGGAAGAGGAAGGAGAGAAAGATGTGCACCCACAGGTCTCGCCCTCGGCCAGCCCTGAGGATCCCTCTGCCCCTCCGATCCCACAGAAACGTTTGCATGAGTCTTCTTCCTCCGATTCAGACAAGGAGACTCCCTCTACAGTGCAAAATAATCTACAATTGGTTCCTGCCCAGCCAAATCATAATGGCTGGGTCAAAGTCATTAAAAAGAAAGGGAAAAAAGTTCGTCTGGAAGTCTCTGCCCACTCTGGGTAGCTTCCTTTGTTTCGCTCTCCTTTTTATGTTATCCTTGTTTTCTTTTGTTCATTCCATGGTTACTTTTGGGGTCCGAGGTTGATAATGTTTCATTGCCAGCCCCTTGCTTCTATGCTTTGCTTATTGCAAGCTCTGATTGTACTATATGGTTTTCTCTTAATAGAATTAGTCTTATTGAGAAAAAAATAAAAATAAAAAACTAATATTTTAAATTTTAAATAAAAATGCATTTATTTGTATCTTATGTACGAATACCATGATGCAATAATATTGTTGGAATATCATATACTAGCATGTACTGAAAGAGATACCTTAGTAATTAAATCAGTCTTCATAGAGAACACCACCATATTTTAGCTTAATCTTTAGAAACATATAGAAATGCTCCGAATTGGTTGCATCATTTAGATATTAATGGATTAAAAAAGTATACCATGTTTTAAGTTACATTAAACTCAAATAAAACTGGAGATACAACATGCCATTTCATGGATACAAGTTACTAATCAAAATAAATTGTGAATACAAATTAAAAATACGTAATTTATCTAGACAATAACATAGTTGAAAATAACACATCAACTATATTACACTTTTGGAGAATACAATAGAAGTATCTAAATAAAACACAAACATTTCGTAATCTACAAACCAATATATTATTTATTCAACCATTTTAAACATTCTACCAACAATATTAAAGTCGAAAATACCAAAGTATATTCTTTCTTGAGGTTTTCTTAATTTCTATAATAACATATTTCCTATTGAGAAAAACCAACCACATAAACAATAAACAATAATATGATCAAATTCCAAATATATTGGAAAATGTGATGATACAATTAATAAATGAATTGACTATATTTAATTAGCCTAATGGGAAGAGAGATAAAAATTAGCCTAATGGGCAAAGAGATAACAATTATTTAGAGCATACACATTCCTAAACACCTAAGAGTCCATTGCATTCCTAAACACCTAAGATTTCGTTGAATTCCAGAACAAAACACTTTACATGATTACAAAAATACTTTTTAATGAGTGGAAGGATTGAATCTTGGTATAGAAACATTTATTGTAATAAAACAACATCAATTATTTTAATAGCATGTCACTTGAAATCAAATCCCTCATGTGGGATTTCATTTCTTCTCTTCTTCTTTTTTGTGGGATGTTATAGCTCCATCATTGTTTGCATCTAGCATGAAAAATGGTGAATGTGCTGCTAGATTGTGATTGCGGAATTATCATTGCGATCCCCACAAATTATTTATTAAGTTAGTCGTGATATTAAGTTATTTATTATTAAAAATTATTATTAATAAAAATATGATCATGTTTTTATTTAAGTTATTAAAGGTAATATACTTTTGAATGTTATATGAGATGCTCTTGACTTTTCTTAACATATTTTAATTTTGTCTCTAAAATGAACTATGAGAGGATCATATGGACTCCAAATTTTAATGAGGATAAGTAATGAACAAACAATTATGTGTAACACAATAATAGTTTTGGTAAAACTCGTTGTGAGATAATAAAAAATGGGCTATTACTCATTGGGTGTAATATGTACATAGAAGCTAATAACAAAAACTCCAAACTAGGTTGAAGGTCAAATAGAAGTTTATAGACAACGGTGGACAATCATAGATCTTAGTTGTAATTTTAACAACAACATATTTGTAATGAACATAGGAAGCTAGGGAATTTTGCACTCTAAACATGGGGAATGCAAGAAGGAGAGCAATTTTTAGCACTTGAGAGATTAGAAACACAAAAAAAAGATATTAACTATAGTAATGTGAGAAATCTCTTAACATGTAAGTGGTTATTCATAATATCATGGATTGCATGGTCACTTTGAGTCTTACCATAATAGAAATAGAAAAAATGTTGTTGAACTTAAAAATACAACCTAAAAACCTATTCATTATTACAATCGAAAACTTTGGCTTGCTTTATGGGATTAAATACTACTATTAATAATTACTTAAAAATTATATACGGTACATTATAATTTCCACTCAACTTGTGCGCCCATTAAATACAACTTGAAACCTAAACTAAAATAAAAACTTCATTTGTTTTTCAATGTAGGCTTAACTATATATAAACCCTTAAATTCGATAATATTATTGTAAATTTTCCTAAGTTTCTACACTGAAATATATTTTTGAACAACTTATTAATAAAATAGTTTATTGTTTTAACGCTAACAAAATTGAAAATCAATTTTAGATATTCACCACGGTGAAGTGTGTTAGTCATGTTTTTATAGCCTAACTTAGGTAGCCTTTGGTGTTATCGTTGAGGCTACAAAATTTTTATCAGGAATATAATGAAATTTTATGTTTTAAATAAAAATAGTATATCCAATTTAGTTTATCATGTTATAATTTTTTCCATTCAATGACATTTCTCATTATGTCATGATCATCTTCTCTTTTGTTCCCTCTTAGGAGATACAATGGGTTACTCATACTTTAATTTTTATCTAAGTTAAAACAGTATGCATTTCTTGAGATTTAAAATATTTAAAAATCAACATGATTATTTCATTTTGGTTTAAAAAATCACCCAACAGACCAGCCGTGGAATCCAAAAGAAACTTCTTTAAAGGAGGATGTTCCTATTTAAATCACGTACAAATGGTGTGCCCAAAAATATATTTAACACCTAATTAGATAGGTTCTTCCAAAACCATATTATTTCTTTCCAAACTGATAATAGATTATCATTAATATATTATATATATTAAAAGTAACTACAATTATATTACATTATGGAAAGTAAAAGACATGGGATTTTACATTGCTTCAATGAGATTAAATTTTCTTCTACCATAATCTTAGTGGATAGTATCCTAGTATTTATGATGGATGATTCTTTAGAAAATAATTCACGCAGCCCAAGAATGGGGACATAAGGGCTACTTCCGCCAACATCTACATTGTGAATTGTGCGATCGGAAAGGGTTCGATGTGAGCCACCAAAAATTGTGGCATCATCAAGGGAAAGAAGAGTGAAATGTAACATCCATATAATGACCACTCTGTGTATTATATATATCATGTTTAGGCTGGTTAGTTGGAAATATTCTTTCGTTTGCATGTCCATGAATATATGGGTTTAGTCCTATGTGCCTATGTTTAATTTTTGTAGGATGGAGTGCGTATGTGATTCCATGAATATATCGGTTTAATTCTATGTGTCTATGTTTAATTTTTTTTAGGATGGAGTGCTTATGTGAATTTAGGCTTGTGAGTAGGTTATAAATTTTAGCTTTACTAATATATAATCACATGTATATTAATAAAATATATCACTACTATAGATAATATTAGGTAAGAGATTATGGGTCATAAGACTCCACATGTGGAAGAGGGGCTAGGGGAAAATTCATGAATGGATTAGGTGTAGTGGCATAAGTAACTATTAAAATGTGCTTAAAGTGAAAAGTGTCATGCTTTAATCCTAAGTCCATAAAGTGATTTCATGAAATGTTACTTCCCAAATAGGGCACATGCATATAGAAGAGGGAAATTTGGTGTTATTCCATCCATTCTAATCATTCCATTTCTAAGAGGAAACTTGGATGGTTATTGAACTTCCTAGTGGAGGAAGAGGGGTAGTGGAACAACTTATTGGAAAAAATGTGAAGGGAATGAGATGCAGTAGCTTAGGTTGTGTCAGATAATAGGGGATGAGATACTATTGGTTTGAGGTTGCTAAAGTGAAGTACATTTTCCTATTAATATGTTGGTGTAGTTATAAACCATAGTAGGGTTAAGTAGGATTTTCCTTGGTGGAGTCTTATCCATAAATTAGTGGTGACCCACTACTAAGAGCTTATGAGTAGGGAGAACTACAAATTAGTGGAATGATTGGGTTTTCTAGCTATTTTTTGTTTTTTTCTCAAATACAAGTGTTATTTTATATTTACCTATTCTCTATTGGTGAAAAATATTGCAAAGACCGGGATTCTACTTCAAGATCCAACAAAAGGATTCCACCATAGTATATCATGCATTGAAATTTTTAAATCTCCACAAGGGAAGAAGGTCTAACTTGAAGCATTTCCAGGACTTAGGTATATTGTAGGGGTTTTCTTAATGATGCATAGTTTCATTTAGAATTATGTTAAAAAACAACAATTACACGACGAATTAAGGAGGAATTCCACATGAGATTAAATAGGACTTTAAAAAAATTAGCAGATAAATAATCACATAAATGCACACACATTACGCAATAGGTATCCCTACAAATAGTCTCCTTTTATTAATATCAAGCTAACAATAATTTACAATCATAGATCCACATGATTAGAACAAGGTTTGATACATTAATCCCATAGAAGCTTTAATTACAATAACATATTATCATAACGTGAGAATCAATTCCAATATCATTTTGGACCTTTTATTCCTCCCCTCTCTTGTGAAACTCACCTTGTTGCTCCTTTTAAAGATTTGTCTTGTTGATAACATCAATGAACCTACTCCCTTGACATTGTTAACTTTAACCCACACATCTTGACAGGATCAATCTAATTGTTCTTTGACCAAATAACTTCTAACTCATGCTTGCTTGATAATTCATAAGTTAACAAGTTGGTCCCACTATGATTTTTCCATTCTCACTTTCTTCTTTTCACAACTATTTTATCCTAAAAATGGACAAAAAAATGAAGAACCTAATAGGCCCTAACCATATCCTATTGACTCACCCTTAATTCAATCGTTTACTTGTGTAGATGACCCTTCCTTTCCTTGCACATATGATCCTACCTCAAATGAAGGACCCAAATTAAGAAGAATTCGGATGAAATAATGGCATAAGGAATTATATGTGTCCAAATGATCATGCCACTTTTGCACAAAAATTTTGGTCTGATCAACAAAATTCTGAGTAGTGGCGACATCGGGAGATTTGCAGTGAGATTTAAGTAAAGTGTTCCCTGCTATCTACAACAGAATTGATTTCATGCAACTGAAAAATAATGGTTTGGTGTTGCCTATGGAAGCTCTAGAGATTTATCGTGGGTTGAATTAGCGGATGGAACATCATAATCAATGTTAGAGAGATCAGTCTCCTACAGAGAAGGTAGTGGAGAAATTATTCTACGTGGTGGACTAGTAATAGGGATAGTGGAAGAAAAAAAATCTTCTATTATTCGAGTTAGCTGAAAGGGATCAATAGGCTCATAATATTCAATATGAACAACATTGGATGCATCTACAACAAAAGGAGTTGTTTGAGTGATTGGGGTAGGAGCAAGGGACAGACTAGGAACTCATAATGGTGTCACCAAGGATTCCATCGGAAGCTGAGGTGGATGAAAGTTTACAGCGTGAAGAGGAGCTACAACAGGTAAGGATGAAATTTTGGCTTGCACATTTGTAGTAGGTTGAGAAGTAGACACGAGGGTATGGGAAGAAGTGGAGCAAGTGTGAACTGATTTACTTAAGGGTTGAGTGTCTCCAGGATTAGAAGTAGAAGGTGTAAACAAACATTTATGGGTATATGAGGTAGTAACTAGAGGTGTGTCTCATTTTTTTAGAGTCTAGACTACCGAGAGAGTAATATGTGCCATTAGGTTTATGGATTTTATAGATGTCGGACCAACACATAACTTCCTTGTGGATTTCTTTTGGCATAATATTGTAAGGAAGAGGGTGGATGTAGAATTTTTCCTTCTCAACGGCTTTGGGGTGAAAATAAAAATGGTGATGATTAACACCAAACCAAATATTCTAAGCATGCCTATCAAGGAGATATTTTGGAACTCACATAATATGCGTGGAAAAAACATGTTGATTATACATATTTTTAAAGGAATTTTCATTGAATAAAATTTTAGGGGCATCAAAACAAGTTTTCCAAGGATCATAAGAATTGGCTAAGGCTTGTTTATCCATAAGTGCATGTAGAAAACAACCATCACAGGCATGCCATTTTAACATAGTTAAGTTAGTGACACGCTATCCATATATAAGGTAACCCCCTTTCTTGTATATCCTCACAAGCTAAAAAAAAAATCATCGAAAATATATTTTCACCATTTTAACTATGTCCCTTGTGCACAGAACTTCGCGACGCAAATGGTGTCGAGCGTGAAGTCACCTTTAGTATAGTGGAAAATTATTTTCCCTACAATGAGATGACCAGAGAATTTAATTTGATCATTATTGATAAGGTCAATGATAGGTCCATATCCTTAGTTCTTTGTACCATATTTCACATACAGGTTAGCAGAACCCATCTTGTTCACATGTTTATATGTTCCTTGAAATGTAGAGGAAACATGTTATCATTCCATCAAAAGACATGTTAAGTTATGAATGTCATGGCCATGGATGATATATTCTATATCTATCCATAACGAAACTTGATGAAATTTTTTTATTAGATACTTGGTACATCGAGTAACCTCTCTGGTAGTTATGAATACTAGTGACTGTGAAAGCATATGAGTAGAAAATTACAATAACTTGAAAGAGGGATTTACTTTTGGAAAAACGTTTCCTGATATCACTAATTCAAACTCCATGTAGACTTATGGTCTCAAAGCCATAAGGAGATCGACATCAGTAAGATGATTTTTGATAACACTAGCTTTCTCATATTTTCCATGCAAATCCTTAAGAGGCTTAATTCCAGGGTCAAACAAATAGCATATTTAAGAGAATTATCTATTGTGAAAACTTTTTGATAATAGACACAGGTAATGGGAATATGATTGTGGAAATTGGGAATGAAAGGCTTAGACTTAGATGCCAGGGTGGAAACTTGACTAGGAGCTCGAAAGTTGATGAATTCCAAGGGCACGACTTCATGATACTTATGGAAAACTCATAATAAAATGCCTAGAAATAATTTCCCAAAACGGAAGTTAATAAGGGAGATGAGAAACGGATGGAGAAAATCAAACCTTTATTTGGAGAATTCATTACGACGGAGGTCCATATCCCATTAAATCATATCAGTTATCGGAAAATAAGACAAAGTCGAGAAGTAAATAGTATGATGGATGTAAACCAAAAAGCGACTCCCAACTCCACATATCCAACTTTTATGAATCAACAAAAGGACATGTTACTAAGGGAATTAAAATGACACAAAATAACATAGGCTACACCTCCTTGACCACAATCGTTTGTGGTATAAGGTAATAGAAAAATAAAATACTACTTGATGCAACTTAAAGAAAACAAGAGTAAAAAAATATGACTAAAACAACAACTAAATACTAACCTAGGACCTAAACCATGCTCCTTGATAGAGAGTGAAAAAATATGACAATTAATGGCCATAGTAGGGTTTCAGGCGAGCACCATTCAACTAAGTAGTTTAAAGGATACCATATAATTGCGCAATTTTGATAGCTCCTGAATATTAGATTTTCACAACTATGAATGGTCCCAACAAATACATTTGGAGTTTCCCTTTATGCTTTAAGTACTTACTATATTATAGAATAATTTGATCCCCAAAAGAAAAATATTTCCTTTTGATGTGATGACCATGCCACACCTTTTTCCTCTCCATTTCTACACTTTATTGAAAATATACTATAAATATATGTTCCTCCAATTCCTGTAACTACTAGAGTCATTCCACAACTGAATCATCTTCTATACTTTTTGTGTCTTGGGAAATATATAAGTTATGAATGAGAAACTTTACAAGGATTACAACTTATTTTCAATACAGTAATTGAAATGGAGTAAACTTGTCTAACCCGTTGCTAGTTTTTATATAGAACCAAAGAATGCTAGGAACTCTTTCATCTCAATCATCACTATTAGTTGAATATACCTTGGTAAGGCCTTTCTCTATAATTTTTTTAAATTCCTCCATTGTACCATTAGAATAAGGGTGATATGGACTACTTTTATGGTGTTGGATAAGAAAATCCTAAGTCAGAGTTATGATAGTATCACTAATAAAATGGGCTCCTTAATCACTGTTTAGTATTATTGAACATCTAAACCTGGTAATGATATTCTAAAAAATGTACCAAGTTGCAGTACTAGTGATACAATATTTCACGCGATAAGCCTCTGCCCATCGCTTGAGATAGTATGTTGTAGTAATATTGTATATTGTTTGTGAATATCATGTGGGAGGGTTGATAGGCACAATGAAGTTAACGTCCCACTTATCAAAATATTGTAATGATTGAGATGGATGTAAAGGAAGATAATCTCTTTCATAAGGTCTCCCAATCCATAAACATACATCACAATGTTTATAAAACTCCTTAGCATCCTTGGATTAATTTGGCCACCAAAATCCTGTTTGTAGTACATTATGAGCAATATACTTTCCTCAAACATGTCCTCCCACAACTCCATTATGGAATTACCATAGAATATTATCCCAATCATGGCTAAAGACATATTTTTGGAGAAGATTTTCAAGGCCCAATTTGTATCACTGACCTACAATAATATGTTAGTCAGTTTCTCTAACTACAAGATGCCTATTGTTTGTTGCAGAATAACCTTTAGGAAAATTACCAGTAGTTTGGAAAACTGCAATATCCTCTAAGTAATCATGAGTAACTTCAACTCAGAACAAATTAGCATAAGGAAGTTGGTCACCAAAAGAACCTCTTGATTCTCTTGACTCCAGTTGAGAAAAATGATCAGGTCCCACATTAGATCTCCCAAGTTTCGAAATGACCTAAAAAGAGAACACTTTTTATATTTTCAACCACCAACATATTCTTCCCTTCAAGATGGACATGTTGACCAAATACTTCAAAGCTGAATGATCTATGAAGAACTTGAAATGACCACCCAACATATAGTGGGATAAATTTTATATATAATACACCAGTACAAAATCTTCTTGATTAGTTGTAGTATAATTGAATTCTATGATAGACAAATTTCTACTAGAAAAGTATATCACATGATCTAGGTTCCCTTCTCATGGTTGCTCAAGAACAACACGAAGAGAAGTTTTGGAAGCATCAATATGCAAATTAAAATCCTTATTCTAGTGAGGATAGAAGAGGATAGGAGAACTTGCCAGTTTCTCCTTTAATGTTTCAAATCCAACATTGCATTAGGGATTCCATGCAAAAGTTTTAATGTTTCTTTGAAGCTTGTCAAGTGGAGTAGTGATAGAAGCATAGTTGGACATGAACTTGTTGTAATCGCTTGTATGTCCAAAAGTATATATGAATTGTTTAATTCTTATTGAAGTTGGCATGTTAAGAATTATAAAAAACTTAGTTCGATCCACTAAGGCACCATCATTATAAACAATATCTCCCAAAAAATTTCTAAATGGCACACAGAAAATACACTTCTTTAAATTAAGAAAAAAAATTAGTTTTCTACATTGATTAAACATTATCCTGAGTAGACATGAATGTTTCTTTAATAAACTATATACAATCCAATAATCTATATAAATTTACAAAAACTTATGTATGTATCCTATAAAAATTGTAATGACAATCCTAGAGAAAAGTGCAGGAATATTCTTGAGTCAAACAATATTACATGGTATGCATAGGATCCCCATTTTGTAGTAAAAGTGGTTTTATTCTTGTCTTATTCTGCAACCTAAATTTTATAGTAGCCTAACAACCATCTTTAAAATAATAGGTCTCTTTCCATGTAACATTTTCCAAGGCCTCGTCACTAAAGGGAGTAGGGAAAGGGTCATGAATGTTGGTGTCCTATGTTTTGATAGTTTGGCAAATCAAAAGACAAGGCAGCATCAGAACCAATATTTAGAGTTACAGGTTCTAGTCCTCCTGTTCTCAGAGAGGGATCTCTCAAATGTTTGTTTGCAAAGGTTTATCTTGTGTGCTTTCAGTATTGGTTTTAGACTAGTTATTAAGTGCAGGTGTTTGTTTGGTTGTTTGGTTGGGTTGGAATGATATAGCAGAACATGAAAGGCCTAGGAAAGATATATAGGACAGAGAAATATCTGGTTCATTGGGCAATGGAGTCAAAAAGAGGTCATAAAAAACTCATCAATGGATATGGGATATCAAATGGAAAATCTAACTTGGCCACAGGATCCTTTTGTTTTTGGAATGGGATGAACATTAATGATTTGGAAAGAGAGATTTAATTCTCAACAAAGGGAATTCGAAAGCATAATTTGAAAAATAAAGAGCTCTTTGATAGACAGGGCTAACCATAAATTCTACAAATCACACCTTTAAGCAAACAATGATTCCAAAACAACTTTTAAAATGAAATCTAAGATTCGAGGAACACCTTATTTCCTCAAAGATTTTATTTTAAATGACTTAGAAAACATAAAAGATTCACTAATAATTGCAGTCATAGAAGAGGGAAAACCTAATACATCTATGATTACAACTATAAAGGCCTTCAAAACAACTGTTCAAGCAATGACAAAGGGCAAGATCGAAACATACCTCTTTGATTAACTTAAAACAATGGTACTTCAAAGGGAGACTTCAATAAGAGCTTTCAAGTGATGGGAGACAAGCAGGGAGAACCATAAATCATGTTGAAATCAACTATTTGAGCCATTATAGAAATAAACAAGCATGAGGACTAAAGAGAGAGATTGAAGACTCTAAAATACCTCAGCAGAAGAAAACATAAAACAATGAAGTATGAACAGGTATAAGGTGCTTCCAGGAGTCATTTCTTAGCCTAATACTTTCTATCCTACTGTAGTAAGAAATTTTGGAACAGAATGAAAACAGGAGAAAACAATAAACAGTTCAGAATACTTCACCAACATCCAAGCTCATGGATCCAATGATAGAGCCTTCACAGTAACAAGCATGCAACAACATCATCAAGGCTTCCAAGACTTCAATTTGTTCTTCAACTTCAATGGACTATGTATTCGCAGCTCTCTGAACTCAATTAAAGATCCTGTGAACCCTAAGGATGGAAAAGGTGTCTATCTTATTCCTCGTTCCTGTGGGACGCCTTACATTGGTGAAACAGGTAGGTCCATTAGCCAAAGGATATGTGAACATGCAGCTGACATTAGACATGGCAGGTCCCACACCTCTGCCCTACCTGAACATGTGGAAAAAACTAACCATGATATCTGCATTGAAGAGGCTAAGGTCTTAGCCAAGATTGATCATTTTCATCATCGTAAGTTAAGAGAGGCCCTTGAAATTGAAAAAAGGCCTGTAAATCTCAATAGAAATGACGGTTGGAATATAAGCAGGTGTTGGATTCCTGCCTTATATTATTAATAATTTATTTTTATTTTTTATTATATATATATATATATATATTATTTTTTTATTTTTATTTTTATTTTTGTTTTATATTTTTTATATTTTTATATTTTATATTTTATATTTTATATTTTTTTTATATTTATATTTATATTTATATTTATATTTTATTTTATTTTATTTATTTATTTATTTCATTTATTTATATTTATTAAATTTTATTTAATAAATAAATAAATTAATTAATTAATTAAATAAATTAATATTTTAATGTCTTATTAGCCATTACCATTTTTAATTTTATTGATTTAACTATTTTTAGTTTATTTTATTTTATTTTTATTTATTTATTTATTTATTAATTTTTAATAGAATTACAGGTGGCATTTCAGCAGCTGGGAGGAATCAATTTGCCTCAGATGTGGTGGTGGAGGCTTTCCTATTGATAAAAACCCTTAAGATTGTCTTTAAACTGTATTTTAATTGGGGATTAGGCTTTTGATAAACATTTTTAGCCATGATCCCCGCAAATATGTCTTCCATCCTCTGTTCTGATAAATTTTGGTCTTCATCACTGATACTCTTTGATTTGAGTCTAATTCACTGTGCTTTTCTGGTATGCAGGGCTACACAGGGGTCGAATGGCATCAATGCCTCGCGAGTCATTGATAAAACGTGGATTTTTAAACCTTGTGATGATTTTCTTTGGTGAATCGAAGGTAGGAAGATCGTCATCCTCTGCCTTCGAATTTTCTTCAAAAATGGCGAGAAACCCATTTAAACCCTGCAAAATACAAACAAATATTAAAAAATCCTGCATATATAGGTTTATTGCTGTGGAGGACATGTGGAGGAAGCGTGGCCATTGGATGGCATCATCTAATGGTCAGGATTTATCGGGAGAAGGCGTAGTGAAGGTGGAAGAAAATTTGGAATCAGGACTGTCGATCGCATAGAGATTGACGGTCGGGAGCGGAAATTGGAAAGTCAAAACGGGAAATGTTGACTGGGCGACGAAAATGGGCGATGAAATATGAACCGTTGATCTGCAGATCAGATTTTCATATTAGATCGATGATGGAAATTAAATGGATGTCGCGTCGTAGCCTAGTTAACTGTCGAGCATCTTCAATGAGCGATAGCCGTTGGATGGCCCGCCCTAGATTGGACGGTGTACAGCAATATCGCGCGGGGTCCATGTCCGAACGTTAACACACGATGGACGGTGGTTTTATGAACAGTTCCCAGGCCACGGGTCAACCGATGAGTGGAACCACTGGCGATCGGGAAAAAACCACTGTTTCCCAAAGGCGGTGCGATGAATACCGCACGGTTTTTGGAATGTTGAGTGGAGTGTGGGGGCCACCGGGGAGACAGACTCCACACCGTTGATCTGCAGATATATATAAACAATATAAAAAATATAAAAAAAATTGGAAAATCAATAATAAATAGAGCTTTTTATAATAATATAATAAAAAATCGGAAAATCAATATAAACAGAGCTTTTTATTAATTTATAACGCGGCTTGGCGCCTGACTACGGGGCCGCGGGCGCATGGGAAATAATGTGACCGAGGGTTAAATTGGAAAGAGGGCTAGGACCCATATATGCCCAAAATGTGGGTTTTTATGGTTTTTCAATGATTTTCAAAGGGTTAGAGAGGTTCGGATAAGGAAAATAAGGAGTCTTTAAACCTTAAAAAAGGGATTTTGATGAAGGGGAAATGGGAAAAACATGAAAATGAGGTATTTTCATGGGAAATAGAGGGATAGAATGAGGTTAGTTTTGGAAGAGGGGAGAGAGGGAAATGGTGCTTGCAACAGTATTCTTTCTTGGGAAACAACAGGATTCTGAGTTTGAGAAAGGGGAAAAGCAGTGACGATTATTCAAAGGATAGGATATTATCAAAAGAATTTAAGCATCAGCAATTTTTAGCAATGAAATTTTTTCTTGAAGGCTATCCAACATCATTTAGCCACCACCTGAGATGACAGAATTGATGGGTGGCTAACAATGAACACATGCATTATTCAAACTGTGACATTCTACATAGACTTTGATATCATAAAAATCCTTATTGCCTTGAATAACTATAGGAATTATCAAATCAACCTCATCTATAGGAAAAATAAGCCCTACCACTGAAATTTTTTCAATCTCCTTCTTGACATTCTCCTTAACTATGGGGGGTTTATTCAATATGGACGATGTTTCATGAGTCGTGTATCTGGTTTCAAAACTATTTTAATTACCCCTATATTTATTTTGATTCCTTTTAGTTCTAAAGAAATTATAGGGAATAAATATTCATACTCATTAAGTAGGTCAAATATCTCTTTAATTGTTTACTCATCCTAGTAATCTCTTGTGGAACCTAGCTTAAGCTTATCTTCAAAACCAATATTAAACATTATCAACTTGAGGGGATGAAAATCATGAGCATATTTAGGGGGATCATATTTTATATTTCATTCTCCTTCAGATTCTCTAAAATAGAGATTTTCAAGTCCTTCCAAATCATCATATGGTTCTTTATCAATCTTTTTGCAAGCAACAAATATTTGAAAACTTGAATCAACGAGAGTACCTCAACTTATGTTTTCAAAGGATTATGCTAGTGGCATTCTATTAGGAAATAGAAATCACTTTATTTCTTTCAAGGCTCCTATAATATGAGAACCCTCATCCAAAAAGTTTACATGAAAATAGAATTGAGAAATTAGTTCATTCGAGTTAGAGGTTTTCCTTTTAATTTTCTATTTCAAAAACCAAGCCTTGGGAATAACTCCTATAGTGTGCATAAACTGATGCAACCATAATTCAATAGGTAACTTTCTCTTTTCCAAGGTCATGACACAAGCTTGAACATCTTTTTTAGGACTGGTGTAACCTTGATATAAAGGAACCAAATTTAATTCTTTTTCTGGTTCATTAAATCTACATAGAAGAGAAAACTTGGCCATCTCCCAAGAAGAAATATTTTTTTGATGGGTTACCCACCAGTGAGAAGGAGTAGCTTGAAATTCAACATCAATTAATTGAAATATCTTTTATTCCACAATAGTAAATTCAATATCTCTTACAAGGTTTATAGGAACAAGATAGTCAATTATAGGATACTTTCTTACCTTAGTCCCAATCCATTGAGCAAACCATACAGTTTTGCATCTTCATGATTAATGATCACGATTACCTTACTTCCATCCTTCTAGCGCAACATCAAAACCTACTTCTGTATTATGGATACTTTGATAACAAATAAATACTTCAACAATAGGGTTGATGCAATACACATTAGCAGATAAATAATCACATAAATTCACATACATTACACAATAGATATCCCTACAAATAGTATCCTTTTATTAATATCAAGCTAACAATAATTTACAATCATAGATCCGCATGATTAGAACAAGGTTTGATACATTAATCCCATAGAAGCTTCAATTAAAATAACATATGATCAGAACATGAGAATCAATTCTAATATCCTGTCAGCCCTTTTATTCCTCCCCTCTCTTGTGAAACTCACCTTGTTGATCCTTTTATATATTTGGATTGTGGATAGAATCAATGAACCCACTCCCTTGATATTGTTAACTTTAACCCACACATCGTGACAGGATCAATCTAATTTTTCTTTGACTAGATAACTTCTAACTCATGCTTTCTTGATAATTCCTAAGTTAGCAGGTTGGTCCCACTATTATTTTTCCATTCTCACTTTCTTCTTTTTGCAACTAATTTATCCTAAAAATGACAAAATAATGAAGGACCCAATAGGCCCCGACCATATCCTATTTACTCACCCTTAATTCAATCATTTACTTGCGTAGATGACCCTTTGTTTGCTTTCACATATAATCCTGCCTCAAATGAAGGGCCCAATTCAAGGAAAAATTGGATTAATTAATGGTTAAAGGAATTATATGTGTCTAAACGATCTTGCACTTTTGTAGAAAAATGTTGGCTTGATCAAAAAAATTATGCGTAGTGGCAGCATCGAGAGATTTTTAGTGAGGTTTAAGTAAAGTGTTCCCTGCTATCTATAACAGAGTTGATTTGATGCAACTGAAAATAAGGGTATGGTGTAGCCTATTGAATCTCTAGGGTCTGATCATGAGTCGAATGAGTGGATGGAACGTCATAATTAATTCTAGAGAGATTGGTCTCCTACAGAGAAGGTAGTGGGGAAAGTACGCTACATGGTGGATTGGTAATAGGGATAGTGGAAGAAAAAAAGTCTTCTATTATTGGAGTTAGATGAAAGGGGTCAATAGGCTCATAATTTTTAATATGAACAACATTGGGTGCATCTACAACAAAAGGAGTTGGTTGAGTGATTGGGGTAGGAGCAAGAGACAGACTAGGAACTCATAATGGTGTCACCAAGGATTCCATAGGAAGTTGAGGTGGATGAAAGGTTGTGGTGTGAATATGAGATGCAACAAGTATGGATGAATCTCTAGCTTTCACATTTGTAGTAGGTTGAGAAGTAGACATGGGGGTATGGGAAGAAGTGGAGCAAGTGTGAAGTCATTTATTTAAGGGTTGAGTGTCTCCAGGATGAGAAGTATAAGGTGTAAACAAGAATTTATGGTTAGATGAGGTAGTAAGTGCAGGTGTGTCTCATTCTATTAGAGTCTAGACTACCGAGAGAGTAGTAGGTGCCATCATGTTTATGGATATTATAGATGTCGGACCAACACATAACTTCCTTATGGATTTATTTCAGCATAATATTTTAAGGAAGAGGGTGGATGTAGAATTTTTCATTCTCAGCGTCTTCGGGGTGAAAATAAAAACGGTGATGATTAACACCAAACCAAATATGATAAGCGTCCTTATCAAGGAGATATTGTGGAACTCACATAATATGGGTGTAAAAAACATGTTGATTATATGTATTTTGAAAATAATTATCATTGAATAAAATGTTAGGGGCATCAAAACAAGTTTTCCATGGATCATGAGAACTAGCTAAGGCTTGTTTATCCATTAGTGCATGTAGAACACGACCATCAAAGGCATACCATTTTAACATAGATAAGGTAGTGACACGATATCCATATATAAGGTAACCCCCTTTATTTTATATATCCTTACAAGCTAAAAAAAAATCATCTAAAAGATATTTGCACCATTTTAGCTATGTCCCTTGTGCACAGAACTTTGCGACACAAATGGTGTCGAGCGTGCACTGACCTTTAGTATAGTGGCAAGTGAATTTCCCTACAATGAGATGACAAGATAATTTAATTTGATCATTGTTGATAAGGTCAATGACAGGTACATATCCTTAGCGCTTGGTACCACATTTCACATACAGGTTAGCAGAACCCATCTTCTTCCCATGTTTAGATGTTCCTAGAAATGTAGAGGAAACATGTTATCCTTCCATGGATAGACCTGTTATGTTGTGATTTTCATGGCCATGGATGGCATATTCTTTATCTAGCCATAGAGAAACTTGATGAACTTGGTTGATTAGATACTTGGTACATCGAGTGACCACTCTGGTAGTTATGAATACTAGTGACTCTAAAATCATAGGAGTATAAAATTGTAGTAACTTGAAAGAGGGATTTACTTTTGGAACAACTTTTCTTAATATCGCTAGTTCAAAATCCATATAGACTTGCGGTATCATATCCATAAAGAGATCGACATCTATAAAATGATTGTCAATGAGAATAACTTGCTACTATTTTCCATGCAAATCCTCAAGAGGCATAATTTTAGGGTCAAACAAATAGAATATTTAGGAGAATGATCCATTTTTAAACATATGCGATAATAGACACAGGTAATGGGAATATGATTGTGGAAAGTGGGAATGAAAGGCTTAGACTTAGATGCCAAGGTGGAAACTTAACTAGGAGCTCGAAAGTTGATGAATTCCAAGGACATGACTTCATGATACTTACAGAAAACTCATAATCAAATGCCTAGAACTAATTTCCCAATTTGAAGTTAATAAGGGAGGTGAGAAATGGATGGAGAAAATACAACCTTTATTTGGAGAATTCATTACGACGGAGACCCATATCCGACAACATCATATCACTTATCGGAAAAAAAGATAGAGTTGAGAAGGAAATAGTATGATGGATGTAAACCAAAAGGTGACTCCCAACTCCACATATTTGACTTTTATGAATCAAAAAAGGGACATGTGACTAAGGGAATCAAAATGACACAAACTAACATAGGCTACACATCCCTGACCACAATTGTTTGTGGTATAATGCAATAGAAAAAAAAAAAACTACTTGATGCAACTTGAAGAAAACAAGAGTAAAACACTATGACTAAAACAAAAAATAAATACTAACGTAGGACCTAACCCATGATCCTTGATAGAGAGTGAAAAAAATATGAGAATTAAGGACCATGGTAGGGTTTGCTGCAAGTTCCATTCAACTAACTATTTTAAAGGATACCATATAATTGTGCAAGTTTGATAGCTCCTGAATATTCGATTTTCACAACTATGAATGGTCCCAACCAATGAATTTTGAGTTTCCCTGTATGCTTTAAGTACTTACTTTTGTATAAAATAAGTTTATCTCCAATAGAAAAATATTTCCTTTTGATGTGACAACCATGCCACACCTTTTTCCTCTCCATTTCTACACTTTATTGAAAATATACTAGAAATATTTGTTCTCCCAATTCCTGTAACTACTAGAGTAATTCCATAACTGAATCATCATCTCTACCTTTTGTGTCTTGGGAAATATGTAAGTTATGAATGAGAAAATTTACAAGGATTGCAACTTATTTTCGATACACTAACTGAAATGAAGTAAACTTGTGTAACATATTGGTAGTTTTTATATAGAACTAAAGCATGCTAGGAACTCTTTCATCCCAATCATCACTATTAGTTTAATATACCTTGGTAAGTCTTTTCTATATAATTTTGTTCAATTCCTCCATTGTACCATTATACTAAGGATGATATGGACTAATTTTATGGTGTTGGATAAGAAAATACGAAGTCAGAGTTGTGATAGTATCATTAATAAAATGTGCTCCTTGATCACTGTTTAGTATTATTGAACATCTAAACCTGGTAATGATATTCTAAAAAATGTACCAAGTTGCAGTACTGGCGATAAAATATTTTTGTGGTAATATTGTATCTGTTTTGTGAATATCATGTGGGAGGGTTGATAGGTCCAATGAATTCAACATATCACATCTCAAAATATTGTAATTCTTGAGCTGGATGTAAAGGAATTTAATCTCATTGATAAGGTCTCCCAATCCTCTAACATACATCACAATCTTTATAAAACTCCTTAGCATCCTTGGATAAATTTTGCCACCAAAATCCTGCTTGTATTGCTTTACAAGCAATAGATTTTCCTCAAACATGTCCTCCCACAACTCCATTATGTAATTAAAATAGAACATCATACCTCTCATGGCTAAAGACATATTTTTGGAGAATATTTTCAAGGCCCAATTTGTATAATTGGCCTACAATAAGCTGATAGTCAATTTATTTAACTGCAAGTTGCCTATTTTTTGTTACAGAATAACCTTTAGGAAAAGTACCTGTATTCTGGAAAATTCCAATATCCTTTAAGTAATCATGAATAAATTCAACTTGGAACAAATCATCATAAGGAAGTTGGTCACCAAAAGAACCTATTGATTCTCTTGACTCCAGTCAAGAAAGATGATTAGGTCGCACATTAGATCTCCCAGGTTTCGAAATGACCTCAACAGAGAACACTTGAAATAATTTCAATTACCAACATATTCTTCCCTCCAATATATAAATGTTCACCAAATAATTCCAATTTGAATGATCTATGAAGAGCTTGAAATGTCCAACCAACATATGGTGGCATAAAATTTAAATAGAATACAACAGCACAAAATCTTCTTGATTATTTGTAGTATAATTGAATTCTACAATAGACAACTTTCTACTATAAAATTATATCAGATGATCTAGGTTCCCTTCTCTTGGCTATGCAAGGACACACGAAGAGAATTTTTGGAAGCATCAATATGCACATTAAAATCCTTACTCTAGCAAGGATAGTCGAGGATATGAGAACTTTCCAGTTTCTCCTTTAATGTTTCAAATCCAGAATTTCATTAGGGAGTCCATACAAAAGGTTCAAAGTTTCTTAGAAGCTTATCAAGTGGATTAGTGATAGAAGCATAGTTTCACATGAACTTGTTGTAATCGCTTGTATGTCCAAAAGTATATATGAATTTTTTAATTCTTATTGAAGGTGGCATGTTAATAATTATAACAACCTTAGGTGTATCCACTATGGAACGATGCTTATAAACATTATCCAATACATTATCCATTATGCTTCTAAATGGCACACATAAAATACACTTCTTTAAATCAAGAAAAAATTTCAGTTTTTTACATTGATAAAAAATTATCCTGAGTAGACATAAATGTTTCTTTAAAAAAATATATACAATCCAATAATCTATATATATATATATACACAGAAACTTATATATGTATCCGCTAAAAATTGTATTGAAAATCGTAGAGAAAAGTGCAGGAACATTCTTGAGTCAAACAATCTTACATGGTATGCATAGCATCCCCATTCTGTAGTAAAAGTGGTTTTATTCTTGTATTCTTCTCCAATCTAAATTTGATGGTAGCCTAAAAGCCATCTTTAAAATAATAAGTCTCTTTCCTTGTAACATTTTCCAAGGCCTCATCACTAAAGGGAGCAAGGAATGGGTCATGAGCACATGCACTATTCAAACTGTGCGATTCTACATAAACTCTGATGTCATCAAAATCCTCCTTGGCTTGAATAAATAGAAGACTTATCAAATTAACTTCATCTATAGGAAAAATAAGCCCTACACCAAATATTTTTCAATCTCCTTCTTGACATTATCCTTAACTATGGGGGGTTTAGTCAATATGGACAATGTTTCATGGGTCATGCATTTCGTTTCAAAACTATTTTGATTTCCCCTAAATTTATTTTGATTCCTTTTAGTTCTAAAAAAAAATAGGGAATAAATCTTCATACTTGTTGATTAGGTCAAATATCTCTTTAGTTTTTTAATGATCCTAGTAATCTCCTATGGAACCTAGCTTAATCGTATCCTCATAACCAATATTAAACATTATCAACTTGAGGGGATGAAAATGAGGAGCATATTTATGGGGATCATATTTTTTATTTCATTCTCCTTCAGATTCTCTAAAACAGATATGTCCTATTCCTTCCAAATCATCATATAGTTCTTTATCAATCTTCTTGCAAGGGGACAACTATTTTAAAACTTGAATCAGTGAGAGTACCTCAACTTATTTTGTCGAAGGATTATGCCAATGGCTTCCTATTAGGAAATAGAAATCACTTTACTGTTTTCAAGGCTTCTATAATATGAGAACCCTCATCTAAAAAGTTGAAATGAATATATAACTGAGAAATTAGTTCATTAGAGTTATATTTTTTCCTTTTAATTTTCTCTTTAAAAAACCAAGCCCTCGAAATAGCTCCTATAGTGTGCATAAACTGATGCAACCATAATTAAATAGGTAACTTTCTCTTTTCCAAGGTTGTGACACATGCTTGAACATTTTTTTTAGGACTAGTGTAACCTTGATATAAAGATGCTAAATTTACTTCATTTTCTGGTTCATTAAATCTACATAGAAGAGAAAACTTGGCCATCTCCCAAGATGAAATATTTTTATGATGGGTTACCCACCAGCAAGAAGGAGTAGCTTGCAATGCAACATCCATTAAGGTAAATATATTTTATTCCACAAAAGTAAGTTCAATATATCTTGCAAAAAGGTTTATAGCAACAAGATAGTCAATGATAGGATACTGTCCCAATACATCAAACAAACCATACAGTTGCACATCTTCACGATTAAAGATCATCATTAGCTTACTTCAATTTTTGTAGCGCAACATCAAAACCAGCTTTTGTATTATGTATACTTTTATAAATAATAAATACCTCAAAAGTAGGGTTGATGTAATACACATTAGAAGATAAATAATCACATAAATGCACACACATTACACAATAGATATCCCTACAAATAGTCTCCTTTTATTAATATCAAGCTAACAATAGTTTACAATCATAGATCCACATGATTAGAAAAAGGTTTGATACATAGCTTCAATTACAATAAGATATGATCAGAACATGAGAATCAATTCCAATATCATGTCGGCCCTTTTATTCCTCCCCTCTCTTGTGCAACTCACCTTTTTTCTTCTTTTATAGATTTGGCTTGTTCATAGCATCAATGAACCCACTCCCTTGATATTGTTAACTTTAACCCACACATCCTGAAATGATCAATCTAATTTTTCTTTGACCAAATAACTTCTAACTCATGCTTTCTTGATAATTCCCAAGTTAACAGCTTGGTCCCACAATGCTTTTTCCATTCTCACTTTCTTCTTTTCGCAACTAGTTTATCCTAGAAATTGAAAAAAAATGAAGGACCCAATAGGCCCGAACCATATCCTATTGAATCACACTTAAGTCAATTGTTTACTTGCGTAGATGACCCTTCCTTTTCTTATACATATGATCCTTCCTCAAATGAAGGACCCAAATTGAGAAAAATTGGGATGAATTAATGTCAGAAGGAACTATATGTGTCCAACACTTTTGCAGAAAAATGTTGGCCTGATCAAAAAAATTATGATTGGTGGTGGCATCGGGAGATTTTCAGCGAGATTTGAGTGAAGTGGTCCCTACTATCTACAACAGAGTTTATTTGATGCAATTGAAAACAAGGTTTTGGTGTATCCTATGGAAGCTCTAGAGTCTGATCATGAGTCAAATGAGTGGATGGAACATCATAATAAATGCTAGTGAGATCAATCTCCTACAGAGAAGGTAGTGCATAAAGTATGCTACATGGTGGTGGACTGGTAATAGGTATAATGGAAGAAAAAAAATATTTTATTATTGGAGTTTGCTGAAAGGGCTCAATAGGCTCACAATATTTAATATGAATGAAATTGGATGCATCTACAACAAAAGGAGTTGGTTGAGTGATTGGGGTAGGAGCAAGCGACATACTAGGAACTCAAAATGATGTCACCAAGGATTCCATAGGAAGCTGAGGTGGATGAAAGGTTGTGGAATGAAGAGGAACTGCAAAAAGTATGGATGAATTTATGGCTTACACATTTGTAGTAGGTTAAGAAGTAGACACGGGGGTATGGGAAGAAGTGGAGCCAGTGTGAAGTAATTTACTTAAGGGTTGAGTGTCTCCAGGATTAGAAGTAGAAGGTGTAAACAAGAATTTATAGGTAGATGCGGTAGTAAGTGGAGGTGTGTCTCATTGTTAGAGTCTAGACTACCGAGAGTAGAGTAGGTGCCATAATTTTTATGGATTTTATAGATGTTAGACCAACAGATAAATTCCTTGTGTATTTCTTTCGACATAATACTGTAAGGAAGAGGGTGGATGTAGAATTTTCCCTTCTCAGTGGTTTTGGGGTGAAAATAAAAATGGTGTTGATTAACACCAAACCAAATATGATAAGCATGCTTATCAAGGAGATATTGTGGAACTCACATAATATGGGTGGGAAAAAAATGTTTATTATACACATTTTGAAAGGAATTGTCATTAAATAAAATGTTAGGGGCACCAAAACAATTTTTCCAAGGATCACGAGAATTGCATAAGGCTTGTTTATCCATCAGTGCATGTCAAACACGACCATCAGAGGCATGCCATTTTAACATGGTTACGGTAGTGAAGTGATATCCATATATAAGGTAACTCCTTTTCTTTTATATATCCTCAAAAACTAAAAAAAATCATCTATAAGATATTTGCACCATTTTAACCATGTCCCTTGTGCACAGAACTTTGCAAAACAAATGGTGTCAAGCGTGCACTCACCTTTAGTATAGTGGCAAGTTACTTTCCCTGCAATGAGATGACAGGAGAATTTAATTTGATCATTGTTGATAAGGTCAATGAGAGGTCCACATCCTTAGTGCTTGGTACCATATTTCACATACAAGTTAATAGAACCCATCTTCTTCCCATGTTTAGATGTTCCTTGAATGTAGAGGAAACATGTTATCCTTCCATGGACAGAACTGTTATGTTATGAATTTCATGGCCATGGATGATATATTTTAATTTATCTAGCCATAATGAAACTTGATGAGCTTTGTTGATTAGATACTTGGTACATCGAGTGACCTCTCCAGTAGTTATGAATACTAGTGACTCTCAAAGCATAGGAGTATAAATTTACAGTAAATTGAAAGAGGGATTTACTTTTGGAACAACTTTTCTTCATATCGCTAGTTCAAAATCCATCTAGACTGGTGGCCTCAAAGCCATAAAGAGATCGACATCAGTAAAATTATTGTCGATGAGAATAACTTTCTCGTATTTTCCATGCAAATTCTCAAGAGGCATAATTTCAGGGTCAAACAAATAGCATATTTAAGGGCATGATCCTTTTTGAAACATTTGTGATTATAGACACAAGTAATGGGAAGATGATTGTGGAAATTGGGAATTAAATGCTTAGACTTAGATGCCAAGGAGGAAAATTAACTAGGAGCTTGAAAGTTGATGAATTCCAAGGACATGACTTCATGATACTTATGGAAAAATCATAATCAAATGCCTAGAACTAATTTCCTAGTCCAAAATTTATTAAAGGAGGTGAGAAATGGATGGAGAAAATCAAACCTTTATTTGGATAATTCATTATGACGGAGACCCATATCCCATAACATCATATCACTTATCAGAAAATAAGACAGAGTCGAGAAGGAAATAGTATGATGGATGTAAACCAAAAAGTGACTCCCAACTCCACATATCCGACTTTTATGAATCAACAAAGGGACATGTGACTAAGGGAATCAAAATGACACAAACTAACATAGACTACACATCCTTGGCCACAATCATTTGTGGTATAATGCAATAGAAAAATAAAATACTACTTGTTGCAACTTGAAGAAAACAAGAGTAAAAAACTATGACTAAAACATCAACTAAATACTAACCTAGGAGCTAACCGATGCTCGTTGATAGAGAGTGAAAAAAATATGAGAATTAAGGACAACAGTAGGGTTTGAGGCGAGTGCCATTCAACTAACTAGTTTAAAGGATACCATATAACTATGCAAGTTTGACAGCTCCTTAATATTCTATTTTCACAACTATGAATGCTCCCAACCAATGAATTTGGAGTTTCTCTGTATGCTTTAAGTACTTACTATCATAGAGAAAAATTTGATCCCTAATAGAAAAATATTCCTTCTGAGGTGACCACCGCTCCTCACCTTTTTCCTCTCCATTTCTACACTTTATTGAAAATATACTAGAAATATTTGTTTCTCCAATTCATGTAACTACTAGAGTAATTCCTCAATTGAATCATCATCTCTAATTTTTGTGTCTTGGGAAATATATAAGTTATGAATGAGAAATTTTACAAGGATTACAACTTATTTTCGATACACTAACTAAAATGGAGTAAACTTGTGTAACCTATTGGTAGCTTTTATATAGAACTCAAGCATGCTAGTAACTCTTTCATCCCAATCATCACTATTAGTTGAAGATACCTTGGTAAGGCCTTTCTCTATAATTTTGTTAAATTCCTCCATTGTACCTTTAGAATAAGGATGATATGGACTACTTTTATGGTGTTGGATAAGAAAATCCTAAGTTAGAGTTTTGATAGTATCATTAATAAAAAGGGCTCCTTGATCACTGTTTAGTATTATTGAACATCTAAAGTTGGTAATGATATTCTAAAAAATGTACCAAGTTGCAGTACTGGCGATACAATATTTCACACGATAAGCCTCTACCCATATTTTGAGATAGTATGTTGTGGTAATATTGTATATGGTCTGTGAATATCATGTGGGATGGTTCATATGTCTAATGAATCAACATCTCACTTCTCAAAATCTTGTAATGCTCAAGCTGGATGTAAAGGAAGTTAATCTCGTTGATAAGGTCTCCCAATCCTCTAACACACATCACAATCTTTGCAAAACACCTTAGCATCCTTGGATCAATTTGGCCACCAAAATCCTGCTTGTAGTACTTTACAAGCAATAGATTTTCCTCAAACATGTCCTCCCACGACTCCATTATGTAATTACCATAGAATATCATCCCTCTCATGCCTAAAGACATGTTTTTGGAGAATATATTCAAGGCAAAATTTGAATAACTGGACTACAATAAGCTGATAATCAATTTCTCTAAATACAAGATGCCTATTTTTTGTTGCAGAATAACCTTTAGGAAAAGTACCAGTAGTATGGAAAACTAGAACATCCTCTAAGTAATCATGAATAACTTCAACTTGGAACAAATCAGCATAAGGAAGTTGGTCACAAAATGAACCTCTTGATTCTCTTGACTCTAGTCGAGAAATATGATTAGGTCACACATTAGATCTCCCAGGTTTCGAAATGACCTCAAAATAGACACTTGAAATAATTTCAACCACTAACATATTCTCCCCTCCAAGATAGACATGTTCACCAAATAATTCAAATTTGAATGATCTGTGAAGAACATGAAATGACCACGCAACATATAGTGGCATAAATTTTAAATAGAATACACTGGCACAAAATCTTCTCAATTAGTTGTACTATAATTTAATTCTACAATAGACAACTTTATACTAGAAAAGTATATCAGATGATAAAATTTCCCTTCTCCTGGTTGCACAAGAACAACACGAAGAGAAGTTTTGGGAGCATCAATATGCACATGAAAATCGTTACTCTAGTAAGGACAGACAAGGATAGGATTACTTGCAAGTTTCTTCTTTAATGTTTCAAATATAGCATTGTATTAGGGATTCCATACAAAGGGTTCAAAGTTTCTTAGAAGCTTGTCAAGTGGAGTAATGATAGAAGCATAGTTGCACATGAACTTGTTGTAATTTCTTGTATGTCCAAAAGTATATATGAATTGCTTAATTCTTATTTAAGGTGGCATGTTAATAATTATAACAACCTTAGGTGGATCCACTAAGGCACCATCATTATAAACATTATCTCCCAAAAAATTTATAAATGGCACAAAGAAAATACACTTCTTTAAATTAAGAAAAAATTCCAGTTGTCTACATTGATCAAACATTGTCGTGAGTAGACACGAATGTTTATTTAATAAACTATATAAAATCCAATAATCTATATAAATTTACAGGAACTTATTTATGTATCCTCTAAAAATTGTAATGACAATCCTATAGAAAAGTGCAGGAACATTCTTGAGTCTAACAATATTACATTGTATGCATAGGATACCCATTTTGTAGTAAAATTGGTTTTCTTCTTGCCTTCTTCTGCAATATAAATCTCATGGTAGCCTAAAAACCATCTTTAAAATCATAAGTCTCTTTCCCTGTAATATTTTCCAAGGCCTCATCACTAAAGGGAGTAGGGAAGGGGTCATGAACACATGCATTATTCAAATTGTGACATCCTACATAGAATTTCATGTCATAAAAATCCTTCTTGCCTTAAATAAATACAGGAATCATCAAATCAACCTCATCTATAGGAAAAATAAACCCTACCACAAAAATTTTTTCATTCTCCTTCTTGACATTCTCCTTAACTATGGGGCGTTTAGCTAATATGGACAATGTTTCGTGGGTCATGCATCTGGTTTCAAAACTATTTTGATTTCCCCTAAATTTATTTTGATTCCTTTTAGTTCCAAAAAACATATAGGGAACAAATCTTTATACTTGTTGAGTAGGTCAAATATCTCTTTAGTAGTTTACTCATCTGAGTAATCTCCTATGGAAACTAGCTTAAGCTTATCTTCAAAACCAATATTAAACATTATCAACTTGAGGGGATGAAAATGAGGAGCATATTTAGGGGAAAAATATTTTATATTTCATTCTCCTTCAAATATAAAACATATATGTCCTAGTCCTTCCAAATCATCATATTGTTCTTTATCAATCTTCTCGCAAGCGACAACTATTTGAAAACTTGAATCAGTGAGAGTACCTCAACTTACGTTTTCGAAGGATTTTTCCAGTGGATTTCTAATAGGAAATAGAAATCACTTTATTGTTTTCAAGGCTTCTATTATATGAGAACCCCCATCTAAAATGTTTAAATGAATATAGAACTAATAAATAGTTCATTTGAGTTAGAGTTTTTCCATTTGATTTTACCTTTCAAAAACTAATCCTTGGGAATATCTCCTATAGTGTGCATAAATTGATGCATCCATAATTCGATAGGTAACTTTCCCTTTTCCAAGGTCGTGACACATGCTTGAACATGATTTTCAGGACTAGTGTAACCTTGATATAAAGGAACTAAGTTTACTTCCTTTTCTGGTTCATTAAATCTACATAGAGAAAACTTGGCCATCTTCTAAGATGAAATATTTTTGTGATTGGTTACCCACTAGTGGGAAGGAGTAGCTTGAAATGCACCATCCATTAAGGGGAATTTATTTTATTCTACGATAGTAAGTTCAATATATCTTACAAAAAAGGTTTATAGGAACAAGATAGTCAATAATAGAACACTTTTTACCTCAGTCCCAATCCATCGAGCAAACCATACAGTTACACATCTTCATGATTAAAGATCATGATTACCTTACTTCCATTCTTGTAGCTCAACATCAAAACAAGATTTTGTATTATGGATACTTTGATAGATAATAAATACTTCAACAACAAGGTTGATGTAATATTTCCTTTTTCAAGGACAATCCTCTTTTGCATGCATATTAACATGATAGTGTGAACACCATGGTATTTTTGGTAGAAAAAATTCCATGGCCACATGTCCCTATTCGTCACAATTGTAGCCTTTAACTAGCACTCTTACACCATTTATTCCACCTTTATACCCTATAGCTCCTCTTCCACAATTCAATTCATTCACTTATAAGGTAGAATCATCTAGCCGATCTAGTATATAATATAAATATTTGTAGAGGTTAGTAATATGTGTAGGAGATTGGTAAAACTAGTGAAAATTTTAAGGATGTGAGTTTATCTTAAAGTTTAGCAACCTTGGCGAATATTACTAGTCCATAATATCCAAATTTTAAAATGTTTGATGATAATTTTGTATAAATTTTTAGATTTATAATTATTTTATATTAGACAATATATAATATTGGCGATTTTTAAGGTAAAATAATTTTATACTATAAAATTTGGGCGAATTCATTTGTATAAAAATGGAAATTGGCGAATCTTTTTCTGGAAAAAGCAAGGAATATTAGCCCACTTGCAAATATTAGCCCCTAAAATTTTCCCTTGGTATCACAAAAAAAGGAGTTAATCACATTGGACTACTTCTACAATATAGGGCATAATTGAGGTGAACGGTATGTTGACTATTCAGCAACCCCCCCACCCCCCCCCCTCCCCCCCATTTATTTTTATAATAATAAATATTGTAATAATAAATCGGGACCCTTTTAAGCTTTTCCAAAAAAATATTAGCAAGTAAGAGTTTCTCTTTAGAAAGTGTTAAAGCGTTGAGCTAAGTCACTTAGGACCAAGCACTTTTCGCCTTATCATAGATCGCAGAAGCCAAAGCTAATGCAGCTAACCATTAGTCGGAATCTGCAATATGTGATCAATAAAACCATAAGATCAAATGTTATGTTCAACTCTTTATAACTTAAAAGGCCTTGAAATATTTCTAAAATTCCATAAAGCGCTTGAAACATTCTTCGTATAAGGAAAAGTCGCTAAAAGAATACATCACGCATCACAAATCACACGACATAAATAACTTTTTAAATAGCATAACCCCAAACTTGCAATCTTGTGATACTGCGACATGGTGATATATCAACCTTGTGATATTGTGATTCCGCGATATTCCGATGTTGCGAAATATTACCATTACGACTTTATGATATTGCAATTTTATGATATTGCGATTTATCGCAATCGCAAAATCAACATCGCATTTAAATAATATCATTTCAAAATATCATTCGAGTTCTTGATGCGATGTTTTGGCAAGACCTAAAAATAATCACACCAAATCGATAATGCATAATTAATAGAAATACACTGCATTTACTCTTTTAAAGGCTCAAGGATATTTGTATCTGTTTACGCATGCTTGCAATAAAAGTAACATCCTTATCGAATTAATTTTTTTAATTTAATTTTTTCTCTTATCTTTGCTTTACATTCATTTTTATTTCTCTATTGTTAAATCTCAGGAAATAACGCTCTGAGATGACTAAGAATGGAAAAAATATAGTCGAGCCTTATCCATCTAAGGACTCAGACATGCATCCGCTCTTTAGTGATACTACATGCAACAAAGATTTTGGAACTACATCATGGGAAGCTATGTATAATCTATTGGAAGACGAATATCCAAAGGTACTAGGAATCAGAGCAACGACTGACACTAAAATCTCGTCTAAATCTTCCTATTTTGAATAAGCTTGTTCTTTCCTACACAAAATAGTTACGGGGCCTAAAATCCTACCATATACAGATATGGTGGAGTGGGTTATTGACAATGTAGATATCTCGGACAGGACATTCAAGAATTCAAGACAAGTCATGGGGTCATTTTTCGCAGATGATTTATGAAGAATGTATCATCTTCCAGAACCTCAAAAGTCCTATGATAAATCTTTCATTGACCAGTTCGCAAAAGATAATTAAGACCCGATATATCTTATGCAAACTTAGAGGTACGGTTCCAGCAAATCCAAACGGGACAAAACTCATATGTATCGAATTACACCTCTATCAACCCCACATAGTTATGTAGTTGCTATGATGTGTAGGCTTTTTTGGAAAGCTGATAGTTCCCAGTCTTCTATGGAATGGATTCCATTAATTGATGCGACTGTCAATGCCATAGTTATGAATTGGAGTAACATTTTATCCGATAATTTGGCTATGGCCATCATACATTATAGACAATATAGATTTGTCTCTACTCGGGTCATCCCTCACTTTTTTATGAGTGCTTACGTGATGGATGCTATTTATTTTTCTACAAAATTTCCTAATATGGTTTGGAATTGGACTCTCAAAGACTCTAATACTACCCATGTGTATCATAATATTTTGTGGGAATCTCAATTTCATCCCCATTTATATAAAATTTGTGAAAGCATTATGGTGCCAATCTATTAAACTATTTTTGATGTAAAAGACCCTAGGCTTTCAGAAGAAGTAAAGATACATATATTGCTGGTGGCAGGATGGTTTGGTGAAGAAACATTTACTTATATTAGATTTTTTGGGAGTATTGTTGCTCCCCATGTTCTTCCTTATTATGTTCCAGATAATTTATTGGCAAGAGATATTGCATACCAAACAGTAGGGGAATGTCTTACCAAAACCGTAAATGACATCAAGAAATCTATCTGGCCAACCTTTCCAATAGAATGTGGTTACTTTTCATTGTTTCATGTTGGACATGCAGTTAAATAAGTGCAGAATATTACATGCTTGAATTTGGATACTATGCCAGGTAGACAATATGATCCAACTAAGTCGCTTAAGACTTTACTGCTTTAGTTAAAACTACATAGTTCTTTCACGAGAAAGATGAAATTGATGAACTATTTGAAACGACCGAGACTTTCTCATAAGTCTTTCATTTTTCTTCGATTTCATATTTACAAAAACAAAATATTTACAAGGGTTCTATTAGACCTATTTCAAATTGAGGAAACAAGAGAGCCTACACCCAATGTAAGTTCAGAAGAAAATTCTGAACACAATTATGATCAAGAATCACCAGAGAAATCAATTCAAGGTTCATAAATTTCTCAGAATCAATCTCAAAATCATGAATAAAACCCTAAATTTTTTTTTGAGAAGAATACAGACAAAAGTAACGGAGAAATAGCCAAAGAAACCTTGGTTGGAGAACAATAAAAAATTAATTATACACAATCAGACATAGACAATCATATTAAATATATGGATAAAGAATTAGAGAAATTCAAACAAGAGCTCCCAGTACCACAGACAGACACGGGAATTGAAGAAACTTCTGATTTTCAAAATCCTAAATAGACCTTACAAGTTGAAAATCTAGAAGCAAATATTGAAATCATCCAGCCTACCAAAGGTCACAAATTGTTTTTAGAATTGAGGAAATACCCCCTTTAGATATATTTTATAGCAGTGGTAAGGAGACAAAGAAATAAATGAAATCTTGATTCATCAGCAGAAACTCTAGAGAATGAATCAATGGAGGTTGTCTAGAAATACACCTCCATTGATCCATGAGAAAAATTCACAAGGTTGTCAGAATGCGTAGGTGCTTACACAACAGCTACAATGGATAAGGAAACAGAGGTTAGTCTTCTTCTTAAAGATAAAGAATCCAAACCTACAGTTTTCCCAGATATTAAAAAATTAGAGGGATAGTGGAAAGAGAATGCCAAAAATCAAATTGAAGCAATCAAAAAGCTATCTAAGCCTTATCGTGAATCTTATTGACAGTTTCTAGTAAAAACATATAGTCAGGGGATGTATTTACACTGTCTAATGAATTCCACTCAAAATATGGTGCCACCTCTTTTTGATGATATATTTAGGGAAAACTAATATCCAAAGTCGGCTAGCCATCCCAAGTGAAGCCAAGGCTGGCTATCTATGAACTGAAAAGCTCAATGGAAAGGAAGGACCATTCAACATGATAAAGTACATTATTATCTTTCTTTTAGTTTTTATCATTTATTTTTAGTATCATGATGAATGTTGTTTGGAACCTCCTCAACGTTTTATGTAATATTCTATTTTTGATTCATATGTAATATTATTTAAACCTCTCTCATGAATTTAGAGAGGGGTCTAGAATTTTATCAAAAACACTTTGAAAAATCTTTTATTTCTATACTTTTTTTATTCTTTTGATGAAATACATGGAACGAGGTCTTGATTTTCTGGAATATTGAAGGAAACTCTACTGAATTTTCATTTTTGTACTCATACAGTGTATTTGGTTGAAAATAAGAAAATATAAACGTTGTTGATTTCATGAATATAAACTCTCATATCTAGTACTATTATCTTTACGATTGAGTTTTATTAATGACTTAGCAATAAACTTATTTATATTGTATTGTGTATGAGATTTGGATTATAGTTTCTCATTAAAGAACTAGCACATGATGTCTCAACTGTAATTCCTTATTGAGGATATAATCAATTGATATATGCGATATAGTTTCACAATTATTTTTCCTTTCTATTTAGTCAAAATATTTATCTTTAAACAATATCATCTCTTATAGCAATTGAATGATATTTATTATCTTTTTCTTTAAGATATCTTTGTAGATGACATAAGCTAAAATTATTCCCTGGTATAGATTAAGTTAAATATTAGATTAAAGAGATGCATGTGTTTGTTACTTAAATATATTATTTTCGTTAGTTTAAAATCATTTGTCCATTTGACATTATATCAAATCCATCATCATCATATCAAATCTTTGCTGAGAAACTTGTCCCATTATCCCCAGTCGGAGCCACTATACCAAACGTAAAAGGAGCTTATTTCAAGGTTCGGACCGGGTGGTTATCCCCCATATTGTTGCAATGGAATTATGGGGCTTCAACATTTTGGTGCTAGAAGGAGAGCCAATCGTGAATGGCAAAGAAAAAGGATAAAAAATAAAAAAATCCATCCTAATATTTTTTCTCCCTCTAGATCTCCTCCAACTTCTGGACCCCCATCCAGAACTACCATTTTAAGATCAGAATTTGAAAAAATCTTCTCCTAAATCTCCTTGTAGGTCCCAGAAATTAATTTCTTCAGTTTCTAAATCTAAATCACCAGAAGTTCAAACTTTAATAGAGAAATTAGAAAAAATCTCTATTTCAGCTAAAAAACCTGTAATTTCCCAGTGATCTAAAGAAAGTGTTTCATCCATTTTACAACCTAGATGAATCTTGACTCGTTCTCTAACTGAGAATATTCCTTTGGAAATTACCATTACTTCTTTCCAAAAGAATACCAAGAAATCTAAATCACAAACATCTATTAGCAAGGTTTTATCCAATTCTCCATCTCAAATACATTCATTCCTTCCACTCATTTCAACAACTCTCATTCTAATTTCTAGTTCTAGTTCTTCTAGTTCAGGTTACCAACCTACCTCTTCTTCAATTCAAATCCCACTCATATCTTCATCCATTTCTACTCC
Source organism: Pinus albicaulis (assembly GCA_034641835.2). Lineage (NCBI taxonomy): Eukaryota > Viridiplantae > Streptophyta > Pinopsida > Pinales > Pinaceae > Pinus > Pinus albicaulis. Next base: position 1,092,762,205 of record CM076578.1, read on the forward strand.
TATCATCATAGCAGGACAACAACCACCGTCGTGAATACAACCATGGAATAATCCATGCGTTGTAGCAATGTTGGGTCCTCTTCACCCTCTTCCTAAACATCCTGAAAGATGGTTTCCAAAATTTAATCCTGATTATGGTCTACCAGCAGAAGAGCATCTCCACAACTATATGTTTGCCATCAATTTAAATGAATTTACTGAAGAGGACTATGTGGTCAGATTATTTCCATATACTCTTATAGGATCTGTAGGATCCTGGTACTTTTCATTACCCCCTCGCTTCATAACTATTTGGGATATGTTTGAAAAATAATTCTTAGCTAAGTTTGGAGATGATAGAACCATTGCATCACTCATCAATGAATTATCCAATCTAAAGGCTAAAACGGGAGAAAAGGTCAAAGATTTCAATTTTAGGTTCAATAAACTACTCAATAAAATTCCTACTACGTCAAATCTCGGCACTGATGTTCAAATTGAGTCATATAAATCTTCTCTTCCCTCTAATATAGCATTTTTTGTAGATAGAGTGTAGCTAGACACATTGTCAAAGAACATGAAAGAAGCCTTATTTGTAGAAAAACACATAGTTTCTTTTGAAAATAAAATCTCTCAAGAAGAAATAAAATCTAATAAAGTGTCTTTCAAAGATGTTCTGGAAATATCCTTTTGATCTTGAAGGCCTTTATAAAGTGTTAAAGAATATGTCTAATGAAATCGTTGAAATAAAGAAACAAGTTGTTGAATATTCTTCTGTAAAAAAGTCGTTTAGATCTTTTGAAATCAGTCTTCTAATTCTCAGCCACCAAATACCATATCTAACGTTGTCTCTGACTTAGAATAAGAGGAAGAATAAACTAAAGATGAAGAATATGGAGATGAAGAGATAGTCGAACTAAATGGAACATGGGACTTTGTTATTCCAATTGAATAAGAAAAAGAAGCTTCACCCATTAGCACTAGAAGAAAAGGACCTGCTGATACAACTCATTTGAATCAAAAGCAGAAAAATCAAACTCCTTCTGCTAATGAGAAATCAAGTAGTAAAAATTCCTCTCCCAGAACATCACAGCCAAATCTAACTTAATCAAATATTCCATCTACATTAAAGACCCTGGTAGTCACTGATACTATGGAGTATAATATTGTGGAAGATATGAAGAAAACCAGGGAAAAAATTTCATGACATGAACTTAACAAATCTAAACAACAACCGAAAATGTTAATTAATGAGTTGAATGTAGTTCATGTATCACCTTTACCTGTTGTTGTTATATCTTAGCCTGCTAAAGGCATGGGAAAACCCCCAACTTCTTCAAATAAATTTGATCCTACCGATGTCATCCAGATCGGTGACATATCTAATTCACATACACCTCCCTTCCTCTTAACTTACAAAATTTTCAATAAAAGCCTTCATAATTGTTTGATTGACTTAGGAACCTCTTCTAATATAATTCCAACAACAGTCTATGCTAAGCTAAATATCACTCCCCAAAATTCCGTCGTCCACATAGTACAACTTGACAGAACTAAAGTAGAGGTACTAGGGGAAATTAATTCAATCAATATTAGACTTCCATAAAATCCCAAAGTCTATCAAATAATAGATATTTTGGTCGCTGACATTCTTGAATTTTATGGTCTAATTCTAAGTAGAGACTGGTCTGAAAAAATCCATGGATATTTTTCTACATATTGGTCTCACATGTGGCTTCCTTACAATGGGAAGCCAAATCAAATTCGAGTTGACCAAGAGAAACACCTGAAATATACAATGACTAAATTTGAAGGTGATAATGAGCCAATAGAATTCAATAACAATATTATTAGGAATTATTCATCTGAATCATTTTTAGGGAATTTTAATGAACAAAAGTCTCGTTATCTAGATAATGTTGCCATCTTACAGATTGAAAATTTTTCACAAACAGATACTTCCAAGTACAAAATTTTTGTAATAAACCAGTAGTTAAAAATTTGTTTTGGACTTTGTACTTTGATGGTTCCAAATCTAATGATGGTGCGGAAGCTGGTTGTGCTTTAATCAGCCCAAAAGGAGAAAATACCATGTTAGCTTACATGTTAGAATTCGAATGTAGAAATAATACTGCAGAATATGAAGCATTAGTACGAGTATTATACAAAGAAATTGACCTCAATATCGAATATTTGCAGGTTTTTGGAAACTCATAAATCATCATTAGACAGGTAAGAAATACTATCCATTTCCCTTCTGGACATCTTATACATTATCAATTATTAGTTCAAGATCTTACATCTCATTTTTTGGAATTTAATATTTCTCCTGTACCTAGATTGAAAAATGCTAGTGTTGACATGTTAGCGAATGTTGCATCAAAACTCATACCATCTGAGGAATTTAGTCCTGATATATTTTCTATTGAACTAGTTTCTAGACCATCCATTCCTAATAATGTCACTAATTGGTAGGTCTTCAATGATGATTATGATATTGTAACTTTTCTAACATCAGAAGGGTCATACGATGGCGAAATCATAGATAAAAATGAACATGACAAACTGTTAGAATAGAACGTTGATGATGAAAATACAATACCCAAAGTTGTAGTCAAATTGTAAGGTCTAGATGATCTCAAAGACAAATTTAGAAAGGTAACTAATGAAAAAATTCAAATTTCAACTCTAAAATTTGAATTAGTAAACTTTGGGAATGATGACAAGCCTCAGAATATCAATCCAGGTCTAGATTTGTCCTCTGATGAAAGATTATCATTTATTCGACTATTGAAGAAATATAAAAGTATGTTTTCTTGGGATTATTCTGATATCAAAACTTATGATACCTCTATTATACAACACGCCATACCCATGATCTTTAATGATAAACCAGTGCAATAGAAACTAAGGAAAATTCTTCCAAACCTTGAGAATCAAATCCAATTAGAGTTGAATAAACTTCCTAAGGCCAAAATCATATTTCCTGTTAGGCATTCTAAATGGGTATCCAATTTAGTGCCCATTAGGAAAAAGAATCGTGATGTTCATATATGCATAGACTTTAGAAATTTGAATAAAGCATGTCAGAAGGACAACTTTCCACTACCAAACATGGAACAAGTACTGCAGTCAGTAGCTGGTTCTGAGCTCATACTTTTTCTTCATGGATTTTCAGGATATAACCAAATCCTATTTCATCCAGATGATATATTGAAAACCATGTTCAAAACTATATGGGGAACATATACTTATCAAAAAATAACTTTTGGTTTGATTAATGCACATGCCAAATTTCAAAGTGCTATGGATATAGCCTTTAAAGGACTCATTAACAAATCAGTTGTTATTTACTTGGATTATATCACTGCTTATTCCAAGAAGAGAAGTAGCCATTTAAATGACCTTAAAAAAATATTTGAATGATGTATGAAATATGGGATCTCGCTAAATCCAGAAAAGTCTTATTTTTCCTTAAGTGAAGGTAAGATTTTAGGATTCATCATCTCAAAAAAGGGTATTTATATTGACCTAGAAAGAGTTACAGAAATTGAAAAAATACCTTTACCTCATAATAAGAAATCAATGTAGTATTTCCATGGACAAATAAATTTTGTAAAAAGGTTTGTCCCTGAGTTTTCACAAATATTTTTACCTTTACAAAATATGATTAATAAGTAGTTTTCAAATGGGGTCACAACAAAAAATAAGCCTTTGACTTGATCAAACAAGTTATTATTAATGCTCCATCCCCAAAAACTCCCATTTTTTCTAATCATTTTGTTTTATACACATTTGCATCAGAAACATCATATGTTGACATTCTAACACAACTCAGTGATCAAAAAATAGAAGCGCCAATCTCATTCTTTTGCTTGAATCTGTAAGGTCCCGAATTAAATTACTCTGTTGTGGAAAAACAAGAATTTTCTATCTTCCAGTCAATAAAATATTTCATAAAATTTCTCTTCAAAACTCATACTAAAATCATAGTTCCATTTTTAGAAGTAAGGCAATTACTAATGCAAAGAGAAGTAGGATAAAAAAGAGAAAACTGGGTAACTGCAATACAATAATATGATGTTGAAATTAGACAAGATAAAAATTTTAGAGGTCAAGATTTTTGTAGAATGCTAACAGGATCATCCAACTTACCATAATAAGAAAATTTAGGTGATGACATTCAAATATCTCAAGTAAGCCTCAATAATACTGAATCTCAATATGTCGATCTCATTTTTTATTTAAAAAATGGATATACCCCTATGCAACTCAGTTACAAAGAGAAAGGACCTTTGATATTGCAAGAAAATAAGTATCAAATTGTCAATGATGTTTTATTCAGAAAAATTATGACTCTATCTTGTTAAGGTGCCTTGAAAAATATGAGGCAGAAGAGGTTTTACAAGAACTTCACGATGGACTAGCTGGTGGACATTTTGGAGGAGAAACAACAACACATAAAGTCTTGCATGTTGGCTATTACTGGACAACCTTGTTCAAATATGCACACAAGTATGTAAGTAAATGAAAAACTTTTCAAACTACTGCTGGAAGACAAAGGAAACCTGCATGTCCATTACATTCAGTCAATATTGAACAACCATTTGAGCAATGGGGACTAGACATAATTGGTGAGATCATTCCTCACTCTTCAAAGCAACATACAGATATCCTTACAACACCTGATTACTTTACTACATGGGTGGAAGAAATTCCACTAAAGGTAACCAAATCTGAGAATATTATCAAATTTGTTGATCAATTTATCATTACTAGATTTGGATTACCAACTTTCTTGATGTTTGACAATATATCTTATTTCTCAGGAAATGTTATGATAGAATTTTCTCTCAAAATAGGTTTCAAACTTAACTATTCTGCTAGCTATTATCCCCAAGGAAATTTTTTAGCATAATCAACTAATAAAAACCTCATTAGAATCATTAAACGAACTACTGTTCAAAGTCAAAGAAACTGGGATAATATTTAACATTTTCTCTATGGGAAGATTAGATAACGCATAAAGCCTCTATAGGTACTTATCCATTTAATATATTCTATGGGAAAGAGGCTATTCTTCCTACAAATGTAGCTATTTCCTCTTTATCCTTGGTTCAATTCATTGAAGAAACCCCTTCTTCTTCTTTGTAGTTAAGACAATCACAAATTCTCAAACTTGAAGAAGAAAGAGAGAAACCCAAGATCACCCATGCTCATCATTAACAGTTAGTTAAATATTCCTTTGATGCAAATTATGTTACTACAAACTCATTTCAACTTGGATACCTTGTATTGAAATGGGATAAAGCACATGAAGGAAAGGTAAGCATACCAAATTTTAAAGAATGTGGCTTGGACCATTTCAAATTGCAGAACAAATTGGCCCATAAACGTTTCTATTGCAAGATTTATCAGGCATGATTAAAGATTCTCTGCTTATGAATGGGCAGATTTTGAAAAAATATTTCTCATACGAGATAACCTCTTCTATCCCCTATACATTATTGTCTTTACATTTCCTAAGAAAAAAAAAGTTAAATAAACTAACTATTGGCCTTGAAATAAAATATCTTGAAATATTTTGAATTTTTGCTTTTATGAATAGAGATTGTTAAGGAAATAGTTAAGAGGTTTGAAAATTCATTAAGTTTTGTCTCTCCGAAGCTTTGTTTTTTCTACTAGAGTTATTCATTCTTTGAGAAACTCAAACATTATAAAAGGCTTTTATTCTATTATCAGTCAAGAAAAATATCTTTAACCAAGTAAAAGACTCTTTGTAGATAAGCATCCTTAACTCTATAAATTATCATCCAGAACTTTTAAAGGGGAAATGATTCTCCCTGTCCAGTAAAATTTTCTCTTTTTAGAGTGTAATCCTAAGTAATGTACTAAGTCTTAAAAGATAAGAGGTCTCATCAAGAGCATGCTTACCATATTCATAGGGAAATAATAAGACTGACATTACCACTACTATAGACCAAAACAGGGTAATGGCTTGAGATTATCTTAATCAAAAGACAAGGGGTCTCATCATAAGCCCACTTGTTCAGTTGAATTACAACCAATGAATGGAATTGTCACCATTTGGCCACCACACCAAGGAAATGAATTTTAAGTAATAAATTTTTTTTTTTTTTAAATGGCTATTTTAGAAAAAAATAAGAAAAAGTATATAATTGTGGATTTTATCTCTAAAAAATGGATTCTTACATGGATGGGACACTGAATCATTGTTGAAGGTAACCTTGTCGAGGCTATAGACACTTGTTAGCAACAGAGGTTCTACCTATGACAAGCGAGTTCATTTAAAAAGCTAATCCATAAAATCCTGCAACTTCATATTTAATTTGAGTAATGACTGATATAAGCATAATGATTTTCATATTTAAGAGTATATCGAATGAATTAAAATTAGGTGAGTTTGTTTTATTATTTAGATAAATATTACTTATCTAATATTTCATCCAATTTCTATTTTCTGAAATATTTTTATTTTGAAAGTTTTAGGAATTTCAAAATTATCATAGATAACTGATTCTTCCAGTGAATCGCCAATTGTTGTACTATTCAACAACCCCCCCCCATTTATTTTTAAAACAATCAATATTGTAATAATAAATGGGGACCCTTTTAAACTTTTCCAAAAAAAACTAGCAAGTAACATTTTTTCCCTTTAGAAAGTGTTAAAGCATTGAGCTAAGTCACTTAGGACCAAGCACTTTTCGCTTTATCACAGATCACAGAAGCCAAAGGTAACACAACTAACCATTAGTTGGAATCTGTGATACGTGATCAATAAAATCCTTTTTAAGTTCAAATGTTATGTTGAGCTCTTTATAACTTAAAATGCCTTGAAATATATCTAAAAGTGCGTAAAGTGCTTGAAACATTCTTCGTATAAGGAAAAGTCGCTCAAAAGATACATCGCACATCATAAATCGCAAGACATAAATAACTTTTGAAATAGTATAACTCCAACCTTGTGATGTTGTGATACTACAACATGGTGATATATCAATCTTGCGATATTATGATTCCGCGATATTGCGATGTTGTGAAATATTACCTTTATGACTTTATGATATTGCGATTTTGCAATTTGTCGCAATTACAAAATCAACATCTCATTTAAATTATATCATTTTGAAATATCTGTTGAGCAGTGGAAAAGGTATGAATTCACTATGTGTTTTCTCATTCTTTTACTTTAAACAAAATTATTTTACCCTAAAAAGATGATTTATTGCAAGAATTATGGTAGAATTGTAAAGAATTATGTTTATTGTAAAAATATGACTAAGAATTGATTTTTATTGATAAAAACAGGAATTAGACGAGGTGAACAGCTCTATCAGAGGCGAGGCTGAGATAAATGCAACTGTTGTTCCTCCATCGTTAGACCAAATCCTGCCAAGGACAAGGAAATCCAAACGCATCGCTAAGAAAAGGCACGGTACATCTCGGCTTCGGTCAAAGTAAATCATGTGATAACTAAAAGAAGGGAAGCGAATCCCTTAGGATCCTTCGATCCTGAGGGATCGGTGTTCAAACCTCATCTTATTTCTTGTCTTTTTCCACAGCGAGGTTGTTATATAAGGAATATAAGGCATACCTTTAGTTATTAGGGAGATCGCGAAGTTCAAAACATTTCTTTGACAATATTCGTTTTATTGACTCTCGGTTGCAGAGAGCCGTCATAATGCTGTGTCTCCAATTAAAACACTTGTGTGTGCCGATGAAATAGGTAACCATACTGTTACCTACCTTTTTTGGGTAGCATAAAAAGCACCTGATTTTGAAAAGTGGTGATGCAGAATCACCCTTTTTTTTTTGGAGCACATTTTCGACACTCTAATATTTTTATTTATGAAGTATGAATATTTGTTTTAAAATGTTAGTGATTTTCATGCTAATTTTGAAACGTATTGATGTAGCATCAACTTTTTTTTTTAGAGTAGTGATTTTCATGCTACTTTTGAAACGTATTGATGCAGCATTAGCCTCTTTCTTTTAGAGTGGTGATTTTCATGTTGGTAATAAAACACAAAACTTAGATAAAAATATATATATAAAAACAATAAAAAAAAAACCAATAAAAATGTAAAAAATAAAAAATTAACTCCTAAAAATAAAAAATTTAAACAAAAATAAATAAATAAAACAAAAAAAAACAAAAATATTCGAAAATTATATGAAAAGAAATGACAAAATTTGAAAAAAAAAACACATAATTTGAAAAAAAAACAAAAATTAACCAAAAAAAAAAAAAAACATCGAAAACATTTTTTTCCAAGTTATTAAAAAAATCCATATAATTAAAAAAAAAATTTAAATAGAAAATTTAAAAATAATTTAAATTACAAAATTAAAATATAGATAAAAAAAAATAAAATACAAAAAAGAAAAAATTAAATTTAAAAATTTAAATGAAAAAAATAATAATAATAAGAAAACAAAAATACAAATTTTAAAACTAACAAAAAAACAAATTAAAAATAAATAAATAAATAAAAATGAAAAAGAAAATTAAAATAAAAGAATTATAATAAAAAAAACTATCATTAAAAAACAAAAAAAATTGAAAAAAACCACGTGCAAATAATTAAAAAACAAATATCCATAAATTTACTTTTTTTTTAAATGAAACAATTTATAGATTTTAAAAATGAAAAACCAAATAAACTAAAAGATTAAAAAAAAATTGAATTAAATTAAAATTTAATAAATTTAATAAATAAATTTTAAATTTTAAAAAATAATTAATCTAAAATATTAAATTTAAAAACAAAAATATTAAAACAAATTAAATTTAAAATAAAAAAATCTGAATTAAAAAAAAAAAAATTTATTTTAAATTTTTTGAATTTAAAAAATTAAAAATTAAAAAGATCAAATTAAAAAAAAATATTAAAAATTAAAAAAAATAAAAAATAAAAAGAATTTTTTGATCATGGTGGCGCCGCCAATCGGCGTCCCACCTAGGGGGCGGCGGAGGCCGGCCGATCAGCGGGCGGGGAGGCTGCATGTAGCCTCCCCGCCCGCCCAGCGACCCGCCTCCGCCGCCACCTGGGCGGGAGGCCGATTCCGGGAATCGCCCTGCCGCGGTGGGAGGCCGATTCCGGGAATCGGCCTCCCGCGACGGGAGGCCGATTCCCGAAATTGGGCTCCCGCCTAGTGGTCGGTCTCCGCCGTCACCTGGGCGGGAGGTCGATTGGCTGCGCCACCACGATTAAATTTTTTTATTTTTTATTTTTTTTTAATATATATTTTTTTTAATTTGATTTTTTTTAATTCAAAAAATTTAAATTTTTTTTTTTTTTAATTTAATTTTTATATTTAAAATGTAATTTTTTTTTTTATTTTTTATTTTTTTTTTTAATTTTATTCATTTTTTGTTTTTTATTTTTCTTTTTCTAAATTTTGTTAATAATTTTGATTAAATTTTGTATTTTTTTTTTAATTCATTTGAATTTGATATTTTTTTTAAATTTTTATTTTTTTATTATTATTTTTTTAATTACACAATATTTATTTATTTATTTATTTTTTATTTCAATTAAAATTGTGTATTTAAAATTAGATTTTTTTTAAAGTTAAACTTAATATTTTCAAATTAATTTCTTTTTTATTCAAAATATTTTTTTTAATTTATTTTTTTCAATTTTTCAATTTTAATTGATTTTTTAAGTTTCTCAACTTTTTATTTTAACAATGTTTTTTTTTTTTTTGAAATTTATTTGTTTATTCATTTATTTATTAAAATTTAATATTTTTTTTTTAATTTAATAAAATCTAATATATATATTTTTAATTTAATTATATATATATATATATATATATATATATATATATATATATATATATTATTTTTTATAATTTAAATTTAATTTATTTTTTTTAAATTTAATATTTTTATTGTATTTTATTTTATTTTTATTTTTATTAATTTTTCGTTTTTACTTTAATTAACAATGTTTTTTTTTTAATTTAATATATTTCTTTAAAAATATATATATATATATATATATATATATATATATATATATATATATATATATATATTTTTTTTTTTTTTTTTTAATAAACATTTTCTTTTTCTTTTTTAAATTTAATTTCTATATTTTTTTTTTTATAATTTCTTTCTTTTTTTAACTTGTTTTTCTTTTTAATTTAATATTTTTATTTTCTTTATTTCTATATATTTTGAAATTTTAATCTTTAAAATTATTTATTTATTTATTTATTTATTTATTTTTTTTAATTTTAGGTTTTTTTTATGTTTGAATTAAAATTTTTATTTTGTTTTTATTTTTATTTTTTTATTCCTATATATTTTTTAATTTTTAGCTTTAAAATGTTTTTATTTTTTAAATTTATTTTTTTTTCTTAAATTTTAGGTTTTTTTTAATGTTTGAATTTTAAAAATTAAAAAAATTTATTTCTATTTTTAAAAATGTCAAAAATATGACATTTTTTTTTTTTTGTTATTCTAGCATTAACTCGTTTTGTTTTGAGGGTGTTTTTTCAATCCTTTTTTCAAGAAACAATTTTACTTTTAGCATAATTTTATAAAATGTTGAAATTTGACCTTAAAAAAACCAAGTGCATTCTGGAATACACTTTTTTTGTTTTTGGGGTGCTTTTTCATGTTTTTTGAGTCTTTTTGGGCTAGAGTTCCCATTTTGAGGTCAGGTTACCTATTTCATCAGTAACAATGTTTTAATATAAAGGTGATTTTCATTTAATCTTTCAAGTTCTGAAGTAACCCAGCAGTGTTTCACTGGTGGGCTTGGCCCTGGTGGAGTTACTCTTCTGTTTGTATTTCTATCCTTTGCTTACTGTCGTGTGATAATTGAGTTCAGATTCATTACGATTACAGAGTTGTTTGATTGTTGTTGGATTGAATTCGGATTTGCTGTGAGCATTCATTAATTGCACTGCTATTCTATCTTAGTAAGAACTGTATTTATTGTCTTATTCATCTTGCTATCTTTTATAAAGCTTTGTTGTTCTATACTTAATTCTGGTCGTTGTTCCATTGGTTTATGGTTCATTCTGATTGACTGTTTCATAGTGTTGGTTGTCAACAGGGTTGAAGTATTAAGAAAATTCGTTGCCTGATTGCGTTAAGTTTATATTTGTTGTTCAATAAATGTTTGTTGTTCCATTCCTGTTTATTGTTCATTTCTGATTCGTAGGTTCAGATTAGCAGAGAGATTGTTTACAGTTGTTGTGTACACATAGGAGTTACGAGTTGATGTTCCTTTCCAACTCTTGTTATTAGAAGAAGTTCTTTTTAGTTATTTTCATCAGCAAGTAATTCAAGTTCGATTTCATTTTGATTGCTTAAAGAACAGGACCATCAACTGTAGAGGACATTGGTTACTACTTCCAATTTCCCAGATTGATTGCCTTGTCTTAGTGTGACATCAGTTGCATCGATTTCTAAGGGAATGAGTTATTTTTACTGTATCAATGATTGATGTTTTGCAAAATGAGTAGTTAAGATTTCAGAGTATTTTCTGTAATTAGATTTCTTTACAAGCATCCATTTACTCTTGTATCTAGCATACTGTACTACATCTTTCATAGAATTACTCTTAGTTAATTGTAGTCTCATATAGAGTACACTCTTGAAATAAAAAGTCGCTCCCGGATTGATAATTAATGTAGGATAATTAGGTGTCTAAAAGATACCTTTTATTCCTCAAAATTTTGGTGTCGTTGCTAGGGAGAGTGTATGCCATTTCGAAGGAGTGATGCACAATTGATTTTCTTCTGCTCATGAAGAATTGGGTATTAAAGATGGAAGGTAAGAACCTGCGCACCGGGCAAGGAACATACTTGCTCACAGCCCGCTTCATAGCAGAATTAGGTAAGCTTCTCTTTTTAGGTAGGAATGAAGGCTTGTTTTCTTGAATGAATAAACCAGCTAAGCAAAACAAAATTCCTCCTAAACCTGAAAAACCTAAGGGACCGGTGACCCTTGGGCGAACAAATTTTATTGACGAAATCCTTAAAAAGACTGAATCTCAGCCATTAGTAGGACCTAGGAAAGTTATCTCTAGACAGCCTACTAGTTCCCTTCAGGCAACAGAGTCACCATATGAAGCCTTTGCTAAGATACATAGTCAGAGAGTGGGAATTGAGCAAGATTCCCAAGAAATTGAGAATCCCTGCCTAATTTCCCCTCAAGAAGGGAACCCTAGTAATCTCCGTGAAGGAGAAGGGGAAATAGGAGAAGCATAAGAACAAAAATATCCTCTTGAAATAGTCCAAACAGTAAGCAGTCTAGATAAGGGAAGTGTTGTTAAACTCGTTCAAAACCAAGGTCCTGAATCACCTCAAATAGTAGGTCATCAAGGAATACTTATTTTTCCACACCAGGGAAGTGCTGTCAAGGCCATTCCTACTCCTTCCAGTCAGCCTAGGAATTCCCTTGAAATCCCAGAAGGATATTGGCACATCTTTTACCAAATGGCCCAAAACCAAAACCAGAACCAGCAAACCCCCCAGCAAACCTCTACACTGCAATATCCTATAGTAGATACTGCAGTTAATGCATCTATGAAATCCATTCCCCTTCAACATATTCCCACATTTCATGGCTTAACATCAGAAGATCCAAATGCATTTCTGTTCGAATTCGATGTGTTATGCAGGGGGTATGACTATACCACCGATCCCCAAAAATTAAAACTATTTCCTTCCACATTAAAAGGAGCAGCCTTACGATGGTTTATGGGGTTAGGTGGGGGTGTCATAATTGATTGGGATCAGATGAAATATGCGTTTTTAAAGAAATATCAAGATTATTGCAGGTCTCGAGAACTAAAAGACGAAATATTCCAAATGACAGCAAAACCAAATGAAACCATGGAAGAATATATGGAATGGTTTCAATACAATATTCAGAGATCTCCTTATGCATCCTTACCCCTACTTGATAATGTGCTGAAAACTACATTAACTAGGGGAATGAAAGATCAATGGGTTGAAACATTGAATATTATGGGAAAAGGTGATATATATCAGGAAAGCTATGCTAACATCATTGATTTGTGTATCAGGAGTTTGAGGGGCAACACAAGGCTAAAATCAGAAGAACGTGACATGATTACAAGGGACAATAAGACCTCCAATGAAGGTGTAACTCGTGCAGAGATTGGAAACCTGCTGGAAGATTTTAAAATAGATATAATAGGGACTCTAACAACACAATTCGACATTATGCAAGCCAAACAAAAGCAAGCAGAAGCAGAGAAAAATTTGGCAGTATTCTGTCCTAGATGCAAGAAGAAATATAGCCACAAAGAGTGCCCGCTGGATGTAATCAAATTTTGCACCATTTTCACGAACGATCACCTCACAGAATGATGTCCCTCACTTCCTAGCCTAAAAAAAGTTTATAAGGAGGCAGAAGAAGAATCAGAAGTGGTATGTCTACTTAATCACCGCCGACAATGGCAGCCACAACAATCAGGTATGCCAACTGATCCATTTTATTCTTTTCAACCCCCTCAATACAATGCTCAGCAATATAATGGAATGTGGAAAAATAAACCACCTTCCCCCAATTGGTCACAACAGCCATTCCCTACATCATCATGGCCAAATTAAAAAAATCAAACTAATTGGCCAAATTTTCCTTTCTGCCCACCATTTTGGCAAAACAATGTTTATCCAACACAATGGTCCCCTTCTACTTCGCAGAGACAGGTCTGGAAGTCAAACTAGCGAAGACCTACAAATCATCCAACTGGAACAATTCCCCTCTCCCAACCTACACTGCCAGCTCCCTATACAAACCCCTAGACCAACTTAAGACCACAACTCCCAGCCCAGCCCAACCCAAACCCAAACAATGGGCCAGCTCAGTCTGTCCAAATAATGGAACCCCCAGAATTAGAAACTGAATTAAGGGAATGTAATGACCTTCAATTAAGGTCTCGGCGTATAGTAGAAACAGAGAGAAACAAAATTTTCATATTGAAGATCTGTTACCTGTAGAACAAACATTACAAAAAGAGAAGGTGGTTCAACAACAAGTAACAACCTCTTCTCCACCATTCCCAGAATGATTAATCATACCTCGCCCATTGGAACATATTAATTTTGATCTTCTAGGAGAATTGAAAAAATTGTGTATAAAAATCCCTCTCCTCCAAGCTATCCAAGACATCCCTATTTATGCAAAAACCATTAAGGAACTGTGTATAAAGAAGCCAAAGAGGAGAACAACCACCAACCCAACTGTCCAAATAGTCGGTACTCTATCTGACTTATTATCAGGAATGGAAACACCTGTAAAATATGAAGACCCAAGAAATCCTATAGTGACGGTGAAAATCAATGGGAAATTGTTCCCAAATGCCTTAGTTGATTTGGGAGCTGCAATCAATATCTTAACAACCACCACCTGTCAAAAACTTGGCATTACATCGCTAGAACCAACAACAACCTTATTGGAATTGGCCAACCGATTGGTAGTCAAACCAGAGGGTACACTACAAGACGTAATGGTATCTGTAGATTCCTGGGAATACCCTACTGACTTCCTGGTTATCAACCCAAAGACCCGGCTAGATGGACACTCATTAATCCTAGGTAGACCTTGGTTGGCAACTGCCGATGCTTATAGTGGATGCTGACAAGGCAACATGACAATAACAAGGGGAAACTATGATCCAGGTGGATATTGGTGGTCACCCGCTTATTCCACTTGGGGCTCCACCATTGTCTATTTCAGTTTTTCAGTTTCGGCACAGTTTACTATTTTTAGCAGTTTTTTGGGTCCTAAACTTCCGGAGTCATTTTTAGGCCCTAAACGATGTTTTTTGGGAAAACGGAGAGCAACATGGGTCCATGGACCGATGTTGCTCATTCCAAATTTGTAGTCCTTGGATAGATCTTTCTAACGAGGTATGGTACGCATCAAACGGAGATCGTATGCCAAAGTTACGCCCCTAGGAAGTTGAAACACCAATTTACCCAAACGGGGCCCATAGTTTTGGCGCTTCATCTCCTAGGGTTAGGGTTTTGGTTGTTTAGGATTTCCCATTGTTTCTAAATGATAAATAGGCCCTCAAGCCTCATTGTAACTCAGTTCAGAGGCCTGTAGCCGCCACATCTCTTCTCAGAGATAGCTACCAGCGCCCTAGCTAGTTTTATTTCCATTCTGTCTGTAAGCAAATTTCAGTTCTTTGATATTAATGAAATTAAGTGTTATTTCCGCTGCATCTCTGTATTTATGGTTATATGTTTATTCTGTTGTGTTCCTGCATAAATCCGGATCAATGGTATCAGAGCGGTCTGCTTTTTCTCGATCCTTCTTTGCATGTCCCCAACAAGGTCGGGGTATAAGGAGCTAGGGCTTGATTTGGTGGAACCTTTGCAAGATCAGCCTCGCAAACCTCGACGGACACCCATGGGGGACGAAAAGAAAGATGAGGGAGCAGGAGATCCTATCAAAATATTGCTCGAGGAGGCCCTCGAAAAACAAAGGAACGCTATGATGGATAACTTTGTTCAGATCCTTCAACGACTACCCACCGGCGGCGCATCTACATCCAGCAGCCACTTTGGAGGCACGAATCCTTTTAAGGTACAAGTAAATTTTGACATTCCCATATTTGAGGGTCAAATAGACGCAAATGCCGTAGATAGATGGTTGAATCTATTAGAAGGATATTTCTCGGTTCATGACTTTTCAGACCGGGAGAGGATTATTTTTGCACTCCTCAAAGCTACCCCCCATGTTAAGGACTCGTGGGAAACCTACTGTGAGAACAAGGACCAGACAGAACCCTCTTTGTTCTCGGCCGTACCAACTTGGAATTCTTTCCAAGATGCCATAAAGGAACAGTACTATCCCGTGGGGAGCTATGAGAACAAGTACATACAATGGACCACGCTGCGACAACAAAGGGATCGAGATGTGCATGAGCTGACGAATCCGTTCCATACCCTGCGCACAAAGTTGGGTATCAAAGATTCAGAGAAACATCTGGTGCTAAAGTATCGTAGTTGTCTGCATAGATACATTCAAGAGGAAATGGAGTTCCTCGACATCTCCTCGCTTGGTACGGCATACCGGTATGCTGCCAAGATTGAGCAGAAATTCAAGCAGAAGAAGCGAGACTTTCGATTTGCGAATCAAAATCAAGGGAAAGGTGCTTCCAAACTGCAGAACAAAGGACAGAGCCAAGGCATGGCGGGTAAAGACAACTCATCGAAGCCACAAGAAAAGAACAGCACCGCAAAGCTAAAGAAGGACACAGGAAAGTGGTGTGAGTTCCATAAGAGCTCCACTCACAACACAAGTGAGTGTCGGGCCAAGCAATCGCTAGTGGCCGAGATGAGGGCTTCTGAGTCAGATGCATGCTTTGACTCCGAATCAGAACCTAAAAAGGTGAATGAAAAAGGGAAACATATTATTGATGCGGAGCCCAACACCATTGTTGCCACTACAAAGATCCAAAAGGAGGAACTGGAAGATCCAGAGGAGGAGGAACGTCTCTTCCACTCCTAGATGTGGGTAAAGGGCTCCCCGGTACAGTTCATTTTCGACAATGGGAGCCAAAAGAACCTCATTTCAGCAGACGTCGTGAAGCGGTTGGGCTTGCCAACCACAGCTCACCCACATCCATACACCATTGGGTGGCTTCACCAAGGACGAGATCTCTGCGTCAGCCGGTAGTGTCGCCTTCCCTATAGCATCAAGCCCTTGACGGATGAGGTATTATGTGACGTTGCTCCTATTGATGTTTTTGATGTATTATTAGGACAACCATACTTGTGGAAGCGTCATGCTATGTATGAGTCTCGACCTCGTACTATTATTGTTACTTTGGGAAATAAGTTGTACAGGATACCAGAGGTACCACCTCCTGCCGCTATCTCTTTGGTTACTGCAAAACAATGCAATAAGCTAATTTCCCAAACCAGGAAATTCGTTTTCTTGATGATCCGCCCCCAGGGCAAGAAGAAGACTGTGGCCACGGCCTCCAGACAGGGCTCCTCTGCACAACAACAAAAAATGGATAAGGTTGTGGAGGAGTACGGGGACATATTCACCTCACCCACAGGGGTTCCTCTGCATTTTCAGGTCAAGCACCTGATTGATCTGACCCCAGGTGCGCCGCTACCTAATGGAACAATCTATTGGTGCTCTGTTTTGGAGAATGATGAAATCAAGAGGCAGATTCAGGAGCTGTTGCAGAAAGGTCACATCAGACCAAGTTCATCGCCCTGTGGGAGCTCGATCATGTTGGTACAGAAGAAGAATGGGATGTGGAGACTCTGTATTGACTATCGAGAACTGAACAAGATCACTGTCCGGAATAGGTACCCAATCCCACAGATTGATGACCTTCTGGACCAACTCAAAGGTGCAAAATATTTCAGCAAGATCAACCTGAAGTCTGGGTATCACCAGGTACCAATTGAACCCTCCGATGTGTGGAAGACTGCCTTCAAAGCCAAGGAAGGCCTTTTCTAATGGCTGGTCATGCCTTTTGGGTTGATGAATGCTCCCGCCACCGTCATGAGGATGATGGATGACATCTTGCGGCCATTCACCAACTCATTTGTAGTGGTGTGCTTAGATGACATTCTGATCTTTAGCCAGACTTGGGAAGAGCACCTTCACCACATCTGACAAGTCCTCCAAACACTGCAGCAACACAAGTTGTGTGCCAATTTGGAGAAGTGCACTTTTGGCATGACCCAAGTTCAATATATGGGATACATTATTGATGAAAGTGGGGTGCATGTGGATCCAGCCAAGATCCAAGTCATTCGGGATTGGCCAGCCCCAACCACTATAACAGAGCTTCGCAGCTTTCTGGGTCTTGCTAATTTCTACCGGAGGTTCATGTTGGGATTCTCTCATATCACTTGGCCCTTGAGTCAAGTCACCAAGGGAGGAGCGAGAGTAAATTTTTTTTGGTCGGAACCTCAACAGAAGGCGTTCACAGAATTGAAAAATCGCCTCTATTCTGCCCCAGTGCTCACTTTACCAGACTTGCAACAGCCATTTGAGATCGAGACAGATGCCTCTGACTATGCTATTGGGGCAGTTCTTACTCAACAGGGACATCCAGTGGCATTTCACAGTGAGACATTGTCTGACACAGTTCACAAGTACCCCACATATGACAAAGAAATGTACTCCATTGTGCAAGCTTGTCGAAAATGGAAGAATTACATTTTGGGGAAGGAAACAATCATCCACACAGACCACAGGCCCCTATAGTTCATACAGACACAAGGGAAGTTGCAGAATGATCGCCATTAGAAGTGGTTCACATATCTGCAACAGTTTCATTTGAACATGAAGTACAAGAAGGGTAGCACCAATCATGTTGCAGACTGCCTCAGCCGACCACCGATCGTGGCACTCACCACTGTGATCAAGTCTTGTGGGCACGAGACTTCTGATTGGCTGCTTCTCTATGAGAGTGACTTAGAATTAAGCCAAACTTACAAGGCACTCTTGGGGGGTACGCAAGTTCCAAATTTTCACCTCCAAGATGCACTTTTATGTCACATGGGACACCTTTGTGTTCCTTCAAGTGAGCGTGCCAAGATGATATGGGAAGCACACTACAATCGAGTCGCTGGGCATTTCGGGGTCGAGAAAATAGTAGCAATCCTGCAGAAGCATTTCTATTGGCCGAACCTTCGAAAGGATGTCGAGAAGCACATCAGATCCTGCACTGCTTGTGCCATTGCCAAACCGACCATCAAGAAGCAAGGCCTATATACTCCTCTACCTACCCCTAGTCGAACTTGGGAATCCATCTCCATGGATTACATGTCGGGCCTGCCTTCTACTAAGCAGGGAAATGACTGTGTTTTTGTGGTCGTCGACAGATTCTCGAAGATGGCCATTATGGCGGCCTGCAAGAAGAATATCACAGCAGAAGCCACTGCTAAACTCTTCTTCGAACGAGTGTGGGTGCACTTTGGGATCCCACAGTCTATCATATCAGATCGGGATAGTAGGTTCCTCAGCACATTTTGGTCCAGCCTCTGGTCAATGTTGGATACCAAGCTCACCAAGTCCACAGCTTTCCATCCCCAAACAGATGGCCAGACAGAGGTCGTCAACATAATGATTGTACACATTCTGCGCATGTACAATTCAAAGCATCCACGCACATGGGACGAGAGCCTCCCCTATGTACAACATAGTTATAATCGGGCTCTCCACAGTTCAATCGGCCATAGCCCCTTTCAGGTGGGCTTGGGATTCCAGCCACTATGTCCCATTGACGTAGCCATGCCATTTGCAGCTGCTGAGGCAAATTCAGCTCATGTCCAGTCTGAAGTTGACAAAGCAAGTAGCTTCATTGAGCGCATTCAACACATCTGCCAATAGTTTCATGATATATTGGACAGAGCCAGTGCCAAGTACAAGCAACACCATGATCAACACCAGGTGCCACACAACTTCTAGGTGGGTGACAAAGTATGGCTACATTTGCAGAAGGAGCGCCTCACTGGACCCCACCGCAAGCTTCGCCCGCTCCGATACGGGTCGTACACCATCACCAAGGCTGTAGGGAACAATGCATTCGAGCTCAGTATTCCACCATTCCTTGGTTTGCACCCAGTCTTCAATGTGGATCGCCTTCATCCTTACTTCCCACCTCTACTGGACACCTTGGACATTGCAGAACAACTCACACCAACTGAGTTAAATCCAGACTGCATGGAACAGGCCACCACAGATTGCATCATGGACATGCAAATCAGGAACACTTGCCAGCAGAAGATCCAACTATATCGGGTTGTCAAAGCTGGCCAACTCCTGCACCAAGGAAAGTGGTTCACCAGGGACCAAGTTCAGCAGAAATTTCCCCATCTCATGGAGGAACTTAACGCAATGGGGACCATTGCTTCCTAAGGGGGGAGGAATGATCCAGGTGGATATTGGTGGTCACCCACCTATTCCACTTGGGGCTCCACCATTGTCTATTTCAGTTTTTTAGTTTTGGCACAGTTTACTATTTTTAGCAGTTTTTCGGGTCCTAAACTTCCGGAGCCGTTTTGAGGCCCTAAACGACGTTTTTTGGGAAAACGGAGAGCAACATGGGTCCATGGACCGATGTTGCTTGTTCCAAATTTGTAGTCCTCGGATAGATCTTTCTAACGAGGTATGGTACACGTCAAACGAAGATCGTATGCCAAAGTTACGCCCCTAGGAAGTTGAAACACCAATTTACCCAAACGGGGCCCATAATTTTGGCGCTTCATCTCCTAGGGTTAGGGTTTTGGCTGTTTAGGATTTCCCATTGTTTCTAAATAATAAATAGGCCCTAGAGCCTCATTGTAACTTAGTTCAGAGGCCTGTAGCTGCCACATCTCTTCTCAGAGATAGCTACCAGCACCCTAGTTAGTTTTATTTCCATTCTGTCTGTAAGAAAATTTCAGTTCTTTGATATTAATGAAATTAAGTGTTATTTCTGCTGCATCTCTGTATTTATGGTTATATGTTTATTCTGTTTCATTCCTGCATAAATCTGGATCAAAATATGTCAAGAATTTATCCTTATATCCCCCAGCCCAACCAAGCCTATCAATAATCAAAACAAGAAAACAACCTATATCATATCTTATGGAAAATATGAGATCACCTCTAACTATAGAAGATTCCATTGATTTTAAAAACCAAAAAGAGGATGATATCATTAATAGTTTTATTAATAAACCACAAATCAGATCCCATCTACAATGTCACATGATCAAGGTAGCATTTGATAATAAAGAAGAAGAAGATCCTCTGAAAGACATCCCTGATCAAGTAATACCCACTACTTTTGTGTACAATAGTAATATTGTAGAAATTGAGCTGGGAAAAACTCTAAACATTAACAAAAATTTGACTGTTTAACAAGAAGAGAAGTTGGTCCAGTTACTATGGAAATACAAAGCAGCCTTTGCATGGGATTACCCAGACATGAAGGGAATTCACCCCCAATTATGCACACACCACATCTATACCGAAAAATATGCAAGACCCATTCACCAACCCCAAACAAGACTAAACCCTCACCTTAAAGATATTGTGAAAGCTGAATTACAGAAACTATTGGATGTGAATTTCATCTACCTAATATCTAATAGTAAGTGGGTCTCTCCATTAGTAGTGGTACCAAAGAAGAACGGGAAGTGGAGAATATGTGTAGATTACCGAGAACTTAACAAGGCAACCCAGAAAGACCACTTTCCCCTTTCTTTCATTGACTAGGTATTAGACACATTGGCAGGAAATATTTTTTTTTCCTTCCTCGATGGCTTCAGTGGGTACAATCAAATCCAGATTGCCCCTAGAGACCAAGACAAAACTACTTTTACCTGTCCTTGGGGGACATTTGCCTACCAAGTCTTACCCTTTGGCCTATGCAATGCCCTTGCTACATTTCAAAGGGCCATTCTCAGCATCTTTTAAGATTTAATAAATGAAGGGATCGAAGTATATATGGATGACTTCACACCTTACGGAGATGATTTTGAGCTAGCATTAGAAAATTTAGAAAAGGTGTTGCAAAGATGTATTGACACTAGGCTTTGTTTAAGCCATGAAAAGTGTCATATGATGATGACCGAAGGAGTTATCTTAGGGAACTATATTTCAGCAGTTGGCATTCAAGTGGATCCAGCTAAAATTCAGATAATTTTGTTAATACAAATCTCTACTACCAAAATTAATATAATAATCCTATAATAACCAGAAAATCCAAGAAAGCTATGTACCTCTGTTCGTTGTTACTGTTAGAACCCCATGGTATGCTAATATAGAAAATTATTTGGCAATAGGTAAATTATCTAAGCATCTAAACCTTAATGAACGAAAGCAAATAATACAGTGTAGGACTCGATTCTCTTGGATTGGGGGCTACCTGTTTCATATAGGGTCAGATATGCAAATTAGGAGATGCGTCTAGGAGGACGAGGTATTTGATATTTTGAAATCATACCATGATGGGCCATATGGCGGACATTTTGCAGATCGTAGAACCACCCATAAGGTTTTATGGACAGGATATTATTGGCCTACCATTTTTAAAGATGCCAAAAAATTTGTGCAGGCCTGTGATAGCTGCCAAAGGGCAGGACACCCTAGGCAGTCTGACGAAATTCCTTTGAACCCTCAACTAGTAATTGAACCATTTGAATGCTGGGCGCTCGATTTTTTTGGCTCTATTAGCCCCCCATCAAACCAAAAAACATACATCCTAGTTGCAACTGAGTATGTCACTAAATGGGTTGAAGCAGAGGCACTTTCAAAAGCTACAAAGGACTCTGTAATACAATTTATTTTCCAAATATTTGTGCGATATGGCCTCCCTAGGGACATAATCACAAATGGAGGACCGTATTTTGTGGGTAATAAACTAGCTGAAACATTACAGAATTACCACATTCATCACAAGATTACAACCCCATACCACCCACAGGCAAACGGCCAAGTAGAGAGCACGAATAGAGTGATTGAATCCATATTGACAAAAACTGTTGCCTCACATAGACGTGATTGGGCCTACAGATTTCCATAAGAATTGTGGGAATACCGAACAACATGGAGAGCAACTACGGGATATTCACCATATCAATAGGTATTTGGAAAAGAACCCATATTTCCAATATAATTTAAAATTTAGACATTAAGAACAGCCCAAAAGGTGGGACTAGATTTAAATGAAGCCCATGCTAAAAGACTGCAGCAAATTAATGAGTTAGATGAAATTAGGCTCTGTGCTCCTCAGCACACAGCGTTAATTCAACAACAGAGAGGAAAATGGCATGACGCCCTTATCAAAGAAGAGATCTTCCACGAAGGAGACTGGGCACTCCTATGTGATTCTAGGTTTGGGAAACTCCAGACACGATGGCTCGAACCTTACGAAATACAAAAAGTGCATGATAACGGAACCATTACATTAACCACCATTGATGGATCTAGAAATTCATTCAAAGTAAACAGTCATCGAGTACGATTATATCATAAACCACTTACTCGAGAATCCTTCTACCAACAATTACGGGAAGATTCTACCATGAAAATTCTGGCTAAAGGGGATAACTCCTCCTCGCCACCCATTTATTAAATCATTTCTTTTCTTTAAAATTTGTACATCAAAATTGTTCATTCATTTTGATTGTTTGTTTCATAGAATTTTGTTTTTTAAAAAACTCTGTTTATTTCGCTTATTTTGAGTTTTTGTTGTTCCTTTCTAAAGGAACAACATTTTTGCTGTTCCTTTCAAAAGGAACAACAACTTTGCTGAGAGTTTTTATGTTGTTCCTTTTGAAAGGAACAACAGTTGTGCTGTTTATTTTCGCTGTTTCACGTATTTTTTTGTTGTTCCTTTCGAAAGGAACAATAGTTTCACTGATTATTTTTTTTGTTCCTTTCTAAAGGAACAACATTTCCACAGATTGTTTCTGCTATTCCTTTCTAAAGGAACAACACCTTTTGAGTGGATTATTTTTGTTTTAGACCAGCATTTTGAGGATTTCTAATGACTCTTCTAAAGGCAAACATACTATTTACACAAAATCATACAAATTAAAACTCACTGGAATCAGCAAATCAAAAGAAATCATCATTTTTAAGAAAATTGTTTGGTAATGATAAGAAAAAGGAAAAAGGGACATAATCAATAACATGACTTTGTTGTCTTACTATCACTAGAACTAATATGATCGATTATCCTTATCATTTTGGTTCTTCCGCAAATTTTATAACTTTCTTTGATTTTTACTCATGGAGTAGGAATAAGGGAATATTCTTTTCTATTGAGATGTTTAGACTTCTTCCACCATCCCT
This sequence comes from Pinus albicaulis, assembly GCA_034641835.2. Classification (NCBI taxonomy): domain Eukaryota; kingdom Viridiplantae; phylum Streptophyta; class Pinopsida; order Pinales; family Pinaceae; genus Pinus; species Pinus albicaulis. The sequence continues at coordinate 1,092,786,026 of CM076578.1, forward strand.
ACTCTTAAGGAGTGCTGAGCCATCCTTTATATATAAGTAGAAAATTTCTATATGAAAAAGAAAAAATATTTATATATTTCACTAATAATTTTATGATATGGAAAATGGAGGATAAGGGGTCTCATCAAGAGCCAGCCTACCATGATCATAAGGAAGCAAGTGAAGTGGCATTCCCATCATGGCCACCACACCAGGGATATGGTTCAATAGACAATTGAAAGAAAAAAAATTAAGAAGTCCTTGGAACAGGAGGTCTCATCACGAGCCAGCCTGCCCACTTTTCACTTCTTCTCGATGAATGGCATTGTGATTCATCTGGTCCCCAAGCTAGCACAATGGCCTCCGTTATGAAATTTAACAACACTTCCTCAACATAAATAAAGGACAATGGTTCCAAGGACGAGAAAGCAACTTTGTCAAGTTTATGGACACTTGTGGGCAACAGAGCTCTATTGATGGTATTGGAGTCACATTTGTACACATCAATAGTAATATTAAACCCTTTTTCTTATATCTCTATCTAAATATCAAATGAAAGTATGAATCCTCAACCCTTGATTTCGAACCTATTATACATGAAAATCATCATAAATCGATCACATTAGTTTGAGTGGGTAATAAACGAATCTGTACTTATGTTCATATTAGGATGTCCCTTCTCCTTATCTTTAAATCATTACAAACGTTTCTATATCTATTTACGATTTATCACACGCATCGATTTCAGTAAATGCCATAATTTGATTGATTGTATCAGAACTATGCCTGCTTTTTCCTTATGTACAACTATTGTGTAGTACTTTCCTCTCTTAATTAACGGTCGAGGACGACCTATCATCCTCCAAGGGGGACGCAGATGTCTCTTAATCACTGCATGCAAATCAAATCCCTATATTTTTTACTTGTATGCGAATCAAATCCCTACATTCTAGGGAATAACAAAAACTTAACAATATTATTCCAACTCACCGTGTCGTGTTGTTCCATTACATCATTGTGTGTTTGGAAAGAAGTAACAGTGTGCAGAGACAATTGGAGGATGACCAATTCATAGTGAGCCGCAAGTGCTAGTTGTTTCTGATGCTACACGGGAGATTCTAGAAAAATTGGGATGGATTACATATTTCATGAGGTTGTAACAACCCCATGAAATAGTGGCTACCGAGTTTTAGAATTTGCAGGAAGGATACTCCATGGTTAGAGGAAGAAAAATAGCCATAACAGATGAAATAATTGCAGAGGTGTCTGGTCTACCAGCGCAAGGAACCATATGGACTCAGAAAAAGATCAGGCTTCATGAAGCCATGAATATTTTCCAGGATGACGGACAGACATTGGTCGTCAAAGGCAAAGGAGTTCAGCCGGCATCATTGGGAGAACCATGGATAGAATTGGCCAAGATAATGCAGGCCTATATAACATGCGATGGAAGGAAAGACGTGGTAAGACCTCGCCACCTTAAGTTATTGGTAGTATTAAAGCAGAAATGCACTGTAAATTTTCCTGCATTTTTAAATTCCTTACTTCATGATGTTTCCTGTAGTATAAGAAAATCTCGGCATGCAGACATGGTGGTAAGCCACAATTGCCTAATCAGATTAATAGTGAGTCATAGTCTCACCCAACAACAATAGACTAGTTGGGAAGAGTTGATATTTTTGATTGATAGAGGATTAGCCTTACCTGCCCCAAAACAAAAAAAAAAAGGCTAGCTTAGCAGCTGAGCCATCAAATCGTAGACAGTCCCTCTGTTCAAAAATAAGTAGGGGAATGATAGAAGGCCTTCTGGGTAGCAGTAGCCAGCCCTTGGAATTTCCCAGCTCGGAGGATGAACAACCTCCACAATTGGAAGGAGGGAGTCCTCGTACTGGTGAGGAAGAAGAAATGAGCCACCACACCAATGGTGAGAAACAAACTAGTGCAGAAGAAGGAAATAATGAAGAAGAGGAAATTGAGGGAGAAATTTGCTACTCGAATGAGGAAGAAGGTAGCTACCATACCTGCGAGGAGGACGAAGATAATCACAACTGTGAAAGAGAAGGAACAGAGCGTCCTGAAAACACTAATACAAGTTCACCATGAAGTCCTTTGCAAGAAGACCAATTGGCCCAAATTCTGGCCAATATGAGTGACTACGTGCAGCCTCATAGCTCTCTGGACCTTAATATTAATATAAACCAATTGCGGGAGCACTTTGCTGTCAAGAAAGAAATGGATGAAGAAATGCTTGATGTAATAGCAAACCCTAACGAAATGATGGAATCGGCTAGGGTTGCTTCCCCTGAGAAGCATGAAGAAGAAAAGGAGAACACTGAAGCAGTATCCCAACCTAAAAATTCTCAAGGCATTGCAGAGTCAATTGAGGGTATAACTCCTGAAGAATTTAGCCAAGGGAATATGAACATTGAGGAAGAACCCCAAGAAGAAAACAAAGAAGCGAGCCCAACTGAAGGCACGGCTGATGAGGACCAAAACCCTGTTGAGCAAGTAGGTCCAGAAAAAGGAACATCCATTCCATTAAGAAAAAGGAAGAAATTAAGTGATATTGAAAAACTTTGGAGGGAACAAATGAAGCTCTAGAGACTCGTGGAACAACTCAGGAAAACCATTAGGGTTCTTATAATGAAACAAATTCCCAAGCGAACCGAAAAGAGAAGAAGCATAATCACCAAGAGAGCTTCGAAAAAGAGGAAAGTGGCCACTAAAATGAACCCCAAAGTTGCAGAAGCTATGGCTGAGCCTAATCATGGAGATACAAAATAGCAGGCAGCTATTCCAGAAGAAGCTGTTCCAAAGGGACCCACTTCAAATGAAAATATGCAAGCTACTAGTAAAAATGCTTTTAGTGACCCTACATTAGCCAGACTCCAAGAGAAGTTGGCACAGGCTCGACTGGAAAGGGAAAAATTGGAAGAAGACACTATCCCTAGGAGAAGATATCAGGAGTTGCAGCAGTAGATGCATACCATCCATGAAGCAGAGGCTGAAGCCCACGAGAAGTGTCGAAAGGCAGAGGAGAAGGCTGAAAAGGTAATGAATCAATTAAAATTTTCCCAGAATCGAATGGACACTCTCTGCTCATTGTACACCGATGTCTTAGATTGTAGATGCCCTGCCAAGAATTGTGCTTTATTTTTATTAGAAATATATTTAGAGCTAAAGATTAAGGCAGTTATGGAAGGAAAATCTATAGATCTAAAAACTATAGATGATTTTGTAACATGTTGCAAACTCTATGGGGAAAAGGTACAACGCCTCTTGTGTGAGTTTTATTTGCATAATCTCATATTGGAAAATGATAGTGAGACAAATCCTAGCCCTTTTGTGGGTGATATCCAATACCATGCGTTTATTTCATTTGTTGTTAATCAGTTAAAATTGCTTAAAGCCTATAGTGTTTTTCAAAGGCAGGAAAATGAATTAGATTTTTGGGTTAGGAGTGAACCTAAGCACCCATTACAGTTATGGGCTAGGCAGAAGAATTTGATGACAAAGGAAGGTGTTATCCAAGAATTGGGGCTTGTCCATAAATCAATTGTCTTGAATGGGATAGACTGTTTCCTATCTATTAGAAACCAGGCTTACATAGCAGCTAAGTTTCGATGGGGAATTTCCAATCGGAATTCTCAAAATAGAGAACCATTTAACTATAAAAACTTTGGATTAGCTGCAGACCGCTAGGTTTCCTATAGCAACCTCATTTTGAGGGAAGGACCATTCTGGCTGGGGTGTAGGTTTCGAAGCCCCATTACATGGTATCCTGCTACAGATTACAAAGCCATTTATGAAATACCTGAAGGACAGACAGAACATGTCTTTGAAGCATTAGCTGCAATGCATGGTTTTAGGCCTTTTGATGAAAAACCTTCTCCATCTTATTCTTTAACTACTCTGCATGTGAACTATAGCTTTCATGAGGACATGAAAAAGGGTAAGCAGGGGGGTATGTTGAGTGGAAAAGGTATGAATTCACTATGTGTTTTCTCATTCTTTTACTTTAAACATAATTCCTTTTACCCTAGAAAGATGATTTATTACAAGAATTATGGTAGAATTGTAAAGATTTATGTTTATTGTAAAAACATGACCAAGAATTGCTTTTTATTGCTAAAAACAGGAATTAGACGAGGTGAACGTCTATATCAGGCGAGGCTGAGATAAATGCAACTGCTATTCCTCCAGCGTTAGACCAAATCCTGCCAAGGACAAGGAAATATGAATGCATTGCTAAGAAAAGGTAGGGGACAGCTCGGCTTCGGTCAAAGTAAATCATGTGATAACTAAAAGAAGGGAAGCGAATCCCTCAAGATCCTTCGATCCTGAGGGATCGTTGTTCAAACCTCATCTTATTTCTTGTATTGTCCGTCCGAGTCTGTTATATAAGGCAAATCCTTTAGTGATTAGGGGAGATCGCGGGGATTCAAAACATTTCTTTTATAATATTACGTTTTAGTGACTCTCGGCTTTAGAGAGCGATCTCTATAATACTCTATGCTCGATTAATATAAAGGTGTGTTTCATTTCATCTTTTAAGTTCTGAAGTAACCTAGCAGTGTTTCACTGGTGCTAAGGGCCCGGCCCTGGTGGAATTACTCTGTTGTTTGTATTTCTATCCTTTTCTTACTTTCGTGTGATAATTGAGTTCAGATTCATTACGATTACAGAGTTGTTTGATTGTAGTTGGATTGAATTCGGATTTGCTGTGACTGTTAATGAATTGCATTGCTATTCTATCTTAGCAAGAATCGTATTTACTGTCTTATTCATATTGCTATCTTTTATAAAGATTTGTTGTTCTATACTTAATTCTGGTTGATGTTCCATTGGTTTATGGTTTCTTTCCGATCGATTGTTTCATAGTGTTGGCTGTCGACAGGGTTGAACTATTAAGAAGATTCGTTGCCTGATTGCATTAAGTTTATATTTTCTTTTCAATTAATGTTTTCTGTTCCATTCCTATTTATTGTTCATTTCTGATTCGTAGGTTCAGATTAGCAAAGAGATTGTTTATAGTTGCTGTGTACACATAGGAATTACAAGTTGATGTTCCTTTCCAACTCTTGTTATTAGAAGAATTTCTTTGTAGTTATTTTCATCAGCAAGTAGTTCAAGTTTGATTTCATTTTGATTGCTTAAAGAACAGGACCATCAACTGTAGAGGATATTGGTTACTGCTTCCAAGTTCCCAAATTGATTTCCTTGTCTCAGTGTGACTTCAGTTGCATCAATTTCTAAGGGAATGAGTTATTGTTACTGTATCCCTGATTGATGTTTTGCAGAATGAGTAGTTAAGATTTCAGAGTATTTTCTGTAATTACATTTCTTTACAAGCATCTGTTTACTCTTGTATCTAGCATACTGTACTACATCTTTCATAGCATTACTCTTAGTTAATTGCAATCTCAGACAGAGTACACTCTTGAAATAAAAATTAGCTCCCAGATTGATAATTAATGTAGGATAATTATGTTTTTAAAAGATACCTTTTATGCCTCAAAAATATCGTTCAGGTTTTTGATGCGATGTTTTGACAAGACCTGAAAAGAATCACACGAAAGCCATCATGCATAATTAATAGAAATCAACTGCATTTACTCTTTTAATGGCTCAAGAGATTTGTATCTGTTTACTTGTGCTTGTAATAAAAGCCCCATCCCTATCGAATTTTTTGTTTTAATTGAATTTCCGCTCTTACATTTGCTTTACATTCATTTTTATTTCTCTATTGGTCAATCGCAGGAAATAACGGTCATATATGACTAAGAAAAGAAAAAATATAGTAGAAACTTTTGCATTTGAGAACTCAGACATGCATCCGCTCTTTAGTGATACTACATGCAACAAAGATGTTAGATCTACGTCATGGGAAGCTATTTATAATCTACTGGAAGAGAAATATCCAAAGGTACTGGGAATCAGAGCAACGGTTGACGATAAAATCTCGTTTGAAGCTTCCTATTTTGAAGCAGTTTGTTCTTTCCTTCATAGAATAGTTGTGAGGCCTAAAATTTTGCCATATATAGATATGTTGAAGTGGACTATTGAAAATGTAGATATCTCGTACAATAAATTTAGGAATTCAAGAGAAGAAGTCATGGGTTCATTTTCCACAGAAGATTTGTGTAGATTGTATCATTTTCCAGAACCTCAAAATTCCTATCATAAATATTTCATTGAATAGTTCGCGAAAGAGAATGAAGACCCGATAGATGCTATGCATACTTGGAGGTCGAGTTCCAAAAAAATTAAATGGGAGAAAACTGGTATGTACCCAATTGCACCTCTATCATCTCCACATAGTTATGTAGCTGCTATGCAGTGTAGGATTTTTGGGAAAGCTGATAGTACCAAGTTTTCTATGGAATGGATTCCATTAATTGATGCAGCTATCAATGCCATGGTTATGAATTGGAGTAATATTTTATCCAAAAATTTGGCTATGGCCATCAGATACTATAGACAGGATAGAGTTGTCTCTACTTGGGTAATCCCTCCCATTTTTGAGTGTTTACGTGATGGATGCTATTTGTTTATGTACAAAATTTCCTAATATTGGTTGAAAATGGACTCTCAAAGACCCTACTCCTATCGATGTGTATCATAATATTTTGTGGGAATCTCAATTCCATCCCCATTTTTATAAGATTTGTCAAAGTATTATGGTGCCAATCTATCAAACTATTTTTGATGTAAAATCCATAGGATTTTAGAAGAAGCAAAGATATATATCTTGCGAGTGGCAGGATGGTTTGGTGAAGAAACATTTAATTATATCAGAGTTTTTGGGAGTAGTTTTACTCCCCTTGTTCTTCCTTATTATGTTCTAGATAAGCTATTGGAAAGAGAGATTGCATACCAAACAATAGGGGAAGGTCTTACCAAAGCCCTAAAAGACATGAAGAAATCTATTTGGCTAACCTTTCCAGTACAATTTAGTTCCTTCACATTGTTTTATTTTGGACATGCAGTTAAATAGGTGCAAAATATTACATGCTCAAATCTTTATACTATCTCGGGAAAACAATATGATCCCAACCAAGTCGCTCAATACTTTACTGCTCTAGTTAAAATTAGACAGTTCATTCATGACAAATATGAATTTGATGACCTATTTGAAAAGGCCGATACTTTCTCACAAGTCTTGCATTTTTTTTCAATCAAATTAACCCCAGCCGACCTTAATCGTTTTCATATTTAAATAAACAAAATATTGACAAGGGTTCTGTTAGAACTATTTCAAATTGAGGAAACAAGAGAGCCTACTCCCAATGTAAGTTTAGAAGAAAATTCTTATCACAATTTTGATCAAGAATCACCAGAGAAATCAAGTCAAGGTTTAGAAATTTATAACATCAATATCAAAATTACGAAGAAAACCCTAAGGAATGTTTTGATAATAACACAGATAAAAATAATGGAGAAACAACCAAAGAAACCTTGGCTAGAGAACAATTGGAAATTGATTCTACACAAGATTAGACACAGACAATCATATTAAATGATATGGATAAAGAATGGTAGCAATTCAAACAAAAGCCCCAAGTACCATAGAAAGATATAGGAATTGAAGGAACTTCTGATTCTTATACTCCTAAATAGACTTACAAGTTGAAAATCCAGAAGGGGATGTTGAAATCATCCTGGCCTACCCAACGTCATGAATTATTTTGAGAATTGAAGAAATACCCCCTTTAGATATAATTTATAGTCCAGAACACAAAGCAGTGGTAAGGAGATAGAGAAAGAAAATAAAGCTTGATTCATCAACAACAAATCGAGAGAATGGATCAATGGAGGTTGTCTGGAAAGACACCCCCATTGATCCATCTGAAAACTTTACAAGGTTGTCACAATTTGCAGGTACTTATGCAATAGCTACATTGGATAAGGCAGCATAGGTTAGTCTTATTATTAAAGATAAAGAATGCAAGCCTGGAGTTTTCCCATATATCAAAAAATTAGAGGGACAGTGGAAAGAGAACGCCAAAAAACAAATTGAAGTAGTAAAAAAACTATCTAAGCTTGATCGTGAATCTTATTGGCAGTTTCTAGTAAAACCATAAATCCACTGGATGGCTTTATGCTGCCTAACGAATTCCACACAAAATATGTTTCCACCTCTCTATGATGTTGTATTTACGAGACAAATAAGATCCAAAGTCAATCAGGCATCCCAAGTAAAGCCAATGTTGGATATCTGTGAATTTAAAAGCTCAATGGAAAGGAAGGATCATTCAACATGATAAAGTATGTCATTATCTTTCTTTTAGTTTTTATCCTTTATTTTGAGTATTATGAGGAATGTTGTTTGAAACCTCCTCAAATTTTTATGTAATATTCTATTTTTGATACATATGTAATATTATTTAAACCTCTCTCATGCATTTGGAGAGGGGTCCAAAATTTTATCAAAAACACTTTGCAAAAGCTTGCATTTGTGTACTTTTGTGATTTTTTTGATGAAATACATGGAACAAGATCGTGATTTTCTTGAATATTGAAGCATGCTCTACTGAATTTTCATTTCTGTACTCTTAGAGTGTATTTGGCTAAAAATAAGAAAAGATCAACGTTGTTGATTTCATCAATATAACCTCTCATATATGGTACTAGAATATTTACGATTGAGTTTTATTTATGACTTAGCAATAAAATTCTATATATTTTATTATGTATGTGATTTGGATTATAAAATTTCATTAAAACACTATTGCATGATGTCTCACCTGTAATTCCTGATTGAGTATATAATCAATTGATATATGCGATATACTTTCAAAATTACTTTGCCTAAGTATTTAGTAAAAATAATTAACTTTAAATAGTATCATCTCTTATAGCAATTGAATTATCTTTATTATATTTTTCTTTAAGATACTTTTGTATATCGCATAAGTTAAAATTATTCTCGGGTATAGATTAATTTAAATATTGGATTAAATAGATGCATGTAGTTGTTACTTAAATAGATTATTTCCATTAGTTCAAAATCATTTTCCATTTAACCTTGTATCAAATCCATCATCATCATATCAAATCTTTATTGGGAGACTCGTCCCATTATCCCTAGTTGGATCCATTATACCAAACTGAAAAGGATTTTCTTTCAAGGTCCAGACCAGGAGGTTACCCCGCATGTTGTTGCAATAGAATTCCGAAGCTTCAACACGACCATAGGAATGGAAAATTTCTTTATATTCATTGGAGGATGCACCTTGTTAGTTTGGAAAAGAATGATATTGAGTATGCCCCTGAAAAGGAATAGTCAAAGATACTTGCATAATTCCATCTCAAGGCCCTATCTGTGGAGGAGGGGATCCTAATGGGAAATTTGAAGCTCTCACACCCCAAAACCATGGAAAATCTATAGCATGATGAACCTCAATGTACCAAAATTGACATTGGTGAGGTTTTATAATATTCATTTCCTCGAACCTCTTCGTCAAAACAACCATTTTGTAACATCCCTAGTGGAAATTCCATGTATTAAAAGTTAGTAAAAGAAAAATAATAACCAAAATTGATGACACATTTATTCAATGCTTAATGTTCGGAAAAACATCCTAGTGGGTGTTCATACGGTTTATTATGGCTAAGGAAATTGGAAAAGGTGAAGGAAAAGGCATTTGGAAAGGAAAATGGCATATTTGGCACATGTATTTATGAAAATAATGAAAATTAGGAGAAAAGGAAGGTGAAAGGTCACAGGTTGCATATGAGAAGGAAAATGAAGGAAATAATGGAAAATGAAGAAAAACAAGGCCTCATTGATAAAAAGGCCTCTAACTATCAATTGGAAATGTTTTTCTCACATTTTTGGATCTCTCTCATTATTCTCTCTCTCTCTCTCTCTCTCATTCTTGGACACTTAGAGTTTCCTGGAGAATTTTGGCATTGGACAAAGAAAGGTAAGAAAGAAGGAAGAAGGAAGAAGCAAGCAAGAAGCATCAAGAATCAAGAAGCTACAATAGGATTCTTTCAAGGTATTTATTTGCATGTATGTTTTCCTTGCTAGATTTGGAATGCATGGTATTGCATGTGGTTCTTTGTTGTATTGGCATGGGGTTTTCGAGGTTTGACAATGTATTTAGTCTAGCCTTGCCATTTTCAGATAGCCATGGTGTTGTTGAGTTTTCATGTTTTGGTTTAGCTGGATTACTAGATGGATTCGAAGTCAAGTGAGGTTTATCTTTGAGTTATTATAGAACCGATTCATTTGTTGCCTCATTTTAGGGCCTAGTAATCTGAGTTTGGATTGCAGTAAATGCTGAGAGGTGGTGGTTTTTTCTCCATTTTAGACCTAGGAACCCTAAGTTTGGGATTGAAGTAATGCCTAGAGAGTATGTCTCGGTTTAGGGCCTTGTTACCCCTGATTTAGACTCTGGGTTGTGCTAAAGCCTGAGAGACTAGGAGATAGGAAAATTCCTCACGATTTACACAGACATAATTTGGTGATGTTCATGCTTGTTTTGGCCTAGTGATTAGGTGTATATTACGGTAAAGCTGGTTATTACATGTTTATTGTGTTGGCCTAGTGATATGGGATGGTGGTGGGCCTTTGTTTTGAACCAAGTGTGTTGCAACTACCATAGGCTACTCAATTTTAATTTATCAACCTGGAGTTCGCACAAACTTGGGGGTAACCATGCTATATTCATAGAAAATGAGTTCTACTCCTGCAATCATCTTCTAAGTTCTACAATGAGGTGCTACTGCAAGGGTTACTTCTAGCAAAGGAAGTTTGTCACACTTCTGAATGTAATCTAATACTAGAAATAAATCATGATCGTTACTCTATCAACATGGAAAGAAATTACTCTAGATCCCAATGATTCATCTAGCTATCTGCAAGAAAGACAAATTCACACTAAAGCTAATGCAAGAAAGGAAATTACACTAAGTGGCATCAAAATCTAAATTTCTAAATTGAATTGTAGAAAAGGAAACTAATCTAGAGCACACATGCTGAACCAAATGACTAATTGAGTCCTATCTATTTTATGCTTAACTAATGTTTTTAATGATGCATTTGGTAATGAGTTAATCAAACTTTTAAATAACTCTATTTTCCAACAGAATAAGTAGGCGTTGAGGTGTTCTAAGAGGGTCGTTAACTCAAAGGTTTAGAGTTAAAGATGTGTTGGAGGTGTGGATAGTCTTAGATGCGGTGAAGGAGTGATTTTGGACTAAAGGAGTGAGTGTCTGGCACTGCTACAAGAATTGCCACAGGATTTCATGTAGTGCTATAGGATGTCATGAAAAGCTACAAGAAATAGGTCGTAGGAAGTTTGAGGGTATAAATGGTGAGTAAAAGGTTAGGAGAGGTGGGTTGAAGGTGAATATAGGTGGAGGAAGGGTAGCCAACCCCTTGGCCAAGCTTAGAACTCTTCATAAATCCTATCTTGCACCTCGAAGGTGGATCTTGGTGTTGTGGTGGTGATTTCTAAAAACAGGTTTGAATGTAGATTGGATGGAAGGTGGTTGATTAAGGGTAAATACTGAAGATTGATTGTGTCAGAGAGGTCCTTCTCTGCTTCTCTATTCAAACATGAAGTCAAACTAATTGTTCATACATTCATCATTGACATATTTATCATAACAATATTGTAAAATATGAGTTGAATTTAAATAAACCTACCTATGCATTTGAAACAAAAATATACTTCTCCATCTACAACATGTCCATGATAATCAAAGTAAACTATCTAAATTTTCCAAGAAATCATAAACTAAAATAAATTCTAGTTTGTGGTGAAGACCTTCCTCTTCAAGCTCCAATGGAAGAGGTGAGAGAGGGAGGCTTTAACACATATTTTTGACATTTTATATGTTGTTGAACACGCAAGGAAAGATATTAACTATTGCAACATGACGAAAAATAAAAGTACATAATAGAGACTAAGGCCAATGGATTGGGCCCCAACCCACAAGCTTAGCTCGCTGAAACTAACTCAGTGGAGAAGAAAGCAAATGCTCATTTTATTTCATAACTAGTCTTGTACATAACATATGAAAGTAAAAAATGTCCAATACAAGAGCTAAGAGTGCCTAGCTACCTCCAAAAATAGAATCCTAGTGAGCTCTTGCTCTGGCCAACTGTTCCTAAAGGGTAGCTACCAACATCTGCCTAAAAAGTAAGTGTTTGTTCCCTTGGGACTCGAGAGAAGTGGATCTTGGCTCCCCTTGATCTTCCACTTGCTTGGTTGTCTTTGATTTCGAGATGTTGGAGGAGAATCTCAAGGAGATATTAGCTACCTTTAGCAGTTAAGAGGTGGTCAACCCTTCTAAAATCACTCCTTGTTGTCTTCTTTGAGCCTTGATTGCGCAATATTCCTCAAAAATGGCATCTTCTCCTGATTTCCCGTCATTTAAACCACATTATGCGTTGAAGCATGACAACCCTTAATACACCATCTTCACTAAGCAACATATGAAAATAATGAAATTAAATGTGAGAAAGAGAGAATAATTAGGCTAAAAAGGTGATAATTAACCCCTTAGAATGTACCTCATGATGGTACTCATCAGATGGATCACGGTAAAGCTTGATTTCTATTGATGACGGTGAGGTTGTTTTGCCTCGGGATGCCCTGGTTTGGTATTTCAGTTTGAATCCCACATTCATGCCTGGAATATGGAATGGTGGTGATTGGCTGAAGAGATATTTGGCTCAACCAATCTATGGTTGGGTGGAATGTGGAAGTCCCATCTCTGGTTGATTTTTACACTCATTAATGAGAAGCTAAATCTTTTGGTATTTGATGTATAATTTCATTGGTTATTATGTCTATTGTTGTTGTATCCACGATATTTTTGTTGTTTTTATGTTGGTTATAAGCATCTATTTTATGAGTGATGATGTCTGGCTCTATGCATGTTTTTTCTTGTAAATGAATACACAATGTATCTATGGTCAAATAGATTGTATTTCATACCATAATGTGTTGGATAAATTCTTCTTAGATATTTTCAACTAAGTATGAGACTCCCATGTTTAAATATGTTGTTTACACCTGTAGATGCAATTTTTGTGACATTTTTGACAAAATTCCTTTCATGGCTAGGAGGGGTTTGGACGAGTTCCTGATGATGTGATTCTTATGTACCTTTTTTTTAATGTTATTTATCATATCCTATAGTTTCATGAAGATATGGGCAGTGACCTAGGCTCTGGGGCTAAAAAGGTGGCACAGATCCTGGAGTTGTAGGCAAAGAACTGACCAGTCCATGGCTACTAGTTTGCCTTGGAATACCCGTGCCTATAGGATTGTTTCCACTATATTGCCTTGGAATCCCCACGGATAAGCCTCAAATTGTTCAAAAATTTAGTCTCCTTCAAGGTTCAGGGGCCTAGAAGTTTGAGTTGCCTCTTCAATAATGTTTTGGATGTTGTGTAAGGTGTGTTTGTGTTGTTTCCATGGGTTCCACTTCCTTAAGGTCATCTAGGAGGTTGAATATCATATCAGTAGCATATTTTTGCATGTTTACCCCGGTTGGAAAGTTACATGGGTAGATGTGGGAAGGGGGTGTTACAAAGTGGTATCAGAGCATGGTTTAGCCCTTGGACTGGTTGGGCAGTGTGTTGATCATGCATTTATGTTGGTTCCATATGTGTTTATTATGATTGTGGTCTATATATTCTTGTTGCATCCATGTTGTGTTAGCCATGGTGGCAGTGGTGTCGCCATGGATGTTTTGGTGGTGGTTTTGTAGACATGTTGTCATGAGTGTATGACTGGTTATGTGTTGCTCATGCTTGTGTATTGTCTGTGCACGATTTATTACATATTGTTAGATATTATACATGCATTGCTTTCTTATGCTAATGTTTCATACTGGTCATGCTTCGGTGTTATCTGTGTATGATTTCTTGTGTGATTTCATATGTTGAACATGCATTGGACGTTCATGATTGGTTATACATTTCAAGTGGGTGCATATGGTCAAGTTTTCATTAGTTTGATTGAGGTTGTTTTGAATAAGTTCATTGTATGCAATTAGGTCATCATGATGATTTGGTATGCTATTTTCTAATGTGTTGGATGAGATAGAGCAGGAGATACAGATCATTAAAGTGAAGTTGCGACAATGGACTTTGGGGTAAGAGGTGATCGTCATACAAGTTTGTATGCTTGGCATGCAAGGATGTGAATCATGGTTATTGTAAGCATTAGGGCTACTTATATGTTTGTCATTCTATTATTATCATGGTTATATATGTGATAAATGTTAATTGATCAATGTAGTAATATGCATTATGGTTATGATTATACCTTTCATTCTATTGATGTTATGGTTACATACATTATAGATGCTACTTGATTAGTGCGGTTATATGTACATGTGTCAAATAGTCATGAATGATAGCAACCTATGGTGGCATGCATTTATATTGTTCTTTTATGTTAGTTATGTTATATGTTGTTGATGAGTATGATATAGGTTAACTTGTTGTTTTTGTATGATAGTTAGCTTGATTATTAGGTTACATGTTGTTGATGAGCATAATATACAACTTGTTGTTGTTATATGCTAGTAAATTGATGATTAGGGTTATTTAATTAAGATGTTGATGATATATGTATCATATTGCTTTGGATTGGATTATACAGATAGTTAGGGTTATTATGTTCATGTATGAGTTGATATATTTATGACATTGTATTATACTAATCTAGGTTGATTGTGCATATGTGATTGTTATGTATGAATGCCAATTGTTTATGAGTTTATGATGTGAACATGTTAGTTAGTTATTGTTATGGATATCATTAGCTTATTTATGTTGATTTGACATGTTGATAAGTTATATTATTCTAATCTAGATTGATTGTGAAAAACAAGATAGCCTCCCCTAAGATACATTAAGGTGTAATTTTGTGTATGTCGTATATTTGGTATTTGAGTTTTTTATTATGTCATGTAGTTGATTTATCTAACATGGTATGTTTGCAGGATTGTTGAATGTTGGATTGATTGCATGGTATGAGTATATGTGTTTGTAAGATTTCATTTTTCAATGATCTTGTTTGAAGATGTTTTTTCTAACACATATGTGTTGAGATAGTCAGTATATACATGATTCTAAGTAGGTGATAGTTGTATCATTATGAATTATGACCAATGAATGTGAGTTGATTGTTGATTATGACATGGTTGTTAGTATTGGTAAAATTTGATTTATAATTGATAGATATGTTGTCTTGATGTTTGGAATATGTGGTTGACATGTCTCTTCAGCTACAAGGCAACGTGTTTCGCACATCAAGGTAAGGTGGCTGGTATACTGTTATGTTTATTTCTGCATTGACAATTATGTGTTTATGGCAGTATGATGCATGGGATTACATGGAAAGAGATTTCCATCAAATCCTAAAGAAGGTTCAGGATGAGCATTCCTTTGAAAGTGTTGTGAGTCCATGGGGATTGATCCATGGTGTTTGTTTAGAGTCTTGTGATTTCGGTCTTCTATGAATTTTTTGTGCTTGATTCGCAGTTTTGTTATTACCAGTGCAACTTTGTCGTGGTGTCGTATTGCTTTTGGTTTTTCATGGTCTTCTTATTGTTTGTTCTTGTTCTTTCCTTTTATGTTTTGAGAGTCTTGGGAATTTATTGGGAAAGAGGAAAGTTAATGGAACTTGGGGAGAGCTGTGTGGTACCCAACAGGTAATGCAAGACATGGATGAAGCTCGGTGCATGAATAAACACAACAGAAGGTAAGAATATGAAAATTGGTTGGATTAGTTGGGTCTAGTGTGGTACATGGATGGTTGAAGTACAAACATGAGAAAGGTAACTAGAAAGGTGAAGTAAATGGATTTAAGGCATTAGATGCCTTGGCTATATTGGGAATTATTGTTCTCAATGTTGTGCATGTTTAACATGGATAAAGGAAGTTCTCTTAACCTTGACCTTATGATATTTGGTAATTATGTTGTGGTAATTATTATGTTGATTTTTATATATGTATACATGTATGCATGTATGTATGTCATTTTTGAAAGGGTCGTCATGAATCATGATTGTTTAATGTTAATGTTTATATGTATACATGTGTGTGTGTATCTCGTTGTCTGATAGGATCATGATTATTCTATGCTAATGATTATATATATATATATATGTCACTGTATGGAAGTTTTTTCAAGGATCGTTCTTGTGGAGGAATGATTTCTTATGCAGGTGAATGACATGAAGAGGTTCCCACCTATGAGGAATCAAGTGGTATTATAGCCTTGATAGGTCTATGAGGTCAATATCATGTGCGTATGATTTAATGTGATATGATTTTACTATGTCTATGTTTATGTTATGGAGAGGTAATGTTGAGAGGTACATCAAGGAAGTGACTGTAATGTGACCTGCGACATGCTAGGATAAGCATGGATAGTGGTAAGACACTATAAGAAAGGTTTCTTGTGGGGTCAGTGTGTGGTCTATGGATGTGTAGTACTACTGTAGTGTATATGTTATGCATGTTTTATATTCAGTGATTCCACCTATGGTGATGTGTACATGTAACATATATAGTATTGTGTACATATGATGTTGTATGCCTATTGTATATACGACGTTGTGTGTATATTTCATATGCAATGCTAGGTATAGATGGTGTTATGTGCATGTTGGATATGTGATGTTGTGTATGTATGGTGTTATGTATGTGTTGAATATGAAGTGATATGTACATATGGTGTTGTTTGTTGTACATATGGTGCTATGTACATATGTTTTTGTGTGCATATATGGTCTTCTGTGCATGTGGTGTTGTGTACATGTTGTACATATGGTGTTGTGTGCAGGTGGTGTCATGTACATGTCATGCATGTGGTGGTGTGTACATATGGTGTCGTATACATGTTGTGCACGTGGTGTTGTGTACATGTGGTGTTGTGTACATGTGGTATTGTGTACACATTGTACATGTCATGTGGTTTACATTTGTAATTGTGTACACATTGTACAAGTGGTGCCATATACATGTGATGTTGTGCACACGTTGTGCAGGTAGTGTTGTGTACAAGTGGTACTGTGTACATTTTTTGCATAGGGTACATGTATACATGTAGTATTATTTCCATGTTGTACATGTTGTGCCGAGGGTATGCGGTACTATGTATGTGCATAGTGTATTCTTGGTATCACAACATGTGTATTCGTTGTGTTGTACCTTTTATATGTATATGTATTGTGTTGTATTGTACACTGGATGTAGGTGTATGTGTTGTGTGTCGGTGTAGGAGTATGTATTGTGTTGTATCATACATCGGGTGTAGGTGTATGTGTCGTATGTTAGTGTGGGTGTATGTATTATGTGGTGTTGTACACCTTGTGTGCATGTATGTGTTGTACACTATGTGTATGTGTACGTGATTGAAGGGAAGCAAAGGCATTGGGTGTTTGTTGGCTATGGAAACTGATCTTATGAGCATACGAAAAATATAAAGGATAAAGGTATAAGATAAGGATCGACTAAAGCATATGTGTCAGTATTTTATTTCAGTTTTGTTATGCATGTGAGATGTGACTCTGACTTATGATGGTTACATCTGATTTATGATTATGGTTTATGGTGATTTCTTGTGATTCATGATTTTAATATACGATGGTGTATTTTGAGATAACCAAATGTGATATGTTTATACATGATGATTGATCAAACAACTATATTGACTTGTTGTGATAGGAAGTGAACAGGATTTCATGTGTACCTTATTAGAGAGATACCAATGAGGTATGATGTGAATTTATTTCAATTTATTTTGAATCTAATAGCAGTTATTTTCCTGGTACAGGAATCACAGAAATGTTCGGTTTGGATGGTTGAAACCGACTGCAAGAACTAGAAGTTTCAAAAAAAGGAATTGAAATAGGAAACAATATGCTAGTAAAGCACTTCAGGAGCAAGTCCATTGTGGTACACTAGTACCCAATAGTTCCCATTAATTTTCATGAGCATGTTATGACTGGTATGATGGTTTTGAGGTAGGTATATGCCTTGCTTTTTTGAACTTACGATGCGAGGAATCCTTCTCAAGGGATGGATCACCCAACATAGGGGATGTTGGGAACTTGGAAGGTGAGTGACTACACGGAAGGGGATTACCAGATTTCCCAAGGGACTATGTAGCAGATAAGGGAAGGTTGGGGATGGATTTTTTTTGTCATTAGTATTTCCAGATGGAATCCTATGCACATTGGGAGTGTGCCCTGGAACAATGAGTTGGTAAGTGTTCACAGAGGGTAGAGTGGCATAAGATTGTAGTGTTGGACATTGGATGCAGCTTTAGATCTGACAGTGGATTTTGGACTTCCTGTGAAGCAATTAAACCCCAGTACTACTCTGAGGGCAGAGCTATGAGCCTCTAGATTTCCTTGTTGTTGATACAGGCATCGTATCCTTTTATTTTTTGGTTGAAAAATTGTGTATATGTCTATACTACTGTAAATAATGTAACTAGTTGTGTTATAAATCTCTATTACACTATATGATTGTCAAGATGATTTTTTAATTTTATCAAGTTATTCATTGTAAATACTGCAACAATCTATGTTATAAAGATCCACAGGAAGTATGCTTTATTTTCAGTGGTTTTCTAGTTTGTAGGTGTCAGTAAACACAAAGGATGGTGTTCTCCCATGGGAAAGGGTTCTGTAATAGCCTTGGTGAAATTTCCATGTAATAAAATTTAATAAAGGAAAAATAATAACCACGGTTGATGAGACAGTTATTCCAAGATGAATGTTGGGAAAAACATCCTAGTGGGTGTTCATTCTGTTTATTATGGCTAAGGAAATTGGCAAAGGCAAAGGAAAAGGCATTTGCAAATGAAAATGGAATATTTGGCACATTTATTTATGAAAATAATCGAAATTAGGAGAAAAGGAAGGTGAAAGGTCACATGTTTCATGTGAGGAGGAAAATGAAGAAAATAGAGGCCTCATTTATAAAAAAATCTTTTAAGGATTAGTTGGAAAGGTTTTGGTCCTATATGTCGAGCTCTCTCATTATTCTCTCTCTCTCTCTCTCTCTCTCTCTCTCTCACTCTTGGAAACTTCGAGCATTTTGGAATTTTGGCATTGGACCAAGAAAGGAAAGAAAGTAGCAAGAAGGAGTAAGCAAGCAGGGAGGAGCATGAATCAAGCAACTACAACAATATTCTTTGCAAGTATTGATTTTCATGTATTTTTTCTTTTCTATATTTGGCATGCATGGTATTTAATGTGGTTCTTTGTTGTCTTGGCATGGGTTTTTCCATATTTGATAATGTATTCATTCTAGCCTTTCCATTTCTGGATAGTCATGGTGTTGTGGAGTTATCATGTTCTAGTTTAGCTAGATTACTGGATGGATTCAAAGCTCAGTGAGGTGGATCTCTAAATGACTACAGAACCGGCTCGTTTGTTGCCTCAATTTAGGGCTTAGTATTATGTGTTTGGATTGTGGTAAACCATAATAGGTAGTGTTTTTCTATCCATTTCAGGCCTAGGAATCCTAGGTTTGGGATTGCGGTAAAGCTTAGAGAGTATTTCACAGTTTAGGGCATATTGACCCCTGATTTAGACTATGGGTTGCGGTAAATCCTGAGAGACTAGGACACAAGAAAATTCCTCATGGTTTAGGCGGAGAGAATCTAGTGATATCCATGCTTGTGTTGGCCTAGATATCAGTTGTAGATCATGATAAAGACAATTATGACATGTTTATTGTGTTGACCTAGTAATCTGGGATGGATCATGGTAAAGCCTGATTCTATTTATGAGGGTGAGGTGGTTTAACCTTAATATTCCTTGGTTGATTCTTTCGGTTTGAGTCCCACATTCATGCTTGTAATATGGCATAGGGGTGATTGGCTGAAGAGAGATTTGGCTCAGCCAATCTATGGTTTGGTGGAACATGGAAGTCCCATCTCAGGTTGGTTTGTACACTCATTAATGAGAATATAATTCCTTTGGTGTTTGATGTATAATTAAACTAGTTATTATATGGATTCTATTGTTGTTGTATCAATGGTATTTTTGTTATTATGATGCTGGTTATAACCATGTATTTTATCAGTGATGATGTATGTCTCTATCCAAGTTTTTTCTTGTAAATGAATACATAATTTATCCATGGTCAAATAAATTGTATTGAAGCCTATTTTGTAAGGGATCAATTCTTCTTAGTGACTCTCAGATAAGTATGAGACCCCCACATTTAAATCTATTGTTTACACTTGTAGATGCAATGTTTGTGACATGTTTGACGAAATTAATGTCATGGTTAGGAGGGGTCTAGATGAGTTCCTGATGATTTTATTTCTTCCATACCTTTTTTTTAATGTTATTTATCATCTCCTACAGTTTCATGAAGTTCTGGGCAATGACCTGGGCTTTGGGGCTAAAAAGGTGGCACAAATCCTAGACTTGTAGGCATAGAATTGACCAATCCGAGCCATGGATGTTACCTTTCCTTGGCATGCTAAGCCTCAATTTGCTCAAAAATTCAGTCTCCCACATGGTTCAGGGGCCTCGAAGGCTGGGTTACCCCCGGAGGATATTTTTTATGATATGTAAAGACTGTTTGTCTTGTTTCTATCGATTCTACTTCCTCAAGGTCATCTAGGAGGTTGAATTTCATACAAGTGTTGGGTATGTGTTATATTATTTACACGAATAGTTGCACACATGTGGGGATCACATGGGGGCGATAGCCCCTCCTTTTTTGTTGCACCGAGTGCAACGGGGGGCGGCAACCGCCCTATCCAGGGGTTTGTAGGGGGCGGGTAGCCCCCTGCATGGGGTCTGGGGTAGCACCTCGAGAAAACAAATTTGGACCCTATTTTAGGTGGGCCAACCCACTTATGGTTTTGTGCATGGGTTTGCACATGGTTTTGCAGCATGATGGTTTTCTACCCCTGGTATTTTGTAGATTCAGTCAAGGGAACTACAGTTATGTTTTAATCCAGGGTTAATGGCTTGGGGTTTATGAATGCTTGGGCATATATATATATGTGTGTGTGTGTGTGTGTGTGTGTGTGTGTTTGTGTGTGTGTGTGTGTGTGTGTTGTAACACTAAAAGGAATATAATTAAAAATCAAGCAGGTAGTCCCAATCTGGGATCCAAGGGAAAGGTCCCAGTGTATATATGTTTTATGTTTTATCCTATCGCTATTGTTTATTTTTATATTTTTAAGAATTCATTTGCAAACAATTTATGTACAAGGTTGTTGGCTCGAGGGGTCCTAACCCAGGTTCAGTAAGTAAGGTTTGCCAACAAACCCCTATACTACTGGCCCTTTCGGCAGTGACCTTCTTTCACAGGTCAAAGTCTCACCTGAAGTAGTATGGGTGGGTGCTGGAACCAGGTTTCCGCACCCTGAGAAAGGATGGGTAAAGCAGGTAGAGCAGTGCTAGGTCCTGTAATCCCTGATTACCTTATACTACGCAGAGTTAATTAAGTCTCTATTTGCATTCATGTGCACTAGATCTATAGTTATATGCTTTTTATAACATCAACACAACAATACATAAACATAACATAACAGATCTAGATCCAAGAATGCAGTATACAAATCTTTCGCAACTTAATGATAGAAAATGCATAATACATCAATTATCAATAATTCACATAGAATTTCTCATAGATTCAGTTCTCTAACAACCTTTCATATTCATTCATTCATCAATTCTTCCTTACAATTCCAATTCCCTTCCCAACCTGCGTACACAGCAGCAGGGTCCACACACAGCTAGACTTGCACCTCTACGCACACATCTAATAGGATTCCATTCCCCAAAACCCAAAAAGATAGCTTAAACCACAATTTGCATCAATAGCTCATCATTTCTTATCCTTTACAATACAAAATTCATCTCTATTTATAACAATCTAGCCTCGACTTTCCTATGGTTCGCAATCCATGGTTTTCGGACCCCTAGTTTACCCTTTGACCCATTACAATGCGTTCGGGGCTTTGACCCACCCAAAAACCCCTCTGCTATGCTAAATATAATAAAAAATATTCAAAAATGGACCAGTTTCACAGCTTGTTAGGAGACCCCGTTCCAATAGTCCCACAAAAAAATCTTGTGACTCGTCCTGAGTCACTGTAGAGGTGTGGCTTCAATTTGTGCATGCAACGTAGCCATAGCGCGGAGGAGTGGTGGGAGCACTTCCTTACTTTGGGCCACAGCTCGTTGCATAATGATGACCAGTGTGAGGGAGGCAGGGCCATCTGGAGCCGCGATAACCCATTCTAACAGCCAGTGGAAGCGCGCAATGGTAGACTGAGCATCTTCGGTGAGCTGGAATGTGGTATCAGCCCATGGTTTCAACTATTCTCGAATGACATGCTTGTTGTGGCGAAGGTTCTTAATCCTTTCCAAGATGGCTAAACGCTGCGAGGAGATGGTGGAGGCTGAGGAGGCTTTGACTTGGTCTAGAGAAGATTTCCGCCTGTTGTAATTACATCTAGATATGCTGAAGCGTGGAATGGTGCTACACTGTTGTCCATAATTTCGTAGTGGTTTCGACCAATTGTGCACCCTGCGTCAGTTGTTCTTGAATAATTTGTGCTGCCTTTGTGACCACTGCAATCCGCTGGTCCCGTATTTCATGAGGTATGTTATAATACTGTTGTCTGGCTTGGTCATGGTGGCGAACTTCGTGCAACACTCTGGTTTGCAGTCCTTGTAGCTCTGTGTAAGATAGCTACGCTAAATCAATTTGGATGTTCCCCGTAGTTGCATCAGGAGCATTGATGAGGGAAATTCGAGGGAGGGAACACACATTGCCTTGGCTGGGTGGTGTTCTAGATTTTCGGAGAAGCTGTAGCATTTCCCTGTATTATGGCATTCCTATTGTGCATGGCTTGCGGATAATCCTTTCTGTCAGGAGCCAGCGTTCACCCCTGTGACTGCACTCGGCATTCCCAGGCTCTCTGGTTGGGTCCATCCTAGCAACACGAAATCAGGCAACCCAGAGAATGTTAAGGAGCACAAAAAACCAGTACGCAGATAGTAGGAGCATGTTGTAGGGTGAATAAATAACCTGGTGTGTAATTATCTAGCTATCCACACACCGTCTGGAGCTATTTAATGGTGGAGTAGCCCATTCGTGAGACTGACCATCAATCAGGTAGATCAAGCTTACCATAAATGGTTGCATTGATGATCTGCCGCTGATTGTGCTTACTTGTAAGATCCATTTTTTATTAAACCGGGATGTGCTGACAATCTTCTTACGTGCCTGAGGTCATTTCCACAGAATTTCAGACCATGGATGACACCTGTATGTCATTCGCGTACCCTGAATGAAGGTCGATGCGAGGTGTATCTACAAGTTGGCCATCAGTCTTTTCGAGCCATGCTCTTCGCCCTTGGTTGGAATGTCCTTGCACTAGAGGGCTACGTCAAAACTCCTAATGCCATTTATTACTTGAGGCATTTGCAAATTCTTCAAATTACACATGGGTCCGGGCAGGTCCGTAACCCGACGCATGCCTAGGTTAGCAGTACCCCGGGAAGCCTATCCATGCAAGGCTTGATCACACCCTTGAGTGTGGTATGTCAGCAAGTGTCCGCATAGGTTGATTGACCTCAGAGTCCATCTGGAAACCAGGGTCCTTATGAGTAGGATCACTCTTCTCCCATACTTCTCCTGAGTGAAGAATATTGGTCCTTGCGTAAGTGCTCCACGCAATGTTAGTGATAGTGCCCTGAGCTTGCGTTCCGTCAAAATCTTAGGTTAAACCATCTCCTGACTATCATCTGTGTCATTCTGGAAGGGCAGGTTCCTTTTCGTGGTAGATATGCACTGAAAATTCCTTACAGTCTGAAGACATCGGAGCGTCAAAACTTCGTGCAATCGGCCTTGCTAATTTTCCAGCTCCAAATCAGAGTCAGAAAAACATTCACTATCATTTTCCCAGCAGAGCATTCCTTCATCCGTGGGGTTAACCTGATATTCATCATGTGTAGTTAATTTATAAATGTGATCTAATTCCTCCTCCTCATAGGCTGGCTCTATATACCGTGCACCTTCTGCTGGATCTATTGGTACTATGGCACGCGCACCTTTGCTTTCAAACACCAGGCTACATTTCATGAGATTGATGACATCCCCATGTCAATTTCCCAGTCCAATCCAAGGAGCATAGGGTAGGGATCCACATCTTCCACAATTTCTATGACTTCAAAGTCAGCTAGGACCCTTACCCCTGCGATGTCAACCATGACTTTTGGTAACCTCCCTAGAGGGATGATTTGTGTTGATTGGCCATTTGCAGCTGGATGGTAGACCATTCTAATTTAGGTTCTACCATTCATTTCCATGTCTGATTTGGTAATACATTCGCATCTGATCCCAGATCTAAGGTAACCTAATCCATCTCGTAGTCACCAATCTGCGTAGTAAATCGCATCTCTCTTCCGGTACGCTTCTTATAGCTGTATAGTTTGTTTTCATCCTTGGTTTTAGGGATCAGATTGGTCAGAATTGCGGAGGTATTCAGTAGTGCTTGGAGATTACCTACAGCCTGTGGATTTCGCAGCAGCTTCAGACATGCCTTTAAAAAGTGCTCAACCCCTTTCTCTATCTGAGGTTGCATTAGCAGTTGTGTAGGGACTTTTAGTGGTGTTTGTTCTTTGAAAGGTACTCCTTCCTGGGAGGCAAGCTCCTATTTTTCTCCCTGGGTGACCAGCCCGCTTCCTGTCATGAATTTTACACAGGGATCCACCTTTCTTAGCTCATATTTAACTCTTTGTATGTTCTGCATTGGGGTGGGCTACTTTTCCTGCAACTTGGATATTAAAATTGGGAAGTCCTCTACCGCATGGTCTAGCAGCCTAAAATATTAGCATGATGGCCTGGTGGGATTTGGGCATTCTCTGGAAAAGTGCCCTATTTCCCCACAGTTATATCAGACTAGCTACCCACGTCCTCGACCTGCGCTTCCTCCCCAACCTCCTTTGCCTCGGGCCGGTGATCCTCCAAAGTGCGTAGGAAGTCTTGGTGACACAGGGTCCAATTGTACCCTATATAAGTTCCCACGATCCATCATTAAGTCATAAGTACAACAGTTCTACTCATCATGTCCCACTGATCGACAGAATTGGCACCATTGTTGCTTTAGTTTTGGGACATATGCACCTAAATAAGGGCAATGGTTTGTATCATGCAATCCTGCTACCCGACAATCATCACGCCATAGTGCAGGTCCGCTTGAACCTGGTCGTAATAGGAAGGGTTCCCTACTTACCCCTGGGTGTACTGGGTTAGGTCCTCCTACTTGCATGTAATCCGTCAATAGAGGGTATTGATCCTTCGTATGGCTAGACACCCGGTATCATATGCACTAGAGATTTGCACAATTGTCCTTTCCTCGCTCTTTTCACAGGTTCTATATCTCCATATGCATAGCCCCAAGTTGTTCCTGGATTTGTTGTACCCCTGCTGACGTATCATCTCGGGGGGAAACCTCTAGTTTCATAGCGACTTCCACAGCCTTCTCCTTCGACTCAAAGGTCTGATGACTCACTGGCATGCGTAGGTGAGGTAACAACATAGCCATGAACCATTCTGTATGCTGTCTATCATCATATTCGAATCCTCCCTCCCTGATTGCTTTCTTCAATCATTGATCAGCCTCCCATACTAACTCAGATGCACCTTTTTTGAAGTCGTTTACTTCTGCTACCAAATGGGAATAAGATTTCAGCTTCCTGAACTGGTGCTTGAAAGCGTCCTTGATATCTTGAATAGATGCACCCCCATTCTGGGAAATATACCGCATATACCTGTCCAGGGCCCTATCCTCGAAGGCCAACGACAACTGCGCCCTTTTTACCGTGTCACTCACCACATTTTGCGCAATCCATACAGAATCTGCAGCGAACCAAAATCGGTCCATATCCTCATCTCCTACCCCCGTGAAGGTAGGTAGTTTCAAATGCGCAGCCATATCACTATCTAGGGAGGGTGGCGATATAGGCGAATTCTTACCTTTGCGTGGCCAAGGTGGTAATGTAGCTGGGGGATATTACATAGCTGGTTCCTGCAGCAGATTGTAGGTGGATCTCCCTCCATCAAGGTTGGTCTGATAGTATTTACCACTGTTTGTCGCGCTCCCATCTAGATCCGAGGTCATTCAGTTAGTATGACTACACATAATGCTCTTTTTGCACAGTAATTTCTTGATCAGCAATGGTAACATCCTCATAAACTTGCCTCGGAATCCTTTGAAGAATCATCATTTGCCCTTAGAGTATGATACAAACTGATCAATGGAAAATTCTTTCACAAATCCTCCTAGCACACTATCCACACAATGATCCAACATGTGTGTGATAGTATTATCAGTTTTTTCCAACTACTCAAGCAGGTCTGGGGTCCAGTGAGTGACTCGCTCATCCTTCCAGCACTTTTGGAATTCCACAAGCCTGGCCAGCCACTCCTGGAGTTCAATAGCAAAGGTTACAAAGAATATTTCGTAGCTTTCAGTAAGAATGTACCTATTTTTCCACCTTTACACCATTAACTTTTCAATGCGGTTTTCTTTTACTGCAAACTCCTCGATCTGTCTTTCGAACCAGTCTTTGATCTCTTTTCTTTTTGGCTTCCAGTAATCTCTTGTCATTACCCGATTCCTCTCTCAAACTTCTTCCGGTCCTAAAAACGGAACAATTTGTTAGCTCCTGACCCAGGTTCGGTAAGAAAGATTTTCCAACAAACCCCTATACTACTGGCCCTTTCGGCAGTGACCTTCTTTCGCAGGTCAAATTCTCACCCAAAGTAGTATGGGTGGGTGCTGGAACCAGGTTTCCACACCCTGAGAAAGGATGGGTAAAGCAAGTAGAGCAGTTCTAGGTCCTGTAATCTCCGATTACCTTATACTACACAGAGTTAATTAAGTCTCTATTCGCATCCACGTGCACTAGATCTATAGTTATATGCTTGTTATAACATCAACACAACAGTACATAAACAGAACATAACAGATCTAGATCCAAGAACGCAGTATACATATCTTTCGTAGCTTAAGGAAAAAAAATGCATAATACAACAATTATCAGTAATTCACATGAAAGTACTCATAGATTCAGTTCTCCAACAACCTTTCATATTCATTGATTCATCAATTCTTCCTAAAAATTCCAATTCCCTTTCCAACCTACGTACACAGCAGCAGGGTCCACACACAGCTAGAATTGGATCTTCGCGCACACAGCCAGCAGGAGTCCATTCCCCAAAACCCAAACAGATATCTTAAACCACAATTCGCATCAATAGCTCATCATTTCTTATCCTTTACAATACAAAATGCATCTCTACTTATAACAATCTAGCCTCGACTTTCCTATGGTCCGCAACCCATGGTTTTCGAACCCCTAGTTTACCCTTTGACGCATTACAATGCATTCGGGGCTTTTATCCACCCCAAAACCCCTCCGCTATGCTAAATATAATTAAAAATATTAAAAAATGGACTAGTTTCACAGCTTGTTAGGAGACCTCATTCCAACAATGGTTAAAACCTACAATTAGTAGCCTCTCGGCACATGTTTATCCTAGTTGGCTGGTTACTTGAGTAGATGTGGGAAGGGGGTGTTTCAAATTTTGTTATGTAGATTAGTCAAAGAAGGATCACGGGAAGTAGATCTTGATTTAAAGTGGCTAGGATATCCTCTCACAACCTAAATTTTCATTTCTTTCTCTAGGGATTATGTTAATGCGTTAATCTTCGGTTGTGTCAATTGTATTCTTGTTAACGGAAATAAAGCTTAAATAATCCGTTATTTTTGATGATCTAGATAGATAGGATGAAGTTATTTTCCCATAACAACTCAAAACCTCTTCATGCACTCCCATGTAGACTCTCCTTCCTTCTGCTTAATATCCCATAACTAAGCTAAAACATGTTGCTCAATTTGGGGTAGTTTGAGATCCTTAATAAAATCCTCTCTTAACATATATCCATAGAAAAATTTTAAATGGTTGGTGTAAAATTGATGTACCATTTAAGAGCTCTTCCCCTTGTTGTCATCTAAAATTTTACAAGCTTAGTTGCATCTCTGGTTGCTCTGGACCTCCATATGGCTTCACATAAATACCAATGTTGGTTGAAATACTCATCACCTCATCCCCAAAATTTAAAATATTGGGTGAAAGAAACCACTACATTTATAGCTATTGGAATATAAGTAGGAAAAACTAGAACAAGCCCTTTTGAACCAGGTTCATAAATATTTATCGAACTCTGCTAAATTCTATAAAAACTAGCAATTGTATCTACTTCATGAAAATTCAATGTCTTAACAAGCTTGTACAAGAACCTTACATGTTTTTTGTAAACCAAAGGGATATGGGTGGAGGAGAACCAACGATAATAATTTCTTGCAAGGGAAATATTGTCTTATTGAAACCATTTGCACATCAAAAAATGCATATCTTGATCTACAAGGGTACCAGGATCGGGCACCGTGATATTTAGTTCTAGTGTCTGGGCTTCACCTAATTCTTGGTGGACATCATCACCTCAACTATGCTCCTCTAACTCACCTCCTCTATCTTCCCTTCCTTTGCTAGAGCTCTCATCTCCTCTCAATCCTTTCTTCTACAACTCTAAGCTGACCAACACTTCCTCTATATTCCTCAACTCATCTCATCTCCTTTGAATCTCCCTCATATTTCTCTCCCTCCATTCCTTAGATATATGATCCCTTCTTCTCACCCTGAAATATCTTGCATTCCCTCTCTCTTCCCCTTCCCTCGTAACTCTTTCTTAGATTCTACAATAGGTCGTCTTCTCCCCCAAGATCCTCCTTCTAGGATAACGATTTTAGGATTCCATATTAATTGAATGAAAATTTAATAATATTTCCTCCAATAATAAGATCTTGATCCACAAGGGGATTTCCTTTAACATTCGTCTTCATAACCAAAATATAAAAAATAATTCATATTTTGGAAAGGACTAATGATTTTCTACAAAAAATTCAATAATGTATCCCTCCAAGGTAGTTTTTACCCATAAATCAATAGCTTTGTAATATTGTGATCTAAGCAGTCTAATGCATCCAAATATGATGTAGTCAAGTTCCAATAGATTCAACTAGACTCTTGTCTCCTAATGAATCCCACTACCATCATAACGACTGATATAATGTTTTAGCGAGCTAAGCCCAAAATATCTCATTTTGATCACTGACAAGGTTAAAGTATATTATCCCTTTGAGAAGCTAGTCAACGTTCTTTGGTCATAGATCCACATGTTGAAGAATGAAAGTATCACACTTTTCCTCCCCCAATGCTTAAATATTTCTCTTTAACACCATAGTCACCATTATTGTTAAATTTTAGCAAGAAAAGGCTTCATTTGAATATTGCATTAGTCAAATGGAGAAATTAAAATTTCCACTTCAACAGGATGACTTGAGTTGTAGTTAGCAAGATTAACATGGCCATGTCACTTAGTTAAGTTAATCAATTTAAGTTTGTGGTAAAGAAGTAGAGTTGTGCATGAGTTGATTACTAAGATCTAGCTATCTAGTAGAGTTATATTTGGTAAAACTCAGTTATCTAAGTTCTAGTTTAGAATAAAGTCAATATGAGTTCAGTTGAGTTGTTTTAAATATTGTTAACTCACCGATCTCTACGTTAACTAGTCAATTTACTAAAATAGGCCTAGTCATGCATGCAATTTGAATTTCCTAGTTGAGTGGACGGAGAATGCATAATTGTATTTATTTTCGTATATGGTTGAGTGTACAAAAGAGTTTTTCATGTAGCAAGTGAGGAATTCTCTTAGGATTTCACAAGAAAATTTGGGCTCTTCCTATTCTTTAGGAGAAGGAATTACACAAGGAAATAGGAGGAAGCAGGAGGCTAATTTTGGCTAAGTATTTTCTAGAGTAGACTCAAGAGGAGATCAATATTGCACTGAATATTGAACTTCAAGGATTGAAGCAATAATTATAATAGATCTATAATCTCATATGATATAATATAAACAAAGGAGGTATTTTTCTTGGCTGGGTTCCCTAATAAAAAATGTGTTTCTTGTGATTGAATGCACGCATGTGTTTCTATTGTATGTTTTCCCTTCTGCATATTGAGTAGAAGAAATTTGTGTCTATTGATTTTAGTCTGAATTCATTAGGAGTTGAAAATTGCGAGTTATTTCTACATGGTATTAGACATATTGAGAAATACATAGAAACTAGGTTCTTGATCACCTCTTAGAGAATTTTCAAATAGCAGAGTTGTGGTGCAGGAATTCGAGTGTAGGAATTCAAGTGTAGGAACAATGTATTTCTATGGATTGAGGCTTGAGTATGCATTGGAGGGAAATTTTAATTTCATTGCTTGGAAGGATAGAATGGAAATCAAGCTCAATGAAAATGAAGTATTGATGTACACACAAACTGAAATTCCAAAACTAACAACATCAAATGCACTACAGTTGGCTCAGTGGAATAAAGATACAACAAAATCCAGGAGGATTGTCTTGGAGGGAGTTAGAGACCATGTATTTTTGAGTTCGCATGGAAATGATACTACTCATGCAATGATAAAAACCCTCATAGAGTTATTCGAAAGCAACAGTGATGCCAGGAAATAGGCATTGAAATATAAGCTCAGGAACATTCAAATGTAGCAACATGAAACCATTTTTTAGTACCTATCCAGATTCACTCAGGTCAGATGTGAACTTGGAGGAGTTGGATATATTGTACCACCATCTAAGCTAGTGATATTATCCCTCCTTGGTCGTTTGAGGTCATGGAACAACTATCAATATTTAGTTCATAGAAGAGACAAGCTACCAAAATGGGAGATACTTTGGTTTGACATAGTGGAGGAGGTTATTAAAATAAGAACTAGAGATGGAGTCTCATTCAGGACTGATGAGGAAGAAGAATTTTATCTAGTTGGAAAAGGAAATAATTCCAAAGGAAATAAGGCCCAAGGTGAGGAATAATCTAGCTAAAGCCATGGAAATAATAAAGGCCTTAGTAAAATTAAATGCCTTCAATTCCATGAGTATGGACACTACACAACCAAGTTTCCACATAAGAAATCCAGTAAGGAACATTCAGTAGCAGTAGCAGGATATTCACTCACATCACAATTTGAGTTAGATTTCACCCTCATTGCTTGCATGGAAAGCACGGTAATATTGAGTGAGTGGTACTTAGACTCTAGTGCTTCATTTCATATGACAAGAAATAACGAGTTATTTATAATCTTAGAAGATAAGGACCTACAATTACACAAAAATATTAGAGATGATGGAAGGTATAATACCAAAGAGATTGACACTTTCACCTTTAAGAGGGATTTTGGCTCCCATATTCACCTAAGGAATGTAATGTTTGTGCCTGATCTGAAGAAAAATCTAGTTTTTGGAGCTTTACTTGAAGATAGAGGATACAATGTGGTGTTAAATAGAGGTAATGCCTATATGAAGCATGTTTCTACTAGAAAAGTAAAACAAATTGGCGTTCAAGTTAATAATATCTACAAGCTATAGAACATTCCACCATGTATGTAGTTATACCTCTAAGAGTGAGATGGGGTGATGTAGAGCCTTAGTCCCTGAGTTGCAAAGATTTCGGTAGGGTCCATAGTGTTAGGGCTCCTTAGTTTCCCAAGGCTAAGAAAATAAACCAAATAGGTAACCAGAGACCAAATTTTGACTCGGTATCTAGCCTTACAAAATCAGAGAGAGCTCTCTCAAAATCAACCTCACGGTCAATGAAACTGATCAGAGAGTATTATGGTTTTAGGCTAGTTATCAACTTAGTATGACTTTTTTTTTTTTAGGTTTTGTTGGATAAAAAGCACCAAATTTAGGAACTAGGCCAATTGTTTGAAAGGATCAACTAAATTCATAGAATGAGGCAAGTTAAATGTAACTAGTGACACAATTTGAATGTATCATTTTAGTGTGGTGAGGAAGAAATCATGTAGAAGGATTAAAATGAGCATACATGTATGAATTCATTTACTTAGAGGATAAAAACAATTATATGAAAATATCATATAAAACAAAGCATATGAGGAAATGTATCATGTTTAAAACTTATGATATTAACACAAGAAGAAAATAGATGGTTTCTTGAACAAATTGATCATCAGATGCATAAGAAAAATGAAGAAAAACATTATCAGTAACCACATCAGAAAAATCCCAAAAAAATAGCTACAACTGCCTGTAAATTACTTCTGCAAATAGTCAAGTACACCAGTTCCAAAAGAGTGTGAACTTCAAATATCCAACCCTCTCATTGACTTGATTCTGATTACATATAGAAAAAAATAATACTCCACCTCTAGGGGTTGAATCCTGATCCATAGCAACTAATTAATGAACCTAATGACTCATTGCCTAATCCTAGGAAAGTTAGAAACAACATTCCCTTTTTTAGCTAACTAATTGAGCTTATCTCTCAAGGAATTAATCTTAATATAATTTACAAATATGACCATTCATAAGCATATTAATCATTATATAACTCATTATCCAGCTGTTACATCGACCAAGTTTGACATTTGACTTCCGCAGGTAGTGAAAATTGTCCAAACATAGAAACACAATAATTTTTTTAAAAGAAATGCAACAACTTGGGCTTGATTTTTTGTTGATTTAGAAGCTGTTATGATTGATGTTGACGGCTGGTGAAGAAATATTAGGATGTATACTATGCCTTGGGACCCTTAATTCATCCAAAATCATCATTTTATCCCCCTCAAAACTAATTTTAGGAGAAAGTGTCCAGAAACGTAGCGAATTTCTAAAAAGGTGGCAGAAAGGTGTAAAAAAGTAACTATTTGACCATTCTCTTCAAAAATATGACTTTAAAAGCCTCCAAAAGTGTTTTTCCAACATCCTTAAGTCGTTACCCATCCAACCATGCTTGAATTTTTGTATTTGGACCCTCTGAGAAAAATCACAACAACTAGTTGCTCCGTTTCTGTAGGATGCTTTTTTTCCTGTGTGCACAAAAACTTTAAATGTTGAAACTTTTTCCTCTTTTTCTTCGATTTCTAATTTTATTTCATACCACCATTCATGCATTAGCCAATAGTTCTAGTATTTTCTTCATTTTGAGTTTCCTTTGGGTTCTTCTCAGTTTATTCTTCATGTTTTTCACTCTAACCTTGAAAAGCATGTTCCTAGCATAGTAGTGCCTTTCCATATTTCTTTGCATGGTAGTATCCCTATTTTCCTTTTCCAGTAGCTTCTCCAAGTGTAAATTAACTCTTTCAAGCCAATAATCTCCGTGTTTCTCAACCTGAGCACTTATGGAGTCAAATGTAGTACCTTGGGCTTGAGGAGTGGCTATGGTGTCTTGAGCTTGAGGAGGGGATGGATCTTCTAGATTTTGTTCCTGCCTATCCATTTCTCTTGTCTTAGGTCTCCTAGGATGTGTTTGAACATTCTTTTCTTCCAGCTACTCAACATCAATAATAACCTTACCTTTATCCTTTGCTGCCAATGTTTTACTTGCTAGTGGAGGGCCCTCTTGTGGCTTGTTCTGCTGCATTAGAGCCTGTATCAACCATTTATTTTCCTTCTATAATAAATCCACCATGAAACTGGCTTTTGATAGGTCATCCTTTAGCTCTTTAATCTATGTCTCCTTCTCCTTGATGATATCTTCTTCTGCCTTATCTCCATGTTTTTCTCCTAGGTAAGTCATCTCAACTTTTGGAGGTACCTCTTCTTCATTATGCAATGGTGAATCATGTATGCTAAGAGGTGGTTCCTCTCTTATGGTTTCCAACTAAAATAACTATTAAGATAAAACCCCCTTAGGTATCCTTTTTTCTTGAGATCTATTTGTAGGCCTAGACCTAGGCATATCCTCTTCTGTTTCAGGAAGAAAGACTAACTTCTTACCTTTCTTATATGCCCTTGAAATCTCAATTCTAGGATGAGTTCTTGTCACTGATGGGATACTTGATGTTTCATCTCCATGTGGTCCTGATGGTGATAAAGGACAGTTTTAACTCTTTGACTGGTTAGAGACAAGTAAGAGAGTAGCTAGCTCCAAGGAGGATTCCCATGACATGTGTTGGGCACCTGATTTTTATAATTTCTTCTCTCATTTTTACCCTACCTTTCTACATCTTTGTGCAATTATTTATCTTAAAAGAATGAGGTAAAACCATTCTTCCTATATTTTATGGCATATTTGATTAATGACGTACTTGTCATGGAGGTTTTACCTTTTTATGTATTAACTCCTATATTTCCTTAGATTTGGCTACAATAGGTGTGTCGCGGCCACAAGTCAAGGCACAACCCATCATTTCCAGCATCTCCCTCATTTTTTGCTACAGCGTGACATCCATGGATGTATCAACGCTATCTTTGGCTTTCTTACGGTTTCTTGTTGGGCAATCCAGTTACTGTTGTAAAAATATGTATTTTTGTAATAATGGAGTCATTGGGAGGAATTCGGGATTTCAGGACTATGGTATAAAGAAGCCTATGGGCTATGAATCGAGAGACCCTTGCACATACAGATATTTTAATTAATATTTTTATTATTAATTGAATACACAATAGCTCGTTGTTTCTCCTGTAATCTTTGAGTTTCCACAGCCCTAATCCAAGAGTTGTGCCCACTCCTGTGATCAGGTGCTGCATTCTTCTTTATTTTCTTGCAGTACTGTGCTTTGTGTGATATAATTGCTGTTACAGTCGCGTTTATTGCTATGGATGCTTTTATTTCTACAGTTTATTTATTTTTGTTACAATGGTATTTCTGTTATCGATTAAATGTGTGATTTACAGTGGACCATGTGCTTGTATCTACATATACTTTGCCGTTAGTCTTGAAATAACTAACACCCTTGGGTTGATAATTTATGTGGAAAAAGGATTGAATCTTGTTCATATTCGGACACCAAAATTTTGGCGTCATTACCGGGGAAGGCTAATAGGTGCAGGAACAGGATCTGGAGCAGATCTCAGAGTTGATCTCTCGTCTTGAGGTGGGAATCTATTACCCAGCTTCATGTCCTGAGTGTAAGTGCCTTGTATTCTCTTTTCACTTTCTTTCTTTCCTGTTTCTTGTATCATTTTGTTTTTTGTAAAAATTAAACCCTCGTCTTGGGGAAGGTGTTTTGTAAAACCTTGCCCTAAGTCCTGGGCGTAGTTCAACTTTTCTTTCCTGTTTTTTTTTTCATTTTTTGTTTTTCTTTCTAGGGGCCAATTTCTCGTCCTAGGGAGGGTATGTTATTACTCTACTCTAGGTCCTGAAATCTGATTTCTTTTATTTTTTTATTTTGTTTTATTTTCTATGTATCTCTTCTCTCATCCTGGGGAGGAAGCTATTTGTCCTACTTTGGGTCCTGAGCTATTGATTGATTTTCTTTAATGAACCCTCTCCGAAATTTGTATGAAAAAAGATCCAAATAAGAGGGGTAGAGGAAGACCCCCAAAGAAAGGGAAGGATTTGGAAAGGAAGACATATATTCAGGAAATTATTGAAAAATCTAGATCTAAGGCATCATCTTGTGTTGTTGCTAGGGTTAGGGTTCAGACGAAGTCTGAAGGGCAGTCTGTGGAACAACCAATGCCATCCACGGTACCAAAATATGTTCTTTCTACAACAGAAGATTTAGTAAACAGGGTACCAGTGGAAGAGAAATCCTTATGAACAACAGAAGGGGAAGAAGTGGCAAGTAAGGGATCAGAAGAATTGAGCAACTGTAACTGGGAAGAAGAACCTCAAAAAGGGTTTTCGTCTCCAAGAGACAGAGGTAGCGCTGTGAAAATTCTCGTTGCTGAGTTAAGAGAATCTGATCAGGTGAAGGCTTTTTTGAAGGAATTTGAGTCACCAAGGGACCAGGGGAGTGTAGTGTGACCACCTTCAGTTGAATCACTTGAGATATCGACTGTGAAACCAATCGAAATTCCAAGCGAGTATTGGAAAATATTTATGGAACCTGTAAGTTACTCCATTGATTTTCCTATAGGAAACGTTATCGGTGATGCACCAATGAGACCCATACCTTTGACAGCCTTGCCTAGTTTTCATGGGCTCTCCTTGGAGGACCTTGATAAGTTCCTCTTTGAATTTGATATTGTTTTTCGAGGATACGACTATATGACTGATGCTCAGAAATTTAAATGTTCCCTACTACCCTAAAAGGGACAGCCCTGAGATGGTTTATGGGTTTGGGGGAAGCACAATTACTTCATGCGAAGAAATGAAGAAAGCCTTCTTGGAAAAATACCAAGATTATTGTAAGTCCCGTGACATTAAGGAGGAAATATTTAAATTTTCACAGAAGGAAGATGAAAATATGGAGAACTGTGTAGAACGGTTTCAATACATATTACAGAGATCTGGACATAGTCACTTGAATGAGGACATTCTAAAGATCATTATTCTCACGGAACTTTAGGAAGAATCTCTGCAACTCCTTAATATAGTGGGTAAAGGAGATATTTAAAAATAAAACTTCGAAACTATCTATGATTACTGCATCAAATGTCCAAGGGGGGGCTGTAAGAAGTGGATAGGGTATTTGGTCATTAAAGACCTCTGGTGGAGGGGTCACAAAGTAGAAATTGGGAATCTGTTAGATAATATGAGGACCAATATCCTGAGTATGCTATCAGCCCAAATGGAGACTCTACAGGAAAAATAGAAGCAGATGGAGTTGGAAAAAACCATGGCCATATTCTACCCTTAGTGTAGGAAGAAACACCCTTTGAAGGAATGCCCGTTAAACATGGTGGAAACCTGCACAATTTGCAAATAGACTCATGCAACCAGTGCATGTCCTTCTTTTCCCGGGCTGAAAGCGGTTTTCCAAGGAGAAAGCAAGGAAAGAAAAGTGGACTAGTTATATTTCATGGGGCAGAAGAAGCCATGGCAACCTCGACCACCGACAATGAATCCGGGTATCTTTCAAGACCCATCCTAGTATTTTGATAATTTAGGAAGGGTCATCAATCTACACATTTTCAGCCATGTGGCCTCAATACCAGTATCCCCCTTGGCAGCAATGGATTCCTCAAGCCAGTCGAAATCCTTCATGGAATCAGACTTGGCGTGGATCCCCTCCCACTGGATAGTTTTCTCAGCCTATGCCTCAGAAACAACTTTAGTTGCCTTCCAATATGCCTCCAGTAAACACAACCATTAGACCTTAGCTTCCTCTCCAGCCCAACCCAAATCTGAATAATAATGGGGTTCAACAAATAGATACAATGAACCTTCCATCCTACAACATTTATACCGCAGGGCTCAATGACATAAATCTATGGTCTAGCTGGGTAGTAAATGCACCTACTTCACCCATTATTACAGAAAAAATTGACGGTGAAGGTATAGAACCAAAACAAAGAACAGTGAGGGAGAATGCAGATCAAAACGTAATAAACCAGACACCTCCCGAAGTTGTTCCTAATCAAGGTCATTTCACATTTCCCCCATATCCTGAAATATTGACCTTGAGAAAACCAAACCCTCAATCAGAATATGATTTTATAGGGGAACTACAAAATATTTTTGTTAAAATACCCCTTTTACAAGCTATGAGGGATGTACCTATTTATGCAAAAAATCTAAAATAATACTTCTCAAAGAAACCGGGTAGAAAACCTAAGGATCCATTAACTATGCATGTAATGGGAAGACAATCCGATATCATGTTAGGAAAGATCATACCTGTAAAATACGGAGATCCTGGAAACCCAATTC
This sequence comes from Pinus albicaulis, assembly GCA_034641835.2. Classification (NCBI taxonomy): domain Eukaryota; kingdom Viridiplantae; phylum Streptophyta; class Pinopsida; order Pinales; family Pinaceae; genus Pinus; species Pinus albicaulis. Next base: position 1,092,823,739 of record CM076578.1, read on the forward strand.
TAATAGTTCAAATTAATGGGATTGAAATCCCAAATGTACTGGTGGATTTGGGAGTAGCCATTAACATTATCACTGTTGAAAAAATGAACACATTAGGACTTGGAAACATTAAACCAACCCCTACTATCTTGGAACTTGCAGATAGATCCACAATTAAATCAGTAGGGAAATTAGAGGATGTGGTCATTTCATTAGACTCATGGCATTACCCTGTGGAAATCCTTATATTGCAGACTCGATCTTCACTAGGTGGTCAGCCATTGATCCTATGAAGACCCTGGTTGGCAACTGCGGATGCCTACATAGGATGTCGGTCTGGACATATGATCATATCAAATGGGACGGTTACGAAGGAACTCAAGCTTTATTCTCCCATGAAACCAAGCCCATCTCAAAAATCATCAACCAGTCATAAACCTCTACCTACAGAAGAGCTTGAACCTAAAAATGAGGATGTTAGACCAGTTCTAACTATTGGCCAGGCCCCTCGATTTAAAATAGAGACTGAAGATGATGCCATTAACGCCTTCATTAATGATTCTAGTTTTGTTCCTGATCGAACTCATTATATTCTAGAGTCTATTATGAGCTATGAGACATAGGAAAAAATTGAACCAGAAGATGACATAGAATACATTCTTGTAACCCCATTCCATGATATTACTCCAATCGAGATTGAACCAGGGAAAACACTTAATATCAACCCGAACCTGTTTGAATCAGAGACCAAACTTTTTGAAAGTCCTTCAAGAACATCAGGAAGCTTTTGCCTGGGCTTATACTGATATGAGGGGTATCCCTGCTAGCTTATGCACTCATCATATTTACATTAAGGAATATTTCCGCCCTGTAAGACAACCTCAATGGAGGATGAATCCTTCTCTCAAAAATATTGTTAAAGAAGAATTACAAAAATTGTTAGATGTAGGATTCATTTATCCCATCTCAGATAGCCAATGGGTATCCCCGCTAGTTATGGTTCCCAAAAATAATGGTAAATGTCAGATCTGTGTAGATTACAAGGAATTAAATAAGGCAACACAAAAATACCATTTTCCTTTGCCATTCATTGACCAAGTCCTGGACACCTTGGCTAGAAAGAATTTATTTTCCTTCCGAGACGGATTTAGTGGATATAACCAGATCCAGATAGCCCCGGAAGACCAGGATAAGACAAATTTGACATGCCCATGGGGAACCTTTTCATATAGGGTCCTTCCATTTGCCTTGTGTAATGCTCCGGCTACGTCCTTCCAGAGGGTAATCTTGGGAATTTTTTCTGCTTTGGTCAATGATAGTGTCGAAATATATATGGATGATTTTACTCCATATGGGAATTCATTTGAGGAGGGATTGAAAAATTTGGAGAAGGTACTCAAAATATGTAAATAGACCCATGTATCGTTGAGTATAGTCAAATTCCATACGATGAGGGAAGAATGAGTAGTATTGGGAATTTTTCTCTCAGCCACTGGAATTGAAGTTGATCCAGCTAAAGTAGAGGAAATGTTACATTGTCTGGTACCAAAAACACCCACACAGGTAGATGGATTTATTGGTTGTGCTAGTTATTATAGGCACTTTATAGAAAATTTTGCTAAAATAGCACATTCACTATTTCAATTGCTAACAAAAGATGCAAAATTTTTGTGGACAGAAGATTGCGAGACAACCTTCACGAAAATTAAAGTGTTGTTCTGCATGGTCCCAATCCTTCGAGGACCTGATTGGGTATTACCATTTCACATACATACCGATGCTTCTCAGACAACAGTAGGAGTTTTTTTAGGACAACATGTATATAAAACACCATATGGAATTTATTACTTCAGTAAGAATCTAATTCCTACTGAACTAAACTATACGGTGATAGAAAAAGAATTCTTAGCTTTCATTTATGCTATTTCTTAGCTATCATTTATGCTATCAATAATTTTCGGCACTACTACATCATCGAGCACTCTACTATTGTCCATACTAATCACGCAACAATCAGGTATTTGATGAATAAACCCATTACTCCTGGATGTATTACGAGATGGTTACTATTGCTTCAATAATTTGATATTACAATAGTAGATAAGCTAGGAAAAGATAATGTAGTAGCTGATTTCCTATCTAGAATGGATAGCAATGATGAATGCACACCAATAGAAGACAGTTTCCTCGATGAACATCTTTTTGCAGTCTCTACTAAACCTTTGTGGTATGTAAATATTGCTAACTATCTTGCTACAGGGAAAGTGCCTCCTCCTTTTTCATATAGGGAACAACGAAAGATTATTCATCATAGTGCCCGATATTATTGGATGCCAGGGTACCTTTTTCATACAGGAGCAGATAAGTTGATTCGGCGTTGTGTGTCTAAAGATGATATCTATAAAATATTGAAAGTTTCCCATGATGGCCCTTGTGAAGGGAATTTCGCAAACAAAATAATAGGCCATAAGGTGCTACAAATGGGATATTACTAGCCTTTCATTTTTCGTGATGCTGAGAATTATGTCAGGAGGTGTGATAGTTGCCAACGTATGGGGTAGCCCGGTAGAGCAGATGAAATGCCTTTGCAGGCACAACTATTTCTTGATCCTTTTGAGAAATGGGCTATTGACTTCATTGGACCCTTTAACCCACCCTCCCAGCAGAAAGTCCACATCTTGGTATGTACTGATTGCATCACTAAGTGGGTGGAAGGTAAAGCGGTTGTGAAATCAACAAAGCACGTAGTCTCAGATTTTATATTTGAAGAAATTTTTGCTCGATACGGTACTCCAAGAGAGGTTGTTTCAAATGGGGGAGCACAATTCACATCACACAAGGTAGCAAAGCTCATGCAAAAATATGGGGTCAAGCACAAAGTGACATCTCCATACCATCCCCAAGCCAATGGACAAGTAAAAAGCACAAATAAGACATTAGAATATATTTTGACAAAAACTGTGGCATACCATCTTCGGGATTGGGCTCATAAACTTCTAGAGGCTCTATGGCCATACATAACAACATGGAAGAATACAATCGGGTTTTCACCATTCGAGTTGGTTTATGGGAAATCCCCATTGTTTCCAATTGAATTTGAAATAAGAATGCTCAGAACAGCTCTGGAAGTTGGTTTAGATCTATCAAATTCCCAAAAACACGATTGGCTCAGCTCAATGAACTTGATGAAATACATTCAATGGCTGTCCAACGAGTTATTGCTATTCAACAGCAGAGAACGAAATGGCATGATAATTTTATCAGAAACAAGGTGTTTCAAAGTGGATATTGGGCACTACTTTATGACTCTCGTTTTAAGGATTTTAAGGGAAAGCTTTGCACTTAGTAGATGGGACCTTATGAGGTGAATGTTGTATTTGATAATGGAACAGTCAGGCTAGTCATAATTGACGATACACGTACTTCCTTTATAGTCAATGTACATCGCTTGAGACTATACCACCGACCGACCTCTAAGGATGCTTTTATTAAACAACTCTATGAGAAATCTGGTTTGAAGGTTATTAGTATAGAGAATCTTTCCTCTGCACGCTTGTTGTAAAAAAAAAAGAAAAAAAATACATATAAATAAATAAAGAATTTATTTATATTTTCTTGTCTTTTTGCACGAGCTACGACTAAGGAGTAAAAGTCAAGGAATTTTCATGTTTTTGTTACTCGGTTGTTGCTACTCCGATGCTACTACACCAGATGATGTTACTCGGTTGTTGCTACTCGTGTTGTTGTTACTTGGTTGTTGCTACTCTGATGTTGCTACACCGGATGTTGTTACTCAGTTGCTGCTACTGTGATGCTACTACACCAGATGTTGTTACTCAGTTGTTGCTACTCATGTTGCTATTACTTGGTTGCTGCTACTCTGATGATGCTACACCAGATGTTGTTACTTGGATGCTACCACTCATGATGCTGTTACACCGATCTTGTTACTTCGCTGCTATTACACTGGATGCTATTACATCGATGTTGTTACACCAATGTTGTTACTCCGATGTTGTTACACCAATGTTGTTACATCGACGATGTTACACTAATGCTATTACACTGGATGATGTTACATCGATGTTGTTACATCGATGCTATTACACCAACCACATCATTACTCCGCCGCCACCCTACCAACCATCCCATAATCGAGGTAGGCCGTTAGGTACGCCTCCACGTGACTTTTACTGATTTAATTAATTATCCCATGTGAATATTTTAATGCCACTGACATAAAAAATTTAAGTCAGGGGGGGGATGTGATCATGCCAAGGACGGTGTAATAATTACCCTATAAGTTAAGAATGACATCCCGCTCATGGTACACCTTATGAATCACATCGATATGTGGTATCATCATTTAAATCCTATTGGGATTTGCAAAATGTCTCATCCATCCTGTACGAGTAATTATTATTACTATTCTACCACACTTACCATACTCTTTTATGATTTTTCTCGATTTTCGAGAATTACCAACCGTATTTACCGTTACCACCTGTCCATTTCACTATGTTGTTCCTCCGAATTCGGTACCCACCACCTTGCCCAATGGTCTACTGCTACAGGAAGTGCTACTACAAGTCTCCATAGTATGGGTGGGCTGGCTGTGCAGCATGAGCCTGAAAACACAGTTTTAGTTTGCAGCAATCTAGAGGTTTGGAAATTTTTTTGTTGCAGGGATTCAATGGAGGTATTACGATGGAATTCACACTCAATTTAGAGGAGAATCATTCGTGGGTTAGAGGTTTGGAAGTTCCTGTTACAGAGGAAGTAATTGCAGAGGTTAGGGGGCTCAGACAGCAGGGGTAGCAATGGTTTTCTTGGAAGGTTTCTCTCCCGGAGTTTCCCGAATTGTTTTTGCAAGAAGGAGAAAATGTAGTTAAATTGGGCAGGGGATACGAGCACAAAAATATACTGTATCCTTGGAACGAAGTTGCAGGTTTCGTAATCAAATACATTACCTGCGAGGGTCGGGCCTCAGCTCTGTTCAACTATCACTTTAAAATTCTAATGCACCTCTGATTCCCACAGAATCAGGTGCATGCCCTAAACATGCCATTTTTTCTATTGAAACAACTGTAGGATATGGCACAATCTTCTCGGCGCTCCCTCCAGATGATGGCATTACTTTCTAACCGTGGATTGGTGCGATTATTGGTCGTGCATGCAATAGGCAGGTTGCGGGTTTCTTAGGTGGAACTCTGCGGGTCCTTAGAAGGAGTAGTAGCAGCTATGATTGCGGCTAGAGAAGAAGATCTAGCCTCTCTTGTCAGTCGGGTGGAAGAAGAACCTTTAGAGGAAATTGATCAAGAGGAACCCGAGGAAATGGAAACAGAGATTGATCAGGAAGAAACTGAGGAAGAGGAGATGATGATTGATCAGGAGGAACCTGAAGAAATGAGTATGGCGAAAGTAATCAACAACGTAGCTGAGGCTATCACACAAGAAGCAGCCTCGCTGGAAAAATCCATGGAAGAGGAAATAAGAATGGAAGAATTGATTAGCAGCACAGACGAGGCTGTCACACAAGAACCATATTCGCTCGAGGAACCCACAGAGGAAGGGATTATGGACATTATGCAGGAAATTGATATTGTGATATAGTCGACAACCTTTGCCAATGAAGAACAAAGGGATGGAATTGTAGATAGAAAAATAGCAAGTGATGATGTTTTGCAAGAAACAACATCACTTGCTCAGATAAAAATGGATGTTGATACAGTTGGGGGTGCTACACAAGAACCACCCGCAATTTGACTGGAACAGGAGGAGTCAACCCGCGGAATCGATGCTGGAACTCAAGAATTGGTACCAACTGTGAAAACGAAGGTGATTCCCGGGGAAAAAGAGGCTAAAGAAGGAATGAGTCAGGTGGTCGATATTGTTCCACAAGAACCAGTATCGACCCATGAAGAAGAAGTGATATGAAAAGGGCAAGAGGAAAGAAGGGAATTGAGCCACGGAATCAATGCTGCTCCAAAAGAACCAACATCGACTCTGGTTGAGGTAGTAATGCATGAAGTTCCGATCCAACCCGGGAATGATGATGAGGGTTTTGTTCCCTATTCTCCATTCTAGTCCATGATGACCAGAGGGGAAAGGGGATTTTGCTCGCCCAAATAGTTAGTGGAAGAAGTCGTTATTCCCCCGGTATTAAAATTTGTTAACACAGCCAAGGTTGGCCTAGACACTACTAAACTATAACAATTGGAGGTTCACCAGGAAGACATAGTTCCTGTATCAGAACACAGAGGGGTCAATGAATTTGCCAGCCAAACAACAAAATTTTTTGGAAGAAATGGAGAAGAAGAAGGAACTGTGGGTCGGGGACCCAGCCAAGAGGGTTTGACAAAAGAATCTGGAGAAGATGCTGGCGGAATTATGCCGCCTTCTAAGCCTGTCGTAGGTCCAAAACCTAAATTCACTGTTAAATAGGAATGGGTTGAAGAGTGCGAGAAAATAAGGTTACCTCTCAAAAATAGATACCAACTGCAATTCAGTGAAAACATGAGACTGAAAAGAGAGGTTCAGAGTTTGAAGAAGCAAGTTTCACATTTAAAAAGGAAGGTAAAAATCTACAAATGGAGGGAAATAAAGCCAAATATTGAAGTCTCCACTGCGGTTACCCAGACCGGCCGAATCGAAGAATTGTTTGAAGGTCGAGAATTTGTATTGGCTGCCGAAATTCAAAAATGGAAGTCTGCAGTGAGTGACCACAAGAAAGAAATAACTAGGGTTCGAGAACAGGCTGTTGGAGTCATTACAGGGTACATAGATCAGTTATACAAGGCTCGGCTGAAGCAGGCCAAACAGAAGGCTAGGATAGAAAAGTTGGAAGAACAAGTTCAGTTGCTAAAGACAGATAAGGAGAAGATGTTCTCCCTATCAGAACAGGTAATGGCCTGCAAACCTCCTGCACATAGCTATGCGTTATTCCTTCATGAAAAAATTATTTTATTTTGTATTGAAAGTATATATAAGGAGATTTGGTATGAAATTGAGAACCCCATTCAATTTCTTCGTATTTAAAAAATTCATGATGTTATAGGAAAACACTTAATGTGTGAGCTCTACATGCATGGGTATTATTTAAAGCATGATTAGTCCTTTAAACCTGTTCCATTCATGGGGGACATCTAGTTAAGGGCTTTCACCTCCTATACCATCAATCATATTAAATGGAGACAGGCCTGGGATACATTTCAAGAAAATCAAGCCGGAAAGCCATTATAGGTGAGAAGAGAGCATGGTCAGTCCTCGAATATTTACAATAATCATTATACCTTTCTACAGATTGAGGGTTGTAAGGAACACATTAAGGCAACTCAAAATTGGCGTGTTGACCTGTGCGTCTGCCATATTACGACATTTCGCAAGGAAGCCCTGGACAGTTGTTAGAAAATATGGATGTTGTCTTCTTCAACCGTCAAGGGAAGAGAACCATTTTGGGCACCTAACTTTGCACGTGCCTTAGAAAGAATGCCATATTATGTGGCATGTATTCATACCTGTGGGGTTAGATCGATGGGATTAAGATTTCGATTTCCCTTTTTATAGCTGCCAGCTGAAAAGTATACTCCTGCTTATAACGTTGAACTCGACTGGTGGAAATATGTTGTTTTGACAGAAGGATACAGGCCACCATGAACAGAGATGGCTATGGAATATGAACTCACACAGCTTCATGTCGATCATAGTCAGTCCAATCCAAACCTGAGGAAACAATGAGCGGCATGAGGACATGCAAATAGATCAGTTGGGGGGAGATGTTGGGCACAAGATTTGTATACTTTCTTCTCTCATTCTTACCCTACCTTTCTATCTCTTTGTGCCATTATTTATCTTAAAAGCACGAGGTAAAACCCTTCTTCCTATATTTTATGGGATATTTGATTAATGACGTACTTGTCATGGAGGTTTTACCTTTTTATGTATTAACTCCTATTTTTATTTAGATTTGACTACAATAGGTGCTCGCGGCCGCAAGTCAAGGCACAACCCATCATTTCCAGCATCTCCCTTATTTGTTGCTACAACATGATACCCATGGATGGATTAGCGCTATCTTTGGCTTTCTTACGGTTTCTTGCTGGGAAATCTAGTTTTTGTTGTTGTAACAATATGTATTTTTGTAACAATAGAGTCATTGGGAGGAATTGGGGATTTCAGGACTATGGCATAAAGAATCCTATGGGCTGTGAATCGAGAGAACCTTACACATATAAAGATTTTGTAATTAATATTTTTATTATTAATTGAATACACAACAACTCATTGTTTCTCTTGTAATCTTTGAGTTTCTGCAGCCCTTATCCAAGAGTTGGGCCCACTCTTGTGATCAGGTGTTGTGTTCTTCTTTATTTTCTTGTAGTGCTGCGTTTTGTGTGATTCTTTAATTGTTGTTACATTCACGTTAATTGTTGTGGATGATTTTTATTTATGTAGTTTAATTATTGTTGTTACAATGGTATTTGTGTTATAGATTAAACGTGTTATTTACAGTGGACCATGTGCTTGTATCTGCATATACTTTGTCATTAGTCTTGAAATAACTAACGTCCTTGGGTTGATAATTTATGTGGAAAAATGATTGAATCTTGTTCATATCCAAACACCAATAACATGTTGATTTGTATCAGTTGGTGAAGGACTATTACCTTGACTAAGGAATGATGAAAGTGACTTGCTTGAGGATCTTTTATTTTAGACTGCACCTTCTCTGTTGTCTTCACCAAACTTCTAAATAGATAGTTAGGTAATTTTAGGGGCTTTTCAGAAGTGAAATGTATCAATAATCTGAAATGATACGGATATATCCTACTAACCCTTCCCTCACAAGTGAAATATTTCATAACAATATTCATCAAAGGGTTGTACTTTTCCAACAATCTCATGCTAGGAAAAGCATGAGTAGGAGACTCCTTATACCATGGTTTCAAGAACATCTTGTAATGCTCTAGGTCTAAATCCATTCCCTTGAACCAAATTTCACCTTGATTAGGGATAGTGGTTGTTGAAGCAATGACTTCTTCTAACACTGGAAAAATGATCCCTGCTATAGTTTCCTGATCCTTATTGAAATTGAGTTAAAATAGGCTTGTTATATAATGATGATATCCTACCTCTTGCACTTTATGACAAAACCCTAGGCAACCTCCTTCCTCAAATGATCTTCTGATAAAATATGATGCATTGACCCGTTGCATATGAGTTGGCTCATATCTATAAATCTCTCATCCCTTATACCTCCTCCTTTCACTAGTCTTCACCGTGTTTTTTGTTTCACTTTTGATTAGGAAACCCTAGTTTCAAACAAGAGAGGGCAAGGGATTTTGAGCTGCAAACAGGGCTAAAAAAGAAAAAAACTTCAAGGAAGTGAATGTAGGGGATGTGGGGTAGGAAAAAAAGATCAAAAAATTATGGGAGATGCGGATAGGTGTTAGGGACATAGTGAAAGTGAAATTTCTCAAAATGAGTGTGAAATGAGTGGGGGAAAAGATGAAACATAGATTTATGCCAAAAACGTAGCAACAGGTTGGGTTTTATGAGTGAAATGATGAAATCAAGGAATTTAAGTGAGGGGAAGGGTGGGAATGCTTAATAAGGATGATGATGTATGGACCCAAAATAAGGGAGGTTTCCTCTCAAAATAAGAAAAACAACATTAGAAGGGAAAAAACAACAAGAAAGTGCATAAAACCGTAGGGATAGAATTTGACCAATTTTCTGAAGAAAATGACTACACAGAGGATTTTTAAGGTTAGAATTACTTTTTTAAAGAACTCTTGAATCAATAATATTATGATAGGGCCATTTATTTGTTCCTTTGGCCTCCAAATCAAAAGTGGAACAACACCCTCCAGAAACACAAGAAATTGATGTAAGAATAGTGGTGGGAAAAATTCAAATTTTTGGTGGCTATGGAAGCTCTTCAAATTGATGGAGAGGAGCTATTAAAACTTGTGGAAGGATGGAATGAAGTTTTGAAATGATTTTATGTCCCTTTATAGCTTTAACACTTGATTTTGGCTTGTTAGTGGAGTGACATCATGTACTTTAACAAAATGACTTTATGATGTGATTTATTCCCTGAGTGTTAACTCTCATGACATTTTTCTAGTTTTGAATGATGATGAAATGACTCCAAATGGAAATATGATGACACTAATGACACTCTCATGATCAACCCTATGAAACCATGAATCTTCCTTTCAAGATTATAAATAAAGGCACTTAATAAAGGAAAAATGACCTATGGTGACTAGGTGACTCATGAAAGAAATTATGAATTGACCTTGATGACCATGACAAGAGAGTAGCAATCACACTTAGAAAATGACTTTAAAACCATTTAAAAACCAAGAGAGATTTCAAAATTCATTTGAAAATATAACAATTTGACCATAAGACTCTAACTATAATGAAAAGAGTAAACTTTTATCATTGTGACTATTGGACATTAACACATAGGAGAGAAACAAAATTTATTCTATACTCTTCTCATGCATAATTACGCTTGCTACTAGGTCCCATAATATTTAGTAGTAGAAGGATCAGTGAGAGTTGATGCAGTTAGATCTTGGGAGATAGTTACAACACAAAGACATAGTTGATTTAGTATTTTGGATGCTTCTCAGTTTCAATTACTGCAGTAGAAAGAAAAACATTGATAGGGAGTGTTAGTTTTGTTACAATACATTCCCACAAGGGATAAATATGCTAACATCTTGAAAAAGGATTTATTAAGAGGAAAGTTCTAGTTCCACATGCTTAGGATTGGGGTTGTTCAGAACCCTTTCATTGCTAAGGAGTGTTAAATTGTAGTAAGAAAATGATTCATTTGACTTGTGCCTTAGTCAAATGGAGAAAATAAAACTTCCACCTTAGCAAGATGACTTGGTTTGTAGTTAGCAAGAGTGACATGGCCAATTCACTCAGTTATGTCACTCAATTCGAGTTTGTGGGAAAGAAGTATAGATGTGCATGAGTTTATTGCTAAGATATAGCTATCTATTTGAGTTATATTCAGTGAAACTTAATTATCTGATCTCTAGTATATAATAGAGTCAGTATCAATTTAGTTAAGTAGTTGCAACTATTGTGAACCCATTTATATTTCAGTTAACTAGTCAATTTAATAAAAATATCCCTAACCATGCATGCAATTCGAATTTCCTAGCTAAGTGGAGGGAAAAAGCATAATTGTCTTTATTGTTGTATACTGTTGAATGTACAAAGGGGTTTTTTCATGTATCAGTTGAGGAATTCTCTTGGGTTTGAATAAGGAAATAGGGTCTCTTTCTTTTCTTTAGGAGAAATAATTGCACAAGGAAATAGGAGGAAGTAGGAGGCCTATTTTGACTAAGTATCGGCGAGAGACGACTCAAGAGGAGATAAGTATTCCAGTGCAAATTGAGCTTCAAGGATTGAAGCAATCATTGTAATAGATCTATATTCTCATATGATATAATAAAAGCAGAGGAGGGGTTTTTCCTAGTTGGGCTCCCTATTAAAAGTTGTATTCCTTGTGATTGATTGATTGCATTTGTTTCTATTGTATGTGTTCCCTTTCGTAAATTGAGTAGAATAATTTTTTGCCTGTTGATTTCATTCATATTTCACTAGTAATTTCAAATTGATTTATTTCTACAATTATAAAAAAAAAATACCTAGTTAAATTTCAAGTTCCTGGAAACAAAACCATTTGTTAGTGAAAAATATTCTAAAGACTAGGGTTTTGATTCATGATCTAACAAAAGGATTCCATCATAGTCAAGATTTCACTGACATTTTCAATCCTCCACAAGCGAAGTAGGTCTCTCATGAAGTGCTACCAAGACTTAGGTATATTGTCATGGTTTTCTTAATGATGATAAAGTCATTTACCATTATATAAATTAACAACCATTGCAGAGTAGATCAATGAGTCATTACACATGAGATTAAATAGGAATTAAAAAAAAATAGCAGATAAATAATAACAAATATAAACACACATTATAGAACATATATCCCTAAAATTAGTCTCATTTTATTAATACCAGACCAACCAAAGTTTACAATAATAGGTCCATGAGATTATAACTAATTTTGATATATTAATCCCAGATAAGCCTCAATTACAATAACATATGATCACAAAAAAGTATAAATTATGATAGCATGTTGGCCCTTTTCTTATTTCTCTCTCTTTCACAACTCACCTTGTAGCTTCTTTTATACATTTGGCTTGTTGATAGCATCAATCAACCCACTTCCTTGATATTTTTAACTTTAACCTACGTGTCTTGAAGAGATCAATCTAACTGTTCTTTGACCAAATAATTTCTAACTCATGCTCGCTTGATAACTGCCAAGATAACATGTTGGCCCCACTATGATTTTTTTTCTCTCGCTATCTTCTTTCCGTGACCAATTTCTACTCAAAACTTACCAAAAAATGAAGGACCCATCATTCCCAATTGTGATAAATTGTAAATTAGATAATGCTTATGAATTATATATGTTTCTACAAATTCAATTATGCTACTATGGTTTAGTATATATGAATTAATGTGCAATAAGCATGTAATAAAGAGAAAAACGATGGTATAAGAGGTATACATACCATAATATAGGAAAATTTTAGGAGTTCTGGTTACAGAGATGGTAATACATTCCAGTTGATGATTGGGGGTGTTACAAATTGGTTCCAAAGAGAAGGTTTCAAACTTCTATGTGAGTCCGCAAATGGTGGGTTTGATAAAAATCTTAAGAGGTTATTCCCCACACAATTTTCAATTAACTCACCTATATGGACTCATTATTAAACATCATCAAGTCCTGCCATGGAAGGGACACAATCGACAATGCAACACTTTTTGAGAAGTTATGATTTTCTAGAGCTAAATATCTATCAAGTCTCGCCTTTCTTAAAAATAGCCTTTCTTAAAAATCAGAGACATAATAATAATAAATAAAATTCATCGGATGAAAGTTAAGCTAGGACTATATATATATATATATATATATATATATATATATATATATATATATATATATATATATATATATATATATATATATATATATATATATATATATATATATATATATATATATATATATATATATATATAACATTACTTAGCTCTACACATAACACGTTTATCTTCTCAATATAAATGGCGTTCCCTTGAAGATGGACTCACTTAGAAGTATGAAACATAGGATTTGATAAAAAATCTTAACAGGTTCTTCCATACACAATTTTCAATTAAATCACCTATATGCATCCATTATTCAACATCATCAAGTCATTCTATGGAAGGTACATGATGGAAAGTACAACACTTTTGGAGAAGTTATGATTATTTAGAGCTAAATACCTATTAAGTCTAGCCTTTCTTAAAAATTGTAGAGATATAATAATAAAATAATAAAAAATTCATCAAGCTGAATTGAAATACACACACACACACACACAACATACATATATATAACATTAATCAACTCTACACAGAACACATTTATATTCTCAATATAAATTGTGTTCCCATGAAGGTGGACTTGCTTATAATTGCGAAATGTTGGATTTGATAAAAACTCTTAACAATTTATTCCACACACAATTTTGAATTAACTTCCATGTATGGATCACTCATTATTAAATATAAAGAGCTTACTAAGAATTTATCTTGTACCCAACTATTCAAGCTAAATAGCTATCAAAATATAATAATTTTCAATATGATAGGCCTCTAAATTGGCTATCTTATGGCCCATTTTATATCTACATTCCATACAATGTTTCCCTTTAGCCAAAACCTTAATGGAAAATTCAACTTTTTTTTAAGACAAGTATGGCTTATGTTTACCTAATTATATATAATTAGCTTAATTTAAGTTGAAATGTGTCATATCTTTGATTTTAGAGTGATTTATGGTTTTTATTCTTAACATATATAGGAAAATGTGATCCCCAAAGGCTAACTGTAGGAATTTAGCAAGAAAATATTGGTCTCCCTTATTCATTGCTCTAAGATAAATTAAAAAGTGTTTATTATGGAAATCCATCCATTCACCTAGAAGTCTAGAGTAATCTCACTAAATAGGATATATGATTTTAGTATATTTTGGGACATATTTGATCTAGTAGCTTCAAAATGTTAACATCAACAATAGTATGTGTGGATCTTCCTTAACTAATAACTCCAACTACATAAAAATTAAATAATGTAATCAAGGGATTCTTTGAAATTATTAGTTATAATTGTTTCAAGTATAAGATGACGTCTCCTCTATAGCGTTGACATTCATTATTTTGTAAATTGAAATTTGGAACTAATACAAAATTTTGGTTAAATTTTATTATTGGTTATAATGTTTTATCGTGAGGGATTCACCCCATTACATTCTTCGGAGTTTTGGCATACTTTGTAGCTCCAATGAAATTGAATCCAATTTATCTATGGATTGGATGGTTTCTATCTTATTGTCTTCCAAGAGTTGTGGTTTTGATTTTGTAATTCGTGCCATCATGCATTTACTTTCATGTATTTACTTTATTGCTTTTCCTTTATGGTTTGTTGCTAGAAAAAATTGCCTTATGGTTTGCGATTTATTTCTATTATAATAGTTTAATTGTTGCGATTTATTTTATGTTCATTTCTTTTATTAACATCTACTTTATTGCAAATTTCCTTGAAACAAAATTTGATTTATGTTCATTCACTTGTTTAGAAATCACATTATTAAAATTATCATGCTCCATTATTTTAAAGATGGGTGTACTTTGCACAAACATTACACAATGCCTCAAAATTTTGTATGAACCCGAATTTGACATTTAAACTAAAAAGTTCGATATTCTTTTTACAATTCTTTGGCTTATGAAATGGTTTAATGAAACAACAAAATTATAACAAGATGACTTTTATCCATGAGTTGTGCAATAATATCATATATTATGTTATTTTAGATATCATGTGTAAAAAAAACAACAAAATTTAGACTTTTAAACAATTCTGGATATAACTAAGATTATATAAATTTATACCTAATCCTAAACTTTAAAGTTATTTTAGATATCCCCGTGTACAAGAAAACAAAAAAAATTGAACTTTTAAACAATCCTGGATATAACTAAGATTATATAAATTTATACTTAACTCTAAACTTTTTCATGCAGAAAAATACATTAAGGAAAAATTTGATACCTAAAGATATTTTCTTTTCAACAAAAATAAAGTTGACTTTTTCTTAAAGGACATAAATAGTGAGTTAAATCTCCTATCACATAAGAACAATATTTATGATTTTTATAAAAAATTTACAACCCTCTCTACTTCCATTAACATATTTTCTATTGAGGTGATACAACAAAAGAAAAATAGGATAACCAACCTTTACTATGACCATGTGTGTAAAATTGCTAGAAGAGCCATCAAATATGCTTCTAATAAGTTTTCAAGATTGGATAAGATAAAAATGTACAAATACCTAATTAAAAGGAAAAAATGTAAATTAATAGATAGTGATATAAGCTTCTCTAAAAATCAAATATCGATCCTAGTAGATTTGGAGGCAAATTTTGATTCATAAAATGAAAAAAAAAAAGATAATACAAGTCTTGGAATGTATCTCCCACCTCAAAAATATCTATGAATCCCCTATGGTTTTAGGCAACATTCCAAATTCTCATATAGAGGATGAAGCGTTTTCTATAGAACATACAAAATTTTTGGTTAAGTAACTCATAAGAAAGAAATTTAAGTACATTGACGGCTACCAATATGAAATGTTGAAAACTAAAGGGTATCCTCATCCCTCATATACAAAATCTCTTCAATTTAACACTCAAGCAAGGATTCACTAATCCTTGGACTTAAAGCCTCATTTTTCATATCTTTAAAATTTGAGACAAAATATATGCATCTAATTATAGGAATTTTATGATTAGCCCCAACTTATCTAAGATTTATGAAAGTATTTTCGGGAAAAAAATAAAAAAATTTCTTGATAGCTATTGAAAAAGAGTAAAATAACATGCTACCATTTGGTGGGTATCATTTGACTGTGGACAATCTTGTTATGATAATGATAATTATGAAAGAGGCTCCATAATAACAATACAAATCTCCTTTTTCATTTCATTTATTTTAGAACATATTTTGACATTTGTTGAGGACTAACCATTGGAATAGGTTAGAAGAGCTAAAAGTATATGATGACCTAAGAGATATTTATAAAGGCTATATGAAATTGTCACTCACATGATGACGAACACTTATGATTGGTCAAGAGAAATTATCTGCAATATATGAATCAAGCAAGGATGCACCCTATCCCCTACCCACTTTGGAATATTCTACATTGATCACTAAGAATTTTGGTTAAAAAAAGTTAGTTGCACTAGCCTCAATCTCATTTAGGATAATGATATGGTTATTATGACATAAAATTCCCATGAGCTCAATAATCATGTGATAATATTCAAGTACTTATACTCTATTATACACATGACTATGAACCTCAAAAAAATGAATATCATAATTGGTATCCATCATAAGCCTGATTGGAACTATAGTGTTGAGAAAAGGATAAATGGAAGGAAAAAATATTATTATTTTCAAGTGTAAATTAGTATACTTTCAGTTGTGAGATAAGACAAAACATCTATTTTATTCTCTCATCGTGACCATATTATCTTATACAGATGTGAATTCTAGGGATGCAATATCTATAGAGATTCTTGGAGTATAATAGAGATAATCCAAAAAAAAATTATAACTTATAATCTTAATATTAAAATCAAGACACATGGTCCTATCCTCCTCATATAAGTGAGCCTCTCCCCCATTATATTCATGTAAATTTATAAGAATAATATAAACACCATGGAAGACAAGAGGTTCCCAAAAATTGATTCCAATTTGAACCATAACCATTAGTCTCTCAAGTAAGGATGACATTGTAACACAAAGTCTTGGGTAAATAATTAGGGAATATGGGAAGATATCATGTTGTACGAGATTGATAATATTAAAAGTATTATTACATCTAAATTTAAAGAAAATTTATGCACAATAAAGTGTTTGAAATTAAAAGAAAGATAATATAATATAAGGAAGTGGTTAACCTTGATCTAGAAGATCAAAGTTATCTTTCACTTATGACAAGCACAAATAATAAAATATTCATTTCCAAAATCCAAACCAACTCCCATGAGTTTCATAGAACAAATTCCCATTGGACAATTCCCAAAACACTATGGGATGAAAGAATGTCATTTTTGTAATAACGTGGAATATGAAATGCACATTCTCTTAGATTTCCCCACTTATACCCAAATTAAAACTCAATTAAAAATTTTCTATCATAATACTAACCTTCCTCGCCTCCCAAGTCATCAAAACTATGGTAATCCTGGACGACTTTTCTTAATGTGTTTTGAGCTGAAAAATAAGTCTTTAACGGAATATTAGTAACCTCTTACCCTTTTTAAGGTCTATGAGACTAATTATTATTTCAATGTATGTTAATCATCCTCATCATCATCATCATCATCATAATTTATTTATGCATAAGGTTATCATGCATTTTTTATTTTACATTATTTTAAACTAGTAAAATTAATATTCATATATCACAACATATAATAGCTATACAAGTGCATATGACTTTCCATTTGGGGAATTAGATTCATAATAATTACAAAAAGGAACTAAGTTTGAGGTAAAATGATTCAGAGTAATTTAGATTCAATATATGCCTACAAGAAAGTCCACATAATTTACTAAAACTAAGAAAGCGAATAGATAATATAAATCTAAAGGGATTAGTGCTATTAATTTATGAAATTATCAGTAAAAGACATGGAAATACAACCCTATGAAGCCAATCTAAAATGCTAGTAGTGTTGCGACACGGGGGCTTCACTCAATGAAGCTCTGACATATCACGTGCATTTGTGGCATACTAAACAATACCCTTAATTTGACTACACATTTTAAATAACTCTAAAACTCGCAATTTTTAACTCCCCTACTAATACGAACCCAATATAACTTCCCAATTTAAAAAAAACTCTACTTTCACTAGATATTGTAGGTATCCATTTTTTCATTAAAATTTTTTTATACCCCTTTTATATTTTTCCATTAACTTTGAGCTCAATTTTTTATACCTACAAATATAAACACCCTTTATACCCTATTATAGGCTTGATATATTATGTCTTTTTTTCTTCAATATATATACTATAATATGAATGCAAGTGTTATGGTTTTTCACCCCCTAGTGAAACCCCATGTTTTGTGATCCATTTGGTATTTTGGGTCCTCAACTAGCTTAATCAGATAGTGTTAGAAAATTATATATTATGGAGCAATGCAACACATAAAATATGAATAAAATACAAGCACACAAAACACATAAAACCAGAGAGACACAGATATACATGGTTCACCCAGTTTGGGCTACGTCCACCCCAAACAGCCAGTCCTTCCTTTCTATTATCCAGCAAAATGAATAGACAAAACCTACAACAGATCCATTGTAATATTCTTTGTTCTCTCTCACAGTCTCCCTATCTGTTTCTTGCTCCAAGAATACACATGTAATACACAGCCGCAATACAATACCCTCATACAAAGATAGGGGTTGCCTTCTAGGGAAAAAAACACTAAACTAAACATTACTTCTATCGTCAGATCATTCGCCTAATGAATAGCCCAGATTGACTAGAAATTACTATACTTTTACAAGGCAAGTTTACATCTATTTTTAGCTTCGGGGGCGCTGCCCCCGAAACCCCCGCCGAGGGACCATTGGCCCTCGAGTTCCCCAGCCGAGGGGTTAGCCCCCCCGGACCCCACAGGGGGGACAAGTCCCCCCCCACACCCCCCCACTGCAAGGGTGTACAGTTTTTCTGGGGTATACATCCAGCTAAAACAAGGATCTTTGAATTAGGATGAAAATCAGGCTCCACACCCAACAATCTCCCACTTGGAGACTGATTGTAGCAACTCCACCGCTACTTCATTTATTGGACAATGACTCCTCTTTGGACCTGGTTGTTTCTCATCTTCATCATCATCCTTGAAGCCTAATTGAAACTGAGCTCATTCTCAGTTTCTCCCTGGTTACAACTTTTGTTAGCATATCTGCAGGATTATGGCTAGTGTGTATCTTTTCCAGCTTCAACTCTCCATCTTCCAATACTGACCATATGAAATGGTACTTGAGATGTATGTGTTTAGTCCTGGAATGAAATGCTGAGTTCTTTACAAGATGAATAGCACTTTGGCTATCACTGTATAACGTTCCCATATCATGCTTCTTACCCAATTCATCCATAAACCTTTGTAACCAAATCATTTCTTTACTAGCCTCTGTAGCAGCAACATACTTTGCTTCTTTTGTTAAATGTGCAACAACACTTTGGATTTTTGAAACCCAAATGACATCTGTTCCACCTACAGTAAATACATATCCTGTAATGCTCCTCCTGTTATCTCTGTCACCTACCATATCTACATCAACATATCCCTGTAGAGCAATGTTTGAACCACCAAAGCATAATGCTTGATTTTTGGTACCTCTCAAATATTTGA
The DNA here is from genome assembly GCA_034641835.2 of Pinus albicaulis. NCBI lineage: Eukaryota > Viridiplantae > Streptophyta > Pinopsida > Pinales > Pinaceae > Pinus > Pinus albicaulis. Next base: position 1,092,843,322 of record CM076578.1, read on the forward strand.
GAATCCATTTTACTACCATCCAATGTTATTTTCCTGGATTATTCATGTACCTTCTTACAACTCCCACTGCATGTGCAATATCAGGCCTTGTGCAGACCATTGCATACATTAAGCTTCCAACTGCTGATGCATATGGAACTTTAGACATATAATCCATGTATTCTTGGGCCTTTGGGCACATCTCCTTACTAAGTTTGAAATGGCTAGCAAAAGGTGTACTAACTGGTTTTGCATTGTGCATATTAAATATTTTCAACGCCTTCTGTATGTACTCATTCTGAGATAGTGTTAATTTGCGATTTTTCCTGTCTCTAGTAATTCTCATACCAAGGATTTGTTTTGCAGCTCCCAAATCCTTCATTGCAAATGAAGTCGTCAATTTTCTTTTGAGCACGTTTATTTCCTGCATGTTAGACCTTGCAACAAGCATGTCATCTACATACAATAACAATATAATATAGCTGCCATCATTTTGCTTTTTCAGATAAAGACAATGATCAGAGTGACATCTAGTATAACCTTGTTTAGACATAAACTTGTCAAATTTTAGATACCACTGCCTTGGAGCCTGTTTTAATCCATAAAAGCTCTTCTTTAACCTACACACCAATTTTTCTTTCCCTTTGACCTCATATCCTTCTGGTTGCTGCATGTATATCTCTTCCTCCAAATCTCCATGGAGAAATGTTGTCTTTACATCTAACTATTCAAGATGTAAATCTTTCGCTGCTACAAGACTTAAGATAGTTCTGATTGAAGTCATCTTAACTACAGGAGAAAATATTTCATAAAAATCAATACCTTTCTTCTGTGAAAACCCCTTTACCACAATTCTAGCTTTGTACCTCTGTTTTCCTCCATCTTCTTCCTTCAATTTGTAAACCCATTTATTCTGCAATGTAGTTTTACCTACAGGAAACCTCACTAAGTCTCAAGTCTGGTTATGCATTAAGGAGTCCATCTCTTCTTCCATGGCTAGCACCCACTTCTTCCTACTTTAAACCTGCATTGCTTCTTCATAACATTCGGGTTCACCAGAATCAGTCAGCAATAAATAATATAATGAAGGAGAGTATCGTTCAGGGGGTCTACTTATCCTGGTAGATATTCTAACACCACTTTTAGGTGTTTGAGGTGCCTATTGCTATTGTGGTGGTTGTTGTTGCTGTGGTTGTTGATTATTATTATTTTCAGGCACCTTTACTTTTTCATTTATCTCATCAAAAACTATGTATTCCTTGCTTTATTTTTCCTGTTTCTTTTCCTGTAACTAATTCTTATACAAGACCTTTTCATTGAATATTACATCTCTGCTCATAATGATTTTGTGATTTTCATAATCATATAAGAGATAACCAAAATCATTAACACCATATCCAATAAAGGTACATTTCTTTGATTTTTCCTCAAGCTTTGTTCTATTTTCTTTATTAATATGGGCAAAGGCCTCACAACCAAAAGGCTTTAAAAAATAGTTTACCTTTTTATCTGTCCATGCTTCCTCTGGAATACCACCATCCAAGGAACTTGAAGGCCCTCTGTTTACTATATAAACAATAGTATCTATAGAATCTAACCAAAATTGTAAAGGCAATCCTGCATACAATCCCATTCACCTTGCATGCTCCATGATTATTCTATTCATCCTTTCTGACACACCATTTTCTTGTGGTGTTCTTGGAACTGTCTTCTCTCTCCGAATTCCATGCTCTGAATAGTACCTATCAAACTCTTTGCTACAATATTCACCTCCGTCGTCTGATCTGAGACACTTCAACTTCTTTCCTGTCTCAATCTCAACCAAATCTTTCCATTTCTTGAAAGTATCAAATACATCAGATTTATTCTTAATACAATAAATCCAAGTTTTTCTAGTTGCATCATCAATACATGTAACATAATAGCAAGATCCACCGAGAGATGATACCTGAGCAGGTCCTCATACATCTGTATGTACAAGATCCAATTTTTCGCTCTTATTTTCTTTCCCAACTCTGAGAAATTTGACTCTCTTTTGTTTTCCATAAATGCAATTTTCATAGAAATCCAAATCAACATTCTTCAAACCTGGCAACAAATTTCTTGAGTGAAGAATCTTCATCCCCCTCTCACTCATGTGTCTGAGCCTATGATACCATAATGCAGCATCTAATCCATTGGAAGTTAAAGCATTAACATAGTTAGAAATACCATTTCATAAATACAATGTACCAACCTTTTCACCTTTTGCTATTACCAGGGCTCCTTTGGTGACCTTCCAAGCTTTATCTGTGAAAGTTGTCACACAACCTTCACTGCCTAAATGCCCTGTTGAAATCAGATTTTTCTTTAGATCTGGAACATGCCTTACCTCCTTTAATAGCCATTATTTTCCATTCTGCTGTTTTACAAGAACTTTACCCATTCCAACAATTTTAGAGGGTTTATCATCACCCAAACGAACTTATCCAAAATCTCCTTGAACATAGTCATGAAAATATTTCTTATCAGGTGTGGCATGGAATGAAGCCCCTGAATCTACTACCCAAGAATCAGTAACATTTTCGAAAGAAAGAATCAAAGCATCTTGTAACACATCACCTGTCACATTTGCTTCATGATTTTTTTCTTGTTGCGCATCTACTTCTTTTCCCTTCCAAGATCTACAGTATTTCTTTAGGTGTCCTTTCTTTCCGCATTTCCAGCACACTATCCCCAATCTGGACTTGGATCTTCCTTTTCTTGATTTACGGCGATATCCTAAGCTCTTTCCTCTTTCCATTCTCCTTCCCCTAGACTCTACACTCAAAGCATGACCAGATGTCTCACTGGATCTTTTTCGTTGCATTTCCTTGCTAAGGATAGAATTGAAAACATCCTCAAACTTTAAAGTACTAGATCCAGAGATAGAGTTACTAATGGCAATTACTAAACCATTCCAACTCTCCGGCAATGAGCACAAGAATAACAAAGCTCTAACTTCATCATCAAATTTTACCCCTATAGAACTTAACTGACTAGTAATTATATTAAAATCATTTAAATGGTCTGCAATAGATCCACCTTCCGACATTTTTATATTAAGTAGTCATTTCATAAGAAATACCTTGTTTGAGGCCGAGGGTTTTTCATATAGTTTCGCCAACTTTTGCATCAAACCCTCTGTTGTTGTTTCCTTCAAAATATTGAAGTCGACTGACGTTGCAAGGTACAACTGTACTATTCTGAGTGCCTTTCTATCGAAAATGTTCCATTCCGCATATGTCATGGCCGTCGGCTTCTTTGTTTTTCCGCTCAATGGTAGGTATAGATATTTCTGATGCAGATAATCTTCCATCTACATCTTCCACAGTGGGAAATTTTGGCCGTTAAATTTCTCGACCCTAAACTTACCATCTTCTACCATTTCTCCCACACAAACCAGGAACCTTTCTTTCCTGCGATTTTATCAGCCAAATATACCCTCGGCTCTGATACTAGTTGTTAGAAAATTATATATTATGGAGCAATGCAACACATAAAATATGCGAAAAATACAAGCACACAAAACACATAAAACCAGAGAGACACAGATATACGTGGTTCACCCATTTTTGGCTACGTCCACCCCGAACAGCCAGTCCTTCCTTTCTATTATCCAGCAAAATGAATAGACAAAACCTACAGCAGATCCACTGTAATATCCTCGGTTCTCTCTTACAGTCTCCATATCTGTTTCTCGCTCTGAGAATACACATGTAATACACAGCCGCAATACAATACCCTCATACAAAGAGAGGGGTTGCCTTCTAGAGAAAAAAACACTAAACTAAACATAACTTCTACCATCAGATTATCTGCCTAATGAACGGCCCAGATTGACTAGAAATTACTATACTTTTACAAGGCAATTTTGCATATGTTTTCCCCCCTGCACCCCCTCACTGAAGGGTGTATAGTTTTCTTGGGGTATACATCCAGCTAAAACAAGGATCTCTGAATCAGGATGAAAATCAAGCTCCACACCCAACGGATAGGAGGGGAATGCTCTTAGAATATTGAGCTTGGCTAGCTACTAATATAAGAATTTCCTAGGGATCCATCGATTCCGAGACAATGACATCTATATCATAGACTACTTTGTAAAAATCATAAAATTTCATGTGTAGTAATCTAATTTATATAAGCTGTCCTTTTTTTGGTGTCCTCTTTCTTTGACCAGTTGGGTTATGAAGGATTGACTCAATTAGTAGAGCTCAGTGAGATTGAATAATTTTGTTCCTCTAAACCTGGAAAAATTTGTTTCTAAAACCCATTCCTTAGTTCTATCTCCATTTAAACCATGTAAAGTTTCCTTTCCTTCTAATTGATTACTCACTCCATGGAATCCACCTAGGACTTGGTGTCCTTCGAAAACTAATGATAGTATTTTATTGTAACTCTCATGGAATTGGATAGGAATGACATGTATATGTTTGGGAGGAATATTTTTTAGTAGTTGAATTAGAGAAACAAGATAGGCCTAGTTTGCTAGATTTATGCTATTCACCTTTTCTAACTCTTATTATTGTTAGTAGTTTTCAATGGATATAGAATGCAATCACTATGCTTAAGTTACTAATAATAGATTAAATTGAAGATAGGAGACAATGCATATTAGTTGGTATAAATACATAACAAATTAAGGAAATAAGTTGATAAAAGAACGTCATCCCTCATACTATATCTTTCTTTCAAGAGAGTATTCTTGATTTTGGGGCATATGTAAAATGTCAATATAATAACAACCAAATAAATTCCAATGATCTAACATACTAGAACATTGGAAGACTAAAACATGGAGAGTGGACTTAGAACCTTATCGAATCGCAAGCCTATCGATTTGTGCTTTTCCTTTAAGCCCTAATAAGCCATAAAAAACATATCCATTCTTATAATCCCTAATAAGCCATAAAAAAAATATCCCCTCATAAACTCTAAACTCGTAATGTTGCTCAATGGCAGAACAATCATCACCCCGATCATTTTTGGTAGTTTTCCATTAAATTTGTTGTACCTTAGACATGAAAGAGCCTAATTAGGTTAGAATGTGATGCTTCAATATTTATCATTAAACAAACTACTTTTAATATGTCTAATCATTTTATTTAAATTTTTATTAATTAATATTATTTAATTTTTTCATTAAATTAAAAATATAATAAAATTTATATTTTAATAATTATATTAAAAATTCTAAGATATTGTATAATTTAAAATGAAACTCTTTTTAAAAATTTTATGATATATTATTTATTTAGTAAATAAATGATAATTACAGATTATATGAATGTAATAATTATAAATTTAAAAACAAATTTATGCCATGAATTTAATTTTTTTGAAAATAGGTTAATATAAAATTATTTCGGCTTGAAATTTATAAAAAGCTGAAAACAATAAAAATGTGAAGCACAAATTTCAATTTTGATGCCAAAAAAATTGGAACTAAAGTGGGGAACGGTGTAGGTCTAATATTTAACTTGTAATTGCTCTAGATGTTGCAAAGGAAACATTGTAAGGCATAAATTCGAGAAGCACTATGACATATAAGAATAATTGAAGACAAAAATTAGTAAACAAAATGTTGTTTGATGTATACGAAATCACTTACATTTTGCCAAATTGATAGATTCTATAACCTTTCCAACATATATTTCCTCTTAATCTTCAAATATGGTCTTTCAAGTTCCAATAGAAAAATTTTGATAGATTTTGAAAAGATACAGGTAGTAGATGACATCAGATAGGCTAAATAAAATAATATTAATTCATGAAAAATATGATGGTTATCTTTCCAAATCTAAACGTGCATTGCAACCTCACAAAATTCTGACATCATCACATATTAGATGAAAATGAGCTAGACATCTGGTCCCAATTATGCATAACTTTTGGTGTAAAATATGTAACTTCAATGAGAAAATCTATCTTTACACGAGTGTCTCAAATTATTGTCTTAAAAAATTATCTCTATAAAGGCAATATATTAACACAAGCATTATTGTATCTTAGGAGACAATTTCATTTTTGTCTCTCCAAGACAACTGTTTGGATTAAAGACCTATTGTCTTTATAGAGACAATATAAAATATTGAATCTATACAAATATCTCACCATTGAAATAAATCAATATTTAAAGTATTTAGTTAAAAATAAATAACCACATCATTGATTAATTTATGTTAGGGCACAGTGGAATCGAACCACTAGCCTCTTGCTTATAAGGCAAGTGTTATTCCATTGAGCTAGGACCCTTTAAACAATTAGTGAAAAGTTATGGTAGTACTTGAAATTTCATATATAGGGATTTATTTTTAAAAAATAAACAATCTGTTAATAATGGCCATGCTTTTGTTGAAATTGATATGTATCGTTATCAAGAAAACTAAGAATCATTAATTACCTCCCCTTATTTCTATTATTCTATGGTGATCAAACTGCAGACATACAAAACAAACCACTACACTACATAATCCACAATGTTCTAATAGGTTTCTTGACTTTTTTGTGGTTAATAATCATCTTCATAAAGAAAACAAGAAGTTTTTTCACTATTGAAAGTATCATAACAACTCTAAAATTGAGATTAAAATCCATGTTTTTCTTAGTAACTAAATTTTTCCATCATTTAAATATTTTGATAAAGGACATGAACATATTATTCTGCCACTCATGGAATATTAGAGGGAATAGGGTTTTTAGGGAAGGATTTCTGCAACTTAATATAAGATGTGTATCATGAGACTTAAGCATATTGGGTACTTGAATCGGCGGTGTTTTATCACGAAAAAAGAACTAAATACATTGAATGGTGTCTAAAGACAAACTAGAAAAAATGGAAATGTGACATTATAGAGATTAGAAGAAGGTGGTTTCACACGTTTTAGTATAAATACATATGTCAAATACCTCTACCTCTAAATAACAAAAGTAGAAAATTTATTACAGTGGAAGATACCATCTAATGAGAAGCATGGAGCAACTAAAAATAAAGTAAGGATGATATATCTAAAAGAATCCCAGGTATGCAAAAAAAGAGCTATGAGAGCTTTCAAAATACATTTCTCAAAATTAACCACTAAAAGGAAATCGGGTCATTCAATCCCATTGAAATATTTTTTTTTCATTTTAGTTGAACCTCTAAAACATTACCTCTCAATGATAGAATATAACATTTTTACCCCTACATCATCATCATAGACTAAACATATTGGTTTTATCAAAGATAATAAACCATAGAAACCATCACAACTTCAAGATAAAGGAACAACAATAATAGTCACTCCTCATATGTTAGTCTGTTTATCACAAAGGGAAAATTTCATTGCAAACACACTTCCAAGTAAACTTCTAGTGAAGGATTGATCCAAAAAAAAAATTCTGCTACTTGTCCTCCTATTGCAGTCAAAATATCTCATACAATATTGGATCTATAAGATACAAAGCACATGAACATATAACTATTGCTAAAAATTACTTATTAGCCACTTTAGAGCAAACCTTTTGGATGATGATGTTTTGAACCAAGAAAAAAAATTCTTTCTAACCCACCTTTCAATCCACCATCCTACACAATTTGTGCCTAGGGTTGTAGATTATGTAGTAGCATAAGCATAAATATTATCGAAATATAAATACATTGTCTAATATTCTATTAGTTCTTTAAAACGATAAAACATATGGACTAAAAATGGTTTTTAGATCTACAAACCTAGGATATTTGTTGGATGCATGTTTGTTACCATTATACTTTCTATGATCAACTTCAAATGTAAAGGAGTATATATCCCTTGTATTCCAAGGATCAAATATCTCGCAAATTAGAAGTAATATATATTATATGCAACATTAATGACAAATAGAATTAACTAAAATAAATAACACAACAAATATTCAATCACAAAACCCCCATGTATATCTCGTAATAGATCCCTAATTACATCTTCTTGAAATACAAGAAATATGCTTTCTATGATCAAATTGAAAATGTAAATGAAATTCCCTATAGCCTAAGGACCAATCAACTTTCAAACCAAGCATGACACGAATCAATAGCATCAATGTTAAATATTCAAAACGAAATTAAATAAAACAAATAGTCAACCAAAACCACCCTATATTGATTTTGTAGCCTTTGAGCTCTCATTATCCTGCTATTAAGCCTATATTGATTCTATAGCCACTGAGCTCTCATTCTCCTTTCATTAAACAAGTAAATTATCTTAAAAAGAGAAACATAAATATTGAAGGAAACGAAATGATACTAATGGTACATCCAAATAAAATTTTCAAATAGTGTATATGACCTTCTAGGTTGTAACTTCTCCTTTTCAGATCTAGTAGCTTGTAACATCCCATATTTAGATCTACTAAAAATAGACCAATAGAAGAAGCTCTCATTTGGTTAACCAAATATATAAGATCACTATGGTACTGTTATTATAACTAAGAGGTTGTGTGTCTTTACGAAACAATTAAGTATATTTATAAAAAATACTCAACCCACTACATAAAAAAAAATAATCAACCTAATCACTCACATAATGAAGCTTCCATTAGAAGGGTTTAGGAATGCCCTTTTAGTGGTTGAAATTGTGATTAATTGACATGGTTTTCTCTCTATGTGCCTGACAAGTCAAAGGTTCAACTGCATGATCTCAAAGATAGCTATTTGTTGAGTAATACTTACATGAAGTGTCGAATAATATCTAAGCTTGTACTTCGGTGCTCACAGTGAAAGAGAATCCAACGTAAATTTTGACCTTGGTGTTGTCAAAATGATGGACGCTAAACTTTCATTGCTAGACAGGAATTTCGTTGGGAACAAAAGAGAATGAGTATGCTATGGAGTTGAAATTAAATGAGTGTGGTCTCATTTTCCATTCGCATTGAGGTAAGATTTTCTGAGCACCAATCTAGAAACTAAATTGCTAAGAATTACTTTGGGAGAATAGAATTTTTCTATGTGTGTAGTTTGCAATGAATTTTTTCAACAATTGAATTGGTTTCTACATTTTGTTGCTGAGTATAATTCCAAAAATAATGTGATCAAGGAGTGGCGAAAGAGGTGAAGGTAAATCATAAGGAAATCACCCAATCCTTCAATGTAATTATGCAGAATGGAAATCACCTTTTGAAAATGGTTGTCAATGTGTTGGGAATGGCCAACATGTGATTTATTCATGCAATTTAATTTCCATGTGATGTTAATAGATTCGATCCCTTTGGGATTTTAATTCCTTTATAAACTTAACTGAGATGTATGTAATGTCTCTCTTAGATAGAGCATTCATTTCTAAACAATTATTTGTTTTTCTGATAAATGTGGAACTCAATTATGTGTATTGAAAACATGAAACAAATAGTGAAAATTTCCAGCTTGTAGATGGTGGTTGAAATACCTAATAGAAAGAAACACAATTGTGAATGCACCGAGCCTATAGGAGTGTACCTAGCCTATAATGTTTCAGCCAACTATTTGAAATTAATAACGTGGGGTAAATGAAACACATCAGTAATCTGTTAATATTGCCAACCTTGAAGTTGAAAGGTAATGCCTGAAGGCATGCATCATATGTCATAGAGAAATTTTATGCAACATTAAAATTTGAGGATGAGAAATTGAAAAGACAGAGCATGTTAAGCATAAAAGTTACAGATTGGAAAAAATCTTAAGCTAAAATATTTAGGTATAGCATATTTGTTCTTTGGATGGAACCAAATTTTTTCTAAGTTATAAATCTGGAGTTTGAGGAAGTGATTGAATCTCAGTGATGACATGATTGTGTAATAAGCATGGATTAAGTTGGATCCCTTTTCTTTTCCAGCTCAATATATGTAAATGAAGGTATATAACCATAATTATCATCACTCGAGTACTTCAAAATCTTTCTAAGATGTCTCATTTCTGATTTGAAGCTAACCCTTTATTTAAATATTCCATGATGCCCCTCTTAAATCTTCAAGACTTCAAATATATTTATAGCTTATATAGACATTATAAGAAGCTTTTGGGAAGTATTTTTTAAAGTATGATATATAAAGAAACATGCACCTTGATCAGTCGGTGTTCAGAGTCACCGAATTTCACTATTGTAAGATGGACTTACATCCAAATCGCAAATGTGAATGAAGCTCTAATAATTTTGATGACTTGAATTGTATCTTTTCTCAGTGGAATCCATTTCTCAAAAATCTCATAAATATTTATTTTTCTTTATAAGTCCTCAAGGTTCTCGTTGATGATACAAACATTATTTTATTAGTGTAAATATGAGCGTCCCTAGTTGGAGATATCACTTAAATTTGAATGAAGTGTTTTCTTACCAAATTCTATAAGGTGAATGTTTCCCTCTTGCTATTAGAGGAACTGCTGGCTATTTTTTTTCTCCTATTCTATGCATTATGTTCTGCGTTGTTTCATGTGATTTCAACAGCCAGTCTACATATAACTTTCCCCAAAAAGGAATATCACAATATTTTTCTCTTAGCAACTACATGGAAATAAATTTACCTTTGTTGGTATTTGCACCTTAGACACTATAGACCTTATTAGTTTTTAAAGTCTGTCCGAAAAAGGCATATATAAAATTAATCAAGAAGTTTCCACATGATTCTTCATTCTCCCAAAAATGGGGAAAGATAATATGAAAATATATAATATAGATTTCCAATTTATGGGTGTTGGTCAAAAGAGATAACCTTGTCTCCATCCATTTAAAATACAACAAGCCTACCACTCGAAAAACTTCACAAAATTTGCAAAGGAAAATTGATAACCCCCCTAATTTTTTACGCTAGAATTTCATTCAACAAGCCAATATGAGCTCACATATACTAAATCATACTAAATCAGCCAAAATATACTACAGTTAATATACATGATACAAATAAATCTAGCCCCAGAAGCATTGTCCTCCACCTCCTCTCATAATCACACAATCATCAAATCAAGAATTTTAAAGGTAATCAATGATCTTGATTATCTTGTATAGTAGAATATGATGATGAAATTAGATACCAATGATCTCTTTCATACAGCCCATCCTGAAGGCATGTAAGAAAAATAGAAAAAGTTTATAAGTGATAATAAATATCTATTCATTGTCTTGAAATAGTATGGATAATACTTTCCATAATAAAGTAATTATCAAATTTCAAACCAAAATGGCAATGACAAATAACTAGAAAAAAATAACCTACCTTTTAGGATAGGTTTGAGAAATATCAATAAGAAAATGAATGAATCTATTTGTGCTTCTTGAAGGGAAAAATAGCCTCAAAATTATTCTCAGCAATCCATCTTGAAGGATATGTAATCATTGAAGCCTCCAAATGTAAATTCCAAACCATGATTTTTGAATAACGATGTTCCAACCCTTCCATCTGGCTCTCATCTGCAACTAGTTGCTCAATGAATTTTGTATCCTGCAAAGAATATTTCAACAATTCATTCCATCCAAAAATTTCTCGTGGATTTCAGTTTATGAGATACACCAAAACCATATAGATATGGGGGGAAGGAAATATAACAAGAACCATGATCCAGCCTAGGGATTCGATTGCACATTATCAAGAAAAGCACACATAAACAATACTATTCCACCCACATTTCTACTTATGCACCTATAGTGTGGTAAGTTAGTAGATAAATGACACTAACGCAAAGAGTGACATTAAAAAGAAGGGCATGTCTGACTCGCAATCCATCTTTGTCAGTATTAAATTTCTAGATAAGTTCTAAAGTAGGACATATCCATTTTTGTGAGTCCTAAAGTATAGTGCTATTGAAGGCAAACCCTGAGTTATTAACATGAAACCTACAAAGTTTATTCCTCATTTCATTTGACTACCACCCAATCACTATGTTTATGTTGCAAATTGGGCCTTCCATAACTACCTTGCTTTTGTTGTCGATAAACATGCCAATTGACCAAGTCCCAAAGCACCTACACATTAAATACATCTTTACTGGCTTCATGAAATGAATCTATAATTTTAACCAATTCATTAGAAACTTTTCTCACTAAATTATGCTAGTTTGGATTCAACTATTAAACTACATAGCATCACACCAAAGTAAAGAGCATGCAAGAGCTTCAATTCATGTTTATGATATGTGAATTGTATTAATGGTTAATAACGAAGGAAACAAATATTAAAAAAAAAGAAAAGAAATTATGTGATTGTTTACATAGCCAATAATCAATGTGGCTAGTAGTTAGCTTCAAGATATAAAAGGATGATTGCCTAGGCCATCTCCAATCAAACAACAATATATTAGAGAATGACATAGAAAATATATGGTACAACTATGAAGTGGAAAATAGCTGACCAACATAAAAGAATTATAAGATATGTAACTGTGACAGGTCAAGAGACTCATCCATCTATTACAAACATAATAGAATTTCCTACAAACTACCAAGTCCTAAGGATGAAATATGATTAAATTCCTAACATCATGGAGTTATACAATGTCACAGGTAGGAGTCTCATGCCTTTTCATCATCCTATGCCACAGATCTTGGATGAGAGAACAGGTATAAGAAAGACAATGAAGGCCTATGGTATTGAAATATGAAGAAAAGGAAATAGTTAAACTGAGTGCACATTAAATTTTATTCTATAAAATCTATTGCCCTCCATACATTTATAGGTGGCATATAGAAAATCACTAGTAATAGCTTTAACCACACATGAAAATTCATCATCAACGAGACACCCTTACAACTAATTGGAAGTTTGGAAATAAGTCACAAACATTTTCTTTCTTCCCTAGAAAATTTAATATTTCGTCATAAATTTTGTTCTCCTAGCTAATGTTGCCTCTACAAACCCTAATTCCATCCAAATTTACTAGAAATATCAAATCCCAATTCCATCCCAATTTACCAGAAATATAACTTCACTATTAAAATGCTTTAGAAACACATCCATGAACTTATTATTCATAATTTTTAGATAGCAGACATGAAAAAGATAAAAATACTTCCAAAACATGTTTCTGGGCACAATATTCATAATTTTAAGACCTAGTGAATCACTTCTGAGATGCTTCTTTAGCGCAGTGTTGCAAACATTAGTGTCAAGATAAAATTGGAAAGTGTCAAGACAACCAAATAAATTGTAAAAATGGAAAAAAATGTTGGTAAGAATAAAAAAACATCAGTGAAATTAGGATACCACCAAAATATCGATAAAACTTGGTAAGCATCAACTAGGCCAAAAAATCATAATTTCCAGATTTTTCCGTGATAAAATTAGGATATTTGCAACATTGCTTGAGAATTCCTTACCACATTTTGGGTTGTTCTGAAATATTTCCCAACTATTTCTTACATGTTTCTATACGTCTACTGAGAAATTCCTTGAAACAAGTAGAATTTCCTAAGAAATATTTCGTGAGGCGAAATATACGAAAGCCAAGCCCCAAACATGAAGACACAAACAAGAGAGAAAAATAGCTTTTCAATGTTCATACCATAATTGCATCTACAAGTTCCCCCCATTATTTTAGAGATTTTTGGGCATTTTACAATAGAGACAACAATGAGAAACTGTCTTACACCTTCACAGGCATTTTGCTCCTTTTTACATTTTGGAAAGTTCTTGAAGTTCAAAATTAACATGAAAGGTCAATGAATTTCATTGAGAATTCAAGTATCTAATTTTCACAGTTATTTTAAAAAATTAGTGTCAACTATAAATTTAGGTGTAAATGAAAATAAATGCAGTTACAAATGAAAGAAACATGAAACTAGAATACCTGAATAATAACAATGAAGGAATTATATGAATGAATCTCAAACTTTGTTAGAGATTATAACAATTTAAGTTTGAGTGATGTGCTTTCTAATCTTTTGGCACAATGGAAGATAATATTGACAAACCAATGACAATTGTCCTTTTTCTTGGAAATTAGGGTCCTCCAACAGGTTTTCAGCGAGATATTATGGTATCTTCCAATAAACTTACATAAGATAGTACACAGCTCGTTTAGGTAGAAGAATCAGAAGAAAGAACAAGGAATGACTAAAATAAATAGAGGATAAGGGACCATGTTAAGGAACAGAAAAAATATGTTGAACTAATAATTGTAGAATTAGTTCTTTTCACAAACCTCCAATGATTTGCAGACTATATGAATACAATTAAAACCACATCTATTGCTCCATTTCTATGGGAAATACTTATTACTCTTATGGAACCCAATTTATACCATAATACCAGGCTTATAACACCAAAAACCAGGCATGATAAGAGTTTTAATCAATTACGAACATAAACGAAATGTGATCTCATGAAAGGTAAACCATGCAAAATTGATTTGTATATCTGGTAGGATGGAGCCTATTATTATGGTTGTACTATTATGAAGTAGAATAACTAATCATTGAAGTACTCCAAACTTGAAAAAGAATAGAAAAAATGGAAGAAAAGAGATGAGACAATTTTTTGACTATAAAAGGAGACTTTAAGAGGATGGAAACACCTGCAGAACATCAATAATTGAATAGGTATAAGATGAAAAAATATGAAATGACACCAGAATTGAATGAATATTCCTTTCAACCAACAATGACATGGTTTATAGGTGAGGTTCAGGATGTATTAAGCCATCCACTAGAGTTACATTCTTGTTGTGGTATGCCCCACACAATGGGCATGTCAAAAAGGTATGATATTGGGTTCAAGTCCTAGGAAAATTTGTAGAATATATACCTCTTATATTTTTCACCTAAGAAGAAGGAATTCCATCATATGAGGTATGGCCCATAATTTCTGGGAATATTTCTTAAAGCAACTTAGAAAAAATATGTCTTTATCTTCTTGTTTCAGGCTTGACAGTCTATACAACAAAGTGGCATTGGGCATGTTACCCATCAATTCGGCTAACAATTTGGACTAAGTCATTGGTAATCTTGATAAATCTGAATACAAGAGGAAATGTTCATGAAAATAGAAATTGCAACTGAAAGTAAACAATGTGGTGAATTGAAAATATTTGTAAAATCGATATTGATTTTGTGAGAGAGTAGTAATTGATGTTGACTAAAAGATGATTTCATTACTATGAAAAGATAACATGTAAGCTATTTTCCATCACTCAAGGGAAATTAAAACATATTGATCAATTGCCTATGGAACCAAATGTTGTGAGGAAGGGTGTAGCCTCCCTTATTGTATTTGCTCATAAGTATTAGTTCCATCCTCACATGCTCACACTTTCATAAGATATTTCAGCAATAGCATTCTCTATTGCACAATGTGAAACTTGTACAGGTTTTATTTGTGAAAGGAATATTTAAAACTAACTTGACTCTATAGAATCAATTGCAAAGGCTAAGTCAAAATGAGAGATGAGGGGATTTTTTTTAAAGCTTGCATGATGCCACTCTATTTGACCTATATCCATGCTCATGAAAATGCAATCGAGGATTGGCATTGGTCTTTCAGGTGCAATCCTTTTACAAGCCACCTCATACGGATGACATGCATCATTGTTTCAATCTACCACAATAGCATTGATATACATTGTAACAACCCTTAACGAGTCAATTCATATTGTGAGTTCTTCCATGGAGATTTTGATCATGAAATGGACTAATGAGTTTCTATTTAAGGATATTAAACCCGGGATCATTCGTTAGCTGTCAGTTACAATTCCATGGTCAGATTTTGGAAAGACTTTGGTATTTTACAATAAGAAATAGCGGTGTATTTTTTGAAGGATAACACTGTAGTGTTCCATTTGAAATAATAGAGTGATGTTTATCATGCTGGCATCAAATGACTACATGAGTAAATAGTGGACTATTTACAACATGTTACAACATTTATTATGGGCAAACCACATATAGATATCATGTACAATGTTGGGTGTCGATCCTGATTATCTTCTTTATGTATCGCCGAGTTGGACCCCTGTCCTTAATGGGTCAGAAATGCCACCCATTGTTTAATTGATTTCAAGGGAGTCCAATGGGGGGCGACGATGATTTTATGAGCCCCCTGCCCCCCCCTAGCTTGGGGTTTTGGGGGCAACGCCCCCGAAGCTAAAAACAAATGTAAAATTTCATTGTAAAATATCATAATTTTGTAATCAATTTGAGTCGTTCATTAGGAAGATGATATGATGGTAGAAGTTATGTTTAATTGAGGGTTTTGTTCCCTAGAAGGAAACCCCCTATGTTGTATGAGGGTATTGTATTGTGGTTGTGTATTATGTGTATACTATGAGCAAAAAATAACAAGGGGAATATGTGAGAGAGTAGAGGATATTACAACGGATCTGCTGTAGGTTATGTCCCTTCATTTTGCTGGATAATATAAAGGAAGGACTGGTTGTTTCCATGGGTGTAGCCCAAGTTGGGTGAACCACATATATCTGTGTATCTCTTGTTTTATATGTTATTTCCGTGTTTGTGTTTCCACATATTTTATGTGTTTCGTTGATCTGTAATATATAATTTTCTAACATACAACACTTGCAAGATATTCCAACAGACTTGCCAGTATTTAGCAGACATCACTTATCAGTGATCAAATCTACAATATCATTGTTATAAGCAATACATTTCAAAAAATTAGACTATAATCCATAGCAATTCCCTCTACATGCAATTCGCTCACTTCTAGAAGAATGGAAATCGACATATTGGATTTCCTAAATGTGTTCCTCCACCGATTTGGTAAAGGAATAATAAATGACAGTAATTTCTAGAAAACATAGTAATAAATAGTATAATCCCCTGCAATTCCCTCTACATGCAATTCACTCACTTCTAGAAGAGAAGAACTTGAAAATTTGGATTTCCTTTATGTTCCTCCACCAATTTGGTAAAGGAATAATAAATGACAAAAATTTTTAGAAAACCCAGAAATAAACATTTGTGGCCCCAATGGAAATATTAACCTTAGTAATTTAAACCACAACCCCTGAAATTTCCTTTTTACCGAACAATATCAAACATGATAAGCTAAACACATGCAAAAATAGTAAATTCATCTTCAACCCTAACAAATTTAACAACAAAACTTTACATCATTAAATAAAAAGAGAGAGAAGGGTTTAAAAGTGACTAACTTCTAAATATTGAAATAAGACGGAACAAAGAATCAACCATCTCTGTTCGATTTCCAAAGGCAGTCATGCCTACAACATTTCCTCTAAAAACCAGTTTCTAGAGCTTCCACCTAATAATGCAACATTTAAAGGTTCCAAGCACTCTAACGATGGTTGTTTAGTGCGAGAGATATTGATTTCCTTCCACCCTAAAATTCTTCCACATAAATTAAGAAAAAATGTCAAAACCCTAGCCCAAAGATTCATTACGGAAAAAACACCATTAAAGCTCAAATAAGCACGGTCCATAATGTAAAAATGTACACAATAATCCTACCCAAGTCAAACGTGGCAGCGACTCCATTTACTCTTGCCGCTATGCCATATCATAGGAAGAATTTATTCAAAACCCCAATGTTAACATTTTGATTATGAATTACAAAGTCTTCGGTAATTTCAGGGTTAAAATCGGAGGCAACTCGATATCTGAAATCCATCTCCACAATTTTTTTTCCTTTCACCAGTAAATAATATGTTGTGCAAATGACTCGGCTCGCAAGGAGGGTCACACAAATCTTGGTTCAATCTCAGTCTTAGGATCCCAATAGAGACCCGCAACAACTTAATGGATGAATCTATGGATTTCTATTACTATTATGGTATTAGAGGTTATATATCATATGAGGGGAAAAGAGATTCGTAGAGATTTAGTTAGGTAGTTAGGTTAAATGAAGGAGGTTGTGGATGAATGGACTAAAACATTTCAATCGTTTAACATTTGATCCGATGGTGCATACAGCTAAACCTTGTCAGCTGGGGGAGTTGTTTCATAGAGGAACATCTTACAATGAAAATATAACTAGATTTACTTAAAAAAAAGTGAAAGGAAAAAGATGATATAGCGTTAAAATTTATTTTCTTCTATTAATCACATAAATGTTGAAAATGAAAAAAAGGGTATTTTTTTGCTTTTTTTATAATTTAATTTATGTCATATCTAAATGGAGGAATTTGTTTTTTAATATATAACGGTGTAGCTTAACTATTTGATGATTTTTAGTTTATTGAATTTGTTAATGCTTGCAAAATCACATTTTCAATAACAACTAATCACAATTTCACTACAAATTGTTTGATTGGATTTAAATTTATAATTTTTTTTTAATTAAATTATATTTAAATAGATTTATTTAATTTTATTTTTTAAAATATTAAGAAAATTTATCATAATTCAATTGTCATAATAATAATAGTGAAAATAATCATTATTAAGTTATAAGTGTGAATGTCTTAACTCATCACCATCATTCAAAAAAAATCATCGCATTTGAAAAAAAAAACATTTTTGTCTCTTCAAAATGCCTCTCAATTTTAAAGAAAATTATTTAATTAATAATAATACAAAAATACTTAAATGATTTTATTTAGATTTTTTTCCTTTATTATAAAAAATCTCTTTAATAATGCAATACTCTCTCAAAAGTAAAAACCAAAACCTTTACAAATTATTATTAATTAATTAATTAATAATAATAATAATAGTAATAATAATAATAAAATACTTATATTTTGATTTTTTCCTAAATGTTACAGATACAAAACTCGAACAAAAATTAACAAAAGTGGATATCGAAACCTTTACAAATTACCTAACACTTCATTAAGTTGATAAATTTGTTAAAAGAGGGACCATTTTCACATTGCCAACAATATAGTCTATACTCACAAAATATGTTAATACTTCAAATCTTCCTACTATATCATGGTTTGAAATAGCCCTATGCCAATGATATCATATAATTAAGTTCTTCAAATTGAGTCAAACTCCAATGGCCTCCTTGAATATGATCAATGACCACAATATCGGTTATGTCATCTAATGAGCTGCTATGCCATAATGGATGATGATATTATAGTTCACACACATCATTATACCCATCCTTAAGTCATATGATATGATGCATATCCTTAATGTCAAGTCATATGATATCATGCATACCCTTAATGTCAAGTCAAGATGCCGAATCGTCCACGTTCATTCATATATATATCATATGAGAATTTAAAAACCCCCTGTCTGAGATGGAGGCATATCTGAACACGCGTCTTAGTCTTTGATTCCTAATGTTTCGAAAAGGCTCGACTGATTTCACTTTGCAAGTGGTTGCAGAGGCATTGACAGAATTTGATTCTCTGGGAATACAGTATAAGCGATGTGAACGCAACACATTGCGGGTTGAAATTGTATATATTCTGGTAGGTCAATGTGTCCCCCGAAGCTGGTAGGCAGTCGTCCATGCCAACTGCAGCATTGAAATTGCAAACTTTGGCGGCTTCGTTGAGTTTAAAATAGGTACGTTATTTCTCTGGACTATTAGGAAATTCTGTTGACTCATTATTGTTATTAATTCTCTGCACATTTGATAACCCTAGCCGTTGACGTTGACATTTTAAACCCTAGCCGCTGACGTTGATACGGGATATTTTATAACTGACACATTCGCTGCCCAACCCACAGCTGCTTTCGCTTAAATTTTCGCTCCCAGAGTCATCTCATTGTTTTCTTTCCTTTTCGATACGCGTTAGTCAAGAAGATTGGCATGTTATTACCAGGACTTTGCAAAGTTTGGTCAAGACCACGCTTTAGAATAATTTAATTCAATTTCCATCCTCAACCCCTCTCACTATAATTTTATGAAAACTAAACCCCACACACCAAACCAAACTAATTCAATTAGTCTACTCTTGAGAGGTTAAAGTAATCCAATTGTTTAACTATTTCATAAGTTAAAGTCATCGAATTGTTTATCTATTTCACACAGTGGAAGTCCCACTACTTCAACAATCAATCCTTGCATATTTATTTTGACTTCTGCCCCCTAATATTTTAATACGCAGTCACTGTTAACTTTGTGAGGCCGAGTTACAGACGTTGGCTTCGCTTTCACAAACTTGATTGTTCGCTTACCAGAACCATTAAAGTCTACATGCATGCAAACTACTCAGAAAGATACAACGCTTTCAGTCTGACCATGTCATTTTTCTTTCAGATAAATCCATGAACAATTTTGATTGGAAAAATGTCTCTATCTTTGCAATTTACAATATATGTATTGACCTAAATGGCACGGAATTGTACTCATCATTCCCTTTAGCAGAAAACTTCGCTTACATTTAACTCAACCATGAACAGCGATCGTCAGTTTTCCTTGCGGCCAAACTCGTTGAAATCTTGTTACCTAATTCCTTTAATTAGCATATTAATCTCACTGTAGCATTTCACTCAATACCTAATCAGTAGGTAGCATATCAACGTCATGGAATTGCGCGTTTTGAAAAAACTGCAAATATCAATGTCATGGAATGCACGTTTTGAAAGATGGTGCACTTTTCCAGAAACATTAAATTTGCCTTTGATATGACAAAGTCACTGTTTTCATACTTGAAGTACACAGTTGTTATGTTAGGTTATGTCAAGTACTGAACATATCAGTGCCATGAACTCCACGTTTTTTAAGGATGCTACAGTTTTCCAACAACATTAATCTGCAGTCATCATGCTCAAGTTACCCTCTTCATACTTGGGAAGAGAAGGATTTTGTAGGAACACGCTAAATATTTAAAATATGTGATGATTGGACCGAGTACTGTACTGTGGAGAGAACGAAAGGTTCGGTGGGGATTGAGTTGCTTCACACCATTATCTAGATTTTATTTTCACTGGTTTGACCATAAACTTTAATGTAACCAATGGTATATGCCAATTTTACAAAACCACCAATTAATTCTACGCAAGTCTTAAATTTACTTTTCGAGTTCTATTTTACCGAGGGCATCCTTTCTAGCAACCTAACATATATACATACAATTACTGAACTTATGTAAATTGCAGATTCAGGGAACATCCACAGTCAGATTCCGAGAATATCCACAGTCAAGAAAAATGGCAAACTTTTAACCTGTCAAAATCCAGAATATTCTGGGAATCGATGCTAACTTACAATAATAAATACTTAAGAGTTTACAAAAATCTTTTGGGAAGTAAAAAAACAAAGCTGTGTTCAACATGCCCATGGAAGCTACTCTGTCTTTGAATAATGGAGAGTAATTGAACATGACTGAAGTCGAACAGTTGATTTCGTTCATGTAAGTTAAATTTCCAAAATATTGAAGAATATTAAAATAGTTTATTATAAGGAGTACAAATGTATTAAGTTTTTATGTGATATATTTTTTAATAAATTTTGATTTTTTTTGGGACATAAGGTTAAAAAATGGTGAAAATAGTAACTTCAAATTGTTGAATTTGTATAAATTTAAGATTTTGGGTTTTCAAGTTCTTAAATCTTTTATATCTTTAAACATATATTTTTATTAAAAAAAATAACAATATTATCAGAATTTGCAAAATTAAAAAAAACACATAAAACAATTAAATTTCACTTATATTTAACATAAATTAAAATTCTGTCCTTTTAAAAAAATCTCCCATATACAAATGTAAAAACAAATTTTCCATTATATAATATGTATATATAATTTTTTAACTAATTTTTTATTGGATTATAACTTTCTATTAAATTTAGGCAATTTTTTCACTACATCATAAAACATTGTAAAGTCATTGCAAATAGTGTTACTTCTCAACATAGTGTTTTGGTGGCTACCTCTATGTGCAGTGTTCAACCTCTTCACAAGTTATATTTTGGCAATGGTGAGATCAATGCAACATCTTGGAAAAGTCCAAAAGGCCATTAATCTATGTGACATTATTTCCCTATCCACCTGTTTCAAGTTTTGGGCTTGCTCATTTTTAGGAGTATTTTCTCCCCTTGTGAATTGTAACAAAGTGGGTTTGATGGAATTTGGGGGGACATTAAGTTCGTTAGGAGTTATTTTTTTGAGATAAATCTCAAACCCTTATCATGAATAGTTCTAAATATTACTGTAAGTCAAATTGTTCTACTACTAATAATTAAATTAAAATTTTAAAAACCTATTCTAAAAAATTACATCTACAAAGATAATAATTAAAAAATAGCATAATTTTATTATTATTATTATTATTTAAAAAATAATAAATAAGTTATAAAAGACATTTATTAGTATGTGTTTATTATTTTTTATATTTATAATAGCAACTTGGAGGAAGTGTCTTCTTACAAGTACCTAGGAATTGATATTCATAACAAGCTCAATTGGAACTATAGCATTGAGAAAAGGATTAATGGAGGGTTGAAAGCTTATTTTGGTCTTCAAAATAATTGTAAAGAATCAAACGTTGTGATGTGGGATAAAAAGAAGCTTGTCTTTGAAACTTTAGTCACTCGTGCTATCTTGTATGGTTGTGAGGTTTGGGGTTGCAACATCTCTCTAAGAGCATAGTGGCGAAAGATTGAGCAAATCCAGAAGCGTTTTATAATGTATAACCTCAAAATTAAAAGCAATACACCGTATCATATTATCCTTATAGAAGTGGGTATTTCTCCTATGGAAAGCCTAGCTATGACTAGGCTTCTGTTGTACAAGCACAAAATAAATAACATGGGAGACCTTAAACTTCCTAACCTAGCTTTAAATTCTAGCCAAAACCACCTAACACTCAAATGAGGTTGGTATAAAGATACGAGGGCCTGTTAAAATAGTTGGGAGATCGACGAAAATGTTGCATTGCAAAATATTAGTAACATTAAAAATATTGTTACTTCTAATTTTAAAGAGAAAATGTGTTGTAAGAAAGATTTAGAGGCTAAAAGAAAATTAAGATATTACAAGGAGGTCATCAACCCTACTCTAGAAGATCAAAAGTATCTCACTCTTTTAAATAGTTATTGAAGGGTGGAGAGCAACTTCTTCAACATTAGGGATTCCACCCGGTTGGGAGGTTAGTGCAACTCCTTTCTACTCCTTTTCTGTTGAAATGGTGAGTTTGACTGGGGATATAGGGACCAGTTTCCCGTATAAAATTGATTTTGTAAAACAATGGAATAAAATCAATACGAATGGAGTGATCTATTCTATTGATAACAGAAATAAAACTAATTCTAACTACTTCCCAGGATGGATTGATTTATATGATTAAAGAGTAATATTTCATAAGTATGAAACGATATAGATCATTTTCATACTAAAATGAATATAAGCACATTTAAGAAACTAAATCAATGTAATTGATTTAGTTGATGAAGAACATTAATCATATAACAGCTTTCAAAGTCACTTATCTAACAACATTTCATTCAATACATTTTATCAATAGTAATAAGAATATATATCATTTCAATGCTTATAAGAAAGAGACAAATAGATAGAAAGAAGTTTGCAATAATCTTAGAAACATAAAAATGATTAATACACAGATAATATTACCCATTGCATCATATATTAGTTATGAAAAGATAGCCTCTTCGCTCAGACTTTCAAGTAGATACTTCTGTTCAAACAATAGTGTAAGTTCCAGAAGTCACCTTTTAAAAAATGTTGACCTCTTTCTAAATGTGTGAAAGGGGTTTAAATACTAATTAATATTACAAAAATAGAAGACTTGTGAAAGAAGTCTTCTTAATCTAATCTAAACTATAAACTAAAAGATAGGAAATTAAAATGAGTAGTTGTAACAGTTTCAAGTTTTCTTCTCGGATCCACTCTTTAACTGTTGTTTGAGCTGGCAAGCTTTGATCATATATTCGAGCTGGGGGGGAGGAATTGCCTGCATTCTCATCTGGTCCATGAATTTTTCATTATTGAGTGTTGGAAGAAGTTGAATTGATGCATTGGAAATACACCTCAGCACTCCCAATTGACTGTGTGGCTTGATCGACATATATGAGTAAACTTCCATGTTTATCCTTGTCAAGTTTTCTATGTTAAGAACTTTCCTACTTGATGTTTCATGCCAATATTGTTTCAAAATGCAGACTTCAAGCATAGTGTCTTTTGGAATTTCCTGGATAATATTAGCTTGCAAAAGAGAATCTTTAATATACTCAGAGATGTTAAATGACATGTTTTTAGCTCTGATAATAGCTAATTCTACGCTTTTCATTTTCATGTACCAGTTTCCAAATATTGTGTTTTTTATTGATTCTTCAAGGCAAGGAAGATCGGTTGCTCTCCCTTGCACTGTATCTTTCAAATCTAGATACTTAGACACTTTATCATCAGTTTCCTCATAATAAATCCTCAAATCATAAATTTGAGTGACTAACTAATCACTTATTTTAATCTGTTCTTGAATCTATTGGTATTTTGGATAGAAAATCGTCTGTTGGTTTACCAACAATGTTTCCAGCTCAATTGCTTCTCTCTTTACCTCATTAAGTTCTGGATTCTCGTGGAGCTTTTGAATGTTCTGTTATAGTTGCTAGACTATTAAATCCTTTTCTTTAATTTCATTCTCATGTTTGAGTTTGAGTTTGAGCCCTCCAAACTTGATTTGCTGATTATTAATATATGATTGCAACTCGTACTCTATCCTTTGTTTTTTCCTCAAAGAAAATTTTCTCCATTTGAGTCATTTTCCGATCTTTCTCCATGATTAATGACTCAATCTTCGCTACCTTATGAATAGTTGCATCTACATAAGCACTTGCAATCTGAGATAATTGGCTAAGTTCTTTTCCTGGAGTTGACTGTGTTCCGTTCGAGAGAACTTGCATTAATGTTGTGTCCATAGGAATTTCTGGAGAATCTTCAATTTTTCGCTTCTTCTTAGACCTGGATATAGCAACTTTATTCTTTGGACTATAAAATACATCCAAAGGAGGTATTTCTTCAATCTTCAGAATCATTTCTGCTGTTGGAAACACAGGGATAATATCCATGTCTTTTGTCGTTGTTTCTTCTTGTCTCTTCTTTCTACCATTGGTCCTTAGTGTCTAATTTTGCTAAATAAAAATTTCGCAAACCTCTGTAGTGAATGAGATTTCTCGAATTTCTCTTTGATCTTCAAAACCTTTTAAATTAGAGGATACTTGTTAAAAAATTGATTCACCTATATTAATTGTTGTTCTTCGAGAATCTTGAGTGGGAAGAGTTTCGAACAAAATAGTATTCTGATCAGCAGAAGTATTAGTATCAAATAATGATTTTTCAAAACATTCCCAGTCTTGATTAAATATCTCTTCTTGTGGAACATTTATGGTTTCTGGTTCTGCCACTGGTACATGAATCTAAACTTGAGGAAATTGAATTGGAATTTCTTCTGCTTCTAGCAATTGAATCTGAACTTGAGGAATTGGAATTTTTTCTGGCATTGACCTGTGGAACATGTAATCTGGCAAATGAGAATTCCTCTGTTCACAATATTTTTTGAATTGTATCATTTCTTCTAGATTAAATTCACAGTTTCTATTTACAGAACCCTTGAGAATTATCGAATTGATTCAAACACATCGTCAAATTTATCAGACTCGCTTGTAAATGATCTCAACTTAACTTGATTTGTTATTTCTTTGGAAACACCATATGCATCATAACTTCTATTGGGAAGAATTGGGAAATTGAAGGGTTTTAATTGAACAATTTTAAGACATGCATGCTTGAAATTGTCGAGAGTATATGACCCACATGTGATAGGAAATGTTGGCCAGATTGTCTTTTTAGCTTCTTTTAGCAATTTAGTCAACCCATTACCTATGGTTTGATTATAAGAAATTTATTTGGCAAATAATTTATCTGGTATATTAAAAGTAGGACATGAGGGCAATAATGACTTCCAAAAATTCGGATGTACGTGAAAAATTCTTCGCCAAACCATCTTCCGATAGACCTGAGATTTCTATTGGCTTCATGGGTGACAATAGAAATTTTCCTTTCTAAAATGATTTGAAAAACTGGGAGCATTACATAATTACATATTTTAAACAAGTGGGAGTGGTATTTTGATTACCACATGATTTATAACTATACAAAGATGGGGGTTTTAACTTCTTTGGTCCATTTCCATCCTAACGATGAAAATTCAATAGAAAAACAAACAACATCTAGGATAAATGAACTCATATAAAAAGGAGCGACTATATTGGAGGAAAGATTACAATTTTCTCTATAGACAGTGATATATATAATCAAAATATCAGACATAATACTAGCCCAATTAAGAATATAGCCATCAGAAGCTACTTCTATCAAGGGTTTCCAATCTTCTTTAAACTTGGTTGTATTTGAAGACCCAAAAACACGACACATCATTCCATAAATTTGCGAGAATGGGATTTTAAGAGAAAATATTGAGTACATACCCTTATCGTCACGTTTATGTCAATTAGGATCATTTCTCCAATCCTTAATCACATTTGCAGGGTGCTCATTCTCTCGCATAAATTCCTGGACGAAATAATTGTTATATATTTTCTGGTGTTTAGGCAATTTGTACATTTCCTTCAAATATGCAGGCCTGAGAGAACCAATGATTGTTCTGTTTTGGTAACAAACTGTCTATCTTGGATGTCCACATGATCTAACACCCATCTCACTAAGTCAATGTATAGCAGCATTTTAGGACATGCAACAATTCTGTGTAGAAAAGAGTTAGATGCGGCAGACCATGAGTATGAATCTGAGGATGCAGAATCATCAGCTACATCCTTCCTATTCAAAATTACTTGTGGATTCTCATTCTCAAACAACTTATAAATCCCTTCCCATCTCGAAGAACTAATTTTTGGGTTGCATGTTGTTTATGAGACTAGAGCAATCATCTCGTGATATTCTTCTTGCTGAACAACTAACTGAGGTGGGGTGGCTGATTTCCTTTGTGGTTGAAGCAACCTCGACATCCTTTTATGCCTAAGTTTCCGAAATTACCCTATTGAAATAAAAACCAAAGAGCGTAAGTTGAAATCACGTCAAATTCTATTAATTGTTGTATCACCTTAACAAATGCATAATGGGAATCATCGGTATTAAATCTGAAATAATTATAAAATCGTTTACAAACCTAGAAATCATAAAACACCTCAATTACCATTAAATTGATATTATGGGCATCGTTTGAGTTTGAAAGTTGTTATCTTATTGGAATTCAGAAATCGGCATTTTAATGATTAGCGAAATTTTTATGTTTCACAGCAATGCGTGATATGCGAACATGCGATATTGTGATGGTTTTTCCTATTAAATGACGAAATGCGATATCGACATATGTTGTATGACAATTTTCGATATCGCTATCCATCATATGATGTATTTCGTAACCTCATTGATCTGCATTTCGTCATTTTTCATATCGGCGTTTCGGCTTTTCGCTTATCCTTGTTTACTATTTCGACGATTCATACTTCGACAATTTATTTCCCGCTCTTTGTACTCTTAGTCCTTTATGAGTTCCTTAGAACACTTTTGCATGATTTTCTTATTTTTTTTATGAAAAAACAAAAATTAATCTAATAAGTTAAAATTTCTAAGTTCTAAAATTTATTTAACTTTAAGAATTATTTTTAAAAGGGTCCCCATTGTTCTTTCTAGGTTATTTATATAGAAAAATGGGGAGTTGTTGTAACACTACAACAATTGGTGATACACTTGATGAATCTAGAATCTCTGATAAATATTAATACTAAAAAGACAATATTTTAGGAAATTATAAATAATTCAAATATGTCTTTATTATAGATAAAGTTCTATTCAAATAGCTTGGTTTTACTTTGAATTTTTTTTTTTTACTTTTGCAAATGAAAATTTTCTCTAAATGAATCAAATTGTAATAAGCTGAAAAGATAAGTAGGAATTCAGTCAAAGTTTAGCTTGTTTGATGAACTTATTAGTCACTAATAGAGTCGTTGTTGCTGACAAGTGTTCATAGCCTCGATAGGGTTATTATTTAACTAGAATGATCCAATATCTCATTCATAACATAATAGATATTTCCAAAGGTAATATAATTTACTTTTATTGTTGTTTTGTCACTTTAAAATCATTATCATAGTTTAGTAGCCAGAAGTGATAATGTCATTCACTAGTTATTAGTAAATTTGAACAACCTGACTTGTGATTAGATCCCTTATCTCAAGTTTTTAAGCCTAGAGCCATTATCATGGTTTGGTAGCCAGTTTGATAATTTCAGGTTTACTGATTTCCTATGAACATGATGAGTTGACTTGCAATGAGACCTCGCAAGTTTAAATTTTTTTGTATTTTTGAATTAAACTTTGGAGAATATCTAATATGAACAAATGGGGGAGGTTATAATTATTCTCTTTATGAGCTTTTGGATGACCATTTAAGTAAAATATGATAATACTTTAACAAAATCATGTATTTGTAAAATTAACTTTTTGAACTTGATTTATGTCAAAATAATCTTTCAATTTACATGGGTAAAAAAGCTCTTCTTTCTAATTTGGCTATTTTGAATCAAATTTTTCTAAAGAAATAGAGATTTCAATAAAATGACTTATTTTCTAATTTTATATCTTTGAAGATTAACACTTTCACGTTCAATAAAATGATGAAGTGTTTCACGTTTTATGTAAAATTACAAAAACTTATTTTATTATAAACTAAACTATGTACATATTTTACAAAAGAATTGCTCGTTCTTTCAAGAAAAGTATTTTTTGAGGATAAGTCCATTAACAAGAATACTTTCCTTCTACCCTTGTCAGTTTTGTAAAATAAAAATTGATGAACCTATTTTTTCGCTTATTTGAAAAGGACCAAGCGAGAGCTTCTAAAATTTTTTGTGTTTTCCTTTGTCCTCATGCGCTTTATCACATTTCAAAACCAAATCTGCAATTTCAAGCTGTTTAGTTTTAATTTTATTTGAATCAAATGAACTTTTGATCAATTGTTGATGATGATTATGTACCAATTTAGCCTTTTCTCTTTCTTCTTCCATTTTAATTGTTTGAAACAATCTTGATTGTAATGAAGAAAAAGGATGTTCGTTAATGAATTTTACTAGGGTCGTCGATGGGATAACTATTTTTAAAGGTAAAAATTCTTCCTTCCCATATACCAATCGAAAAGGAGAAGTTCCTATTCAAGATTTTTTAGTTATCCTATCTCTCCATAATGAAAAATTCAAAGCTTTGTGCCAATTCTTCTGGTTTTGATCAATGGTGCATTTAATTATTCTTATGAGATTTTTATTTGTGGATTATGCCAAACCATTTCCTTGAGGATAATAATTTGTAGAATATTTCAATTTAAATCATCTCTTCAACGCAAATTATGTCATGGTATTTCCAGAAAAATAAGATGCATTGTCAAATACTATAGCATAAGGGACCCCAAACCTTGTGATGATAAATTTATCAATGAAATAAATAATATTTTCAGAGTTGGTTGTCCTTAGAGGCATTGCTTCCACCCACTTTGTAAAATAATCTGTAGCAGTCAATATATATTTATGTTTCTTAGAATAATGAGGAAAAATCTCACTTATTATATCGAGTCCCCATTGTTTGAAAGGTTGTTCCATATTGACTGGTTGAAGTGGCATTGAAGCTTTTCTTTGTCTTCCTGCCATAGTTTGACAAGTTTTACAATTTCTGACACAGCTATGTGCATCTTTGAATACTGTTCACCAGTAATAACCTGCATGTAAAATTTTGTGGGCTGTGGTATCTCCAACAAAATGTCCACCTGCTGGTCCGTCATGAAGTTCTTGAAGGACATTAAGTATTTCAGTTTTCTCAAGACATCTAAGTAAAAAAGAATCATAATTTTTTCTTAATAATACATCATTGACTAACTCATATTGATTAGCCTTCAATCTTAATGCTCTTTTTATTTTCGAATCTAAATTAAGTGGGTGGTACATAACTATTCTTTAGATAAAATATTAAATCAGCATATTGAAATTGAGGGTTAATATTGATTACCTTAGTGAACTGTTCAACATTAGCAGTTACCTCATCAAGTGATGCATCATTCATTCCTGTAATCAATATGCAAAACCCCTTTCCTCTAACAATTTTAGCAGGTTTAATTTCTGAGTTGTATTCTTGCATGGTAGTTACCCAATTGGCTCTATTTTCTCCTACTTCCTTTTGTATAAGTACTTGTCTAGCTGATGATAAATGAACGATTACTTTAACATGAGCATTCAAAAGAAAAGGCAGAAAATATTTCACCGCTTTATAAACTGTAAACGCTTGTTTTTCGACTCTTGTATAGTTCAATTCAGCTCGAAAATTAGAACTAAAAAAGGCAATTGGAGTTTCCATCATTTTATCATCTCGCTAATTTAATATTGTGACATATGATAGATCAGAAGCGAAATTATATAGAATTAAATCATGGGTAAAATTTGGAGTTGAGAGAGAGGGAGCATCGGTGATTGCTTGTTTAATAATTTTAAATTCTTCCTTTTCCTGTTCTCCCCATTTAACCAATGCATATTTCTTTATCATCTTTTGCAATGGAAGGACAATATGCGAAAAATATGGAATGAATATTTTTACAAAGTTTATCTGTCCTAAAAAGGACTGCATTATTTTTTGTTATGTGGTAGTGGAATTTATAAAATTGTTTTAATCCTGTCATGATCAATACAAATTCCATTTTTTGAGATGATAAAAGCAAGAGGTTTACCTTCACTTAAAGCAAAAATTGACTTATTTGGATTAAGAGAAATCCCAAATCTTCTGCATCTTTCAAAAATCTTCTTTAAGTCATGCAAATTCTTATTACTCTTCTTTGAATAAATGGTTATATCATCAAGATATATGACCACTATTTTATTTATCAATTATTTAAAAGTGATATCCATGGCCCTCTGAAAATTTTCTCCTGCATTCATTAATCGAAATGACATCTTTTGGTATGCATAGGTTCCCCACTTTGTTATGAATGTAGTTTTTAAATGATCGTCTGGATGAACAAAAATTTGGTTATATCCTAAAAATCCATCTAAAAATTACATTAATTATGAACCTACTATTGATTGTAAAACTTGTTCCATTGATGGTAAAGGAAAATTATCCTTTTGACATGCTTTGTTTAGATTTCTAAAACCAATACAAATTTGGGTATCACCATTCCTTTTTCTTACAGGTGCTAGATTAGAAACCCATTTTAAATTTCTTATAGGAAAAATAATTTTAGATTTAAAAAGTTTGTTTAACTCATTTTTTATTTGAGTTCCCAAATTTGGATGTATCTTTCTAAGCTTTTGCTCGATGGGTTAAACATCAAGCACCATAGGAATAACATGTTGAATTATATATGGGTGGTAGGTTTTAAGATATTCATAATTCCATACAAAAATATCTTTATATCTCTTCAATAAGGAAATGAACGCATTTCTTTATTCAGATGAAAGGGTATACCCTAGATTTATATCTTCATGTTGTTTATCATATCCTAAATTAATTAATTCATACTTCAAAGTAGAACTTTGTAGTATGAAATTGTTGATCTTTTTGAATATGTCTTTTAAATCATATAAATCTTCAAGTTTTACCACATAATTTGGTAAAAGATTCTTATCAGATTGTTTCTTGATTTGATTATCATGTTCATCTTCATCTAGAATTTGATCATCATAATATTTTTCAGAAATAAGAAAACTTAAAATTTCACCATCGTCATTGAAGACTCGCCAATTAGTAACATTATGTAGCATAGATGGATGAAAAATCAATTCGATAGAGAATCTGTCAAGACTAAATTTTTCAGGTGGAATTAGCTTGGATGCAACGTTAGCTAAAAGATCAGCATTATCATTTTGTGGTCTAGGAATAGGAGAGATATTGAATGCTAAAAAATGAGATGTGAGGTCTTGAACCAAAGATTGATAATGTTTTAAGTGAATTGAGAGAAAATGACTAGTGTTTCATACTTGTCTTACGACAATTTCTAAATCTCCAAATACCTAAATATATTATATATCAAGACTTATTTCTTTACGAACACCTTGAACTAAAGCTTCATATTCAACAATATTGTTAGTGCATTCAAACTCAAGCCTACAAGCTAGCATATTTTTTTCACCTTTTGGATTTACAAGTACGCATCCTGCTCCTGCACCATCATTGGATCTTATTCCATCAAAGAAAATTTTCCAAAACAAAGAATGGATTATTGTTTCTTCTTCGAAATTTAAGCATCTGGAAAAATTATTTTGGGAAAAAATTTATATTTGTGAATTAACATAATTGATCAAGAAAGGTGAACTTTTAGCATTAAAATTACCCAACAATGAATATGAAGAATAATTATCCAAAATATTATTATTGAATGTTATGGGTTTCTGTTCTTCGCCAAGCTCTGTAACTGAGTATTTCATATGCTTTTCGCGATCCATTCTGATTTGGTTGGGTTTTCCATTGTATGGAAGCCACAAGTGAGACCAGTATGTTGCAAAATATCCATGTAGCTTTTCAGATGAATCTCTGCTATGAACTAAACCGTAGAATTGAGGGATATCAGCAATCAGTATATCGATAATTTGAGCGACTTTTGGATTTTATGAAAATTGAATACTTACCGAGTTGATCTCTCCTAAGAACTTCAATTTTGTTCTATCCAATTGAACTATGCTAACTGATGATTTCTGGGGTGCGATATTTAACTTTTTGGAAATTGAATATGGAATTATATTGGATGATGCTCCATAATCAATCAAACAGTTATGAACATTTCTATTGTAGATTTCATAAGTTAAGAGGAAGTGATGTGTATGAGAATTAGATCTATCACCAATTAAAATATCATATGAAGCATTTAATTTTTTTGAATTTTCAAATGGAGGCTTCCCTATCCCATTAGCAGGCTTAACAATAATAATTGAAGGAAGAGGAGATGCAGTAAATGCATTCAAATATTTCAATAAAATATTATGTTGTTGCTTTGATTTTTTAACATCGTGAAGAGAAATATTGCCTTAATCTTCTTCATATATTCAACAATAGTGTATTCAATAGTATCAGATACTACCAAAGTTTTAGATTGAGGACTGGGTACATATTTAATAGGATTAGATTCAGTAATAACCTACTTAGATGTTTTGACCAGTGGTTTTTTATTAACAACATTTTCTTTAGCAATAGAAGTTGGGACCTTCTACTTTTGAATTGATTGTTCTAGTTTGGTAGAATCCTTACTTCTAGTGCTAACAGGAATTGCTTCAAATTCTATCTCCTCATCAGAGGAATGTAATACAAAGTCCCATAATCCATGTAATTCTAATACTTCTTCATATTTATATTCGTCGGTAGAAGCTGTAGTTTATTCTTCTTCTTCTTCTTCTTCTTCTTATTTAGATTCAGCATTAGAAATGATGTTGGGAGGCTGTGATATAGACAAATGATTTTTTCTAAATGATATAAAGGGTTTTTTAGTAGAATTATTAGCAAGTTGTTTTTTGATTTCAAACATTTCATTTGACATGGTCTTCGATACCTTTCGCAATCCTTCAATATTGAAAGGATCTTTGGGATTTTTCTTCTTTTGATCATCTTTGAATGTTACTTTTTTAGATTTTTTATCTTCTAACTCGGTTTTATTTTCTAAAGCTACAATTCTTATTTCTACAAACAAGGGTTCCTTCGTATTTTCTACAAGGGTAGTCTTATTAGCTCTGTCTACAAAAATTGCTATATTATAAGGAAGTGAAGATATGTACCACTCTATTTGTACATCCAATCCTGGTTGAGATGGAGCTAAATTTTATTCAATAACTTGTTAAACCTGCAATTGAAATCTTTGATCTTTTCATTTGACCTAGCTTTAAAATTAGAAAGATCATTGATTAAGGATGAAATTGTCCTATCATCACAATATTTAGCAATAAATAGGTCTTCAAAAGTATACCAATCTCCTATTGAACCAGAAGGAGGGAAAAATAAGATCTCGCAGATCCTTGAAAATTATAAGGAAAAAATATTACTACAACATCTTCATGTTGGATACCGTGGAGACTCATAGCCAACAAAAAATTATTGAGATGTTCTTCAACAGGAGGACCATCATCCGAATTATATTTTTGTACCCATTTTTCTAGAAGATCGGGGAGAGGATGTAAATTTTGCATTTTCACAGCTCCCATATTAAGCCATGGTAGATTGGCCATTGCTTGAGTTGGTGCTTATGAAGATGAGCTAGTGGGTCCAGAAGTAGATGTGGATGGAGAAGAACTTACTGCTGGAATAATACTACTTACAGTAACACTAATTGTTTGAGTAGAAATGGGTTGATTAGAAGAAATGGTGGAAGTAAATGGAAATGAAGATGATGTGATCTCACTAATACCTGATTGACATGATGATGTGGTTGCTTTCTTGCGATGAGATAAAAGTCGAAACTCGAAAGGAGTTATCCCAATTTTTCCAATTTGTGATCGAGTTAACACACCAGTACTTCAAAATTTAGATGTAATGCTTTCTTCATAAACTTCTAGTTTGGTTGTTTTATCTAGAGATATAGATATTTGTTCTAATATTTCAATCAAAGACTGAACTTCAGGAGATTCAAGAATATATTCTAAAGAAGGTCTACGAGGTAATGTTTCAGGAGAGGTAATAAATGTTTTTATAGCTTTAGGTTTATGACTTGGATGTAGTGAATGAGATCTAGAAGTCGTAGAAGCTTTGGAGGGAGTTTGACTCTTATGTTGGCTTCTCAATTAAGTTTTAGCTTTATCTGACATACATATCCAGATGCTCTCCTTCTAGTGCCAAAAATTTTGAAGGCTAGAGAGTTACTTCCTCAAAATTAGGGATTCCACCTAGTTGGGAGGTTAGTGCAACTCGCTACTCCTTTTCCGTTAAAATAGTGGGTCTGACTAGGGATATAGGGACTAGTTTCCCATATAAAAATGAGTTTGTAAAACAATGGAATAAATAAACACTAAAGGAGTGATTTATTCTACTGATAACATAAATAAAAATAATTCTAACTAATTCCTGGGATGGCTTGATTTATATGATTATAGAGTAAGATTTCATAAGTATGAAACAATATAGATAATTTTCATACTAAAATGAATATAAGAAAATTAAATAAACTAAATCAATTTAATTGATTAAGTTAATGAAGAACATTAATCATATAATAGCTTTCAAAGTCACTTATCTAACACCATTTCATTCAATACATTTTATCAATAGTAATAAGAATCTATATCATTTCAATGCTTATCAGAAAGAGGAAAATAGATAGAAACAAGTTTTCTATAATCTCAAAAACATAAAAATGATTAATACATAGATAATAGTACATGTTGCATCATAGCTTAGTTATAAAAAGATAGCCTCTCGGCTTAGACTTTCAATTAGATACTTATGTTTAAAAAATAGTGTAATTTACAAAAGCCACCTTCTCAAAAATAGGGACCTCTTTCTATATGCATGAAACGGGTTTAAATACTAATTAATATTACAAAAATAGAATAATTTTGAAAGAAGTATCCTTAATCTAATCTAAACTATAAACTAAAATCTATGAAATTAAAATGAGTAGTTGTAATAGTGTTAAGGTTGTTTCTCGGATCCACTCTCTAACTATTCTTTGAGCTGGCAAGCTTTGATGATATATTTGAGCTAGGGGGGAATGAATTGGTTTCATTCTCATCTGGCCCATGAATATTGCATCATTAAGTGCTGGAAGAAGTTGAACTGCTTTGTTGGAAAGACACCTCAACACTCCCAATTAACTGTGTGGTTTTATTAATAGATACCAGTAAACTTCCATGTTCATCTTTGTCAAGTTTTCTATGTCAAGAAATTTCGTGCTGGATGTTTCTTGCCAATATTGTTTCAAAAGGTTGACTTCAACCAGTGCCTTTTGGAATTTCCTGGATAAGATTAGCTTGCAGAAGAGAATATTTAATATACTCAAAGATGTTAAATGACATGTTTTTAGCTCTGATAATAGCTAATTATGCACTTTCCATTTTCATGTCCCGGTCTTCAAATATTATGTCCTTTATTGATTCTTCAAGGCGAGGAAGATCGACCGCTCTCCCTTGCACTGTATCTTGCCAATATAGATACTTAGACACTTTATCATTAGTTTCCTCATAATAAATCCTTAAATCATAAATTTGAGTGACTAACTGATCACTTGTTTTAATCTGTTCTTGAATCTGTTGGTATTTTGGATAAAAAATTGTCTGTTGGTTTACCAATAATGTTTCCATCTCCGCTGCTTCTTTCTTTACCTCATTAAGTTTTTGATTCTCATGGATCTTTTGAATGTTCTGCTATATTTTTTGGACTATTAAGCCCTCCAAACTCGTTTTTCAGATTATTAATATTTGATTGCAACTCCTGCTCTATCCTTTGTTTTTTCTCGAAGAAACTTTGCTACATTTGAGTCATTTTCTAATATTTCTCCATGATTAATGACTCAATCTTTGCTTCCTTATGAATAGTTACATCTGCATAAGCACCTGCAAACTGAGATAATCGGTTAAGTTCTTTTCCTAGAGTTGATTGTGTTCCTTTCTAGAGAATTTGCATTGATGTTGTGTCCATAGGAATTTCTAGAGAATCTTCAATCTTTCACTTCTTGTTTGACCTGGATACAACAACTTTATGCTTTGGACTATAAAATACATCCCAAGGAGTTATTTCTTCATTATTCAAAATTATTTATGCTATTGGAAAAGCAGGGATAATCTCCATGACTTATGTCATTGTTTCTTCTTGTCTCTCCTCTATACCATTGGTCCTTAGTGTCTGATTTTATTGAATAGAAATTTCGGAAAGCTATGTAGTGAATGAGATTTATCGAATTTCTCTTTGATCTTCAGAACCGTTTAAATTAGAGGATACTTGTTGAACGCTTGATTCACCTATATGAATTTTTTTTCTTAGAGAATCTTCGGTGGGAAGACTTTCTAAAAAAATAGTATTCTGATAAGCAGAATTATTAGTATAAAATAATTTTTTTTCAAAATTTTTCTAGTCTTGATTAAATCTCTCTTCTTGTGGAGAATTTATGATTTTTGGTTCTACCACTAGTACTTAAATCTGAACTTGACGAACTTGAATTGGAATTTTTTCTACTTCTGGCAATTGAATCTGAACTTGAGGAATTGGAATTTGTTCTGGCATTGGCTTGTGGAATATGTAATTTGGAAAATGAGAATTACTCTGTTCACGATATTGTTTGAATTGTATCAATTCTTTTGGACTATGTCTCACAATTTCTATTGCAAAACCGTTGAGAATTCTGGAATTCATTCAAACACATCGTCAAATTTATTAGGCTCGCTTGCAAATTCTTGCAACTTAACCTGATTTGTTATTTCTTTGGAAACACCATATGAATCATAACTTATGTTGGCCAGAATTGGGAAATTGAAGGGTTTTAATCATTCAGTTTCAAGACATGCATGCTTGAAATTTTCAAAAGTATATGACCCATATGTGATAGGAAAAGTTGGCCAAATTTTCTTTCTGGCTTCTTTCAGAAATTTAGTCAACCCTTTACCTATGGTCTAATAAAAAATTTCTTTGCCCAATAATTTATCTGGTATATATAAAGGTAGGACCTGAGGGCAAGCATTACTTCCAAAAACTTGGATGCACGTGAAAAAATCCTTACTAAACCATCTTCCTATAGACCTAATATTTCTATTGGCTTCATAGACGACTCTAGAAATTTTCCTTCCGAAAATGCTTTGAAAAACTAAGAAAATTACATCATTGCATATTCTAAACATATGGGAGTGGTAATTTGATTCCCATAGGAATTCTAATTGTAAAAATATGGGGGTTTTAACCTCTCTGGTCCATTTCCATCCTAACGACGAAAATTCAGTAGAAAAACAAACAGCATCTAGGATAAATGAACTCATATAAAAAGGAGTGACTGTATTGGAGGGAAGATTATGATTTTCTCTATAGACAGTGCTACACCTAATCAAATTATCAAATAGAATATCAGCCCAATAAATAATAGAGCGATCAGAAGCTATTTCTATTAGGGGTGTCCAATCTTCTTTAAACTTGGTTGTATTTGAAGACCCAAAAAGATGACACATCATTGCAAAAAATTGCAAAAATGGGATTTTAAGAGAAACTACTGTGTACATACCCTTATCTTCACGTTTATGTCGATTAGGATCATTTATCCAATCCTTAATCAAATTTTCATGGTGCTCATTCTCTCACATAAATTCATGGACAAAACAATTATCATATCTTTTCTGTGGTTTAGGAAATTTGTACATTTCCTTCAAATATAAAGGCCTGAGAGGACCAATGATTGTTCTGATTTTGGTAACAAAATTTCTATCTCATATGTCCACAAGATCTAACACCCATATTACTAAGTCAGTGTATAGCATAATTTTAGGATGTGCAACAATTCTGTGTAGAAAAGAGTTAGTTGCGTCGGACCATGAGTCTGAATCTGAGGATGCAGAATCATCAGCTACAACCTTCCTATTCAAAATTACTTATGGATTCTCATTCTCAAACAACTTATAAATCCCTTCCCAGCTTGAAGAACCAATTTCTAGGTTGCATGTTGTGTCTGAGACTAGAGGAGCCATCTCGTGATCTTCTTCTTGCTAAACAACTAGCTGAGGTGGGGTGGCGGACTTGCTTCGTGCTTTAAGTAGCCTCGACATCAAATGGTATTAACTGTCATATCACCTTAACTCATGCATAATGGGAATCCTCGGTATTAAATCTGAAATAACTATAAAATCGTTTACAAACCTCAAAATCATAAAACACCAAAATTACCATTAAATTAATAATATGGGCTTTGTGTGAGTTTGATAATTTTTATCTTATTGGGATCCATAAATCTACGTTGCAATTATTAGCAAAATTTTGACGTTTTGCATAAATGCATAATATGAAAACATGCGATATTGCGATGGTTTTTCCTGTTAAATGACGAAATGTGATATCAGCATATGTTGTAAGATATTTTTCGATATCGCTATTCGTTATATGAGGTATTTTTCAACCTCGTTCATCGACATTTCAGCATTTCTCATATCAGCATTTCAGCTTTCGCTTATCGTTGTTTACTGTTTGGCGATTCATACTTTGGTGATTTATTTCTCGCTCTATGTACTCTTAGTCCTTTATGGGTTCCTTAGAGCACCTTTTCATGATTTACTTATGTTTTTTATGAAAAAGCAAAATTTAATCTAATAATTTAAGATTTCTAAGTTCTAAAATTGATTTAACTTTAAGAATTATTTTTAAAAGAGTCCCCATTGCTCTTTGTATACTATTTATCTAGAAAAATGGGGAGTTGTTGTAACACTACAACACTAGCTCAAAGAAAAATATTAATATAGCCAAGATGAGAACGAACTCTCATGAGCTCCATAGTGAAACAGGTCATTGCACAGTTCCTAAAACACCATGGGTGGAAATGATCTAAAATCTCTGTGAGAATATGAACAGTGAGGATGAAAATCATTTCCTCTTAGAGTGCCCTATGTACACCCACATTATATCTCAGTTTCATAATCTTTGTTGCAATACTGACCTTCCTAGCCTTTTAGCATGTCAAAATTATAGTGAGCTCAAGAAGCTTCTCTCCAAGCTCTCTGAGCATAGGAGTGCAATTTTAAAAATAACTAGGTAATTTGTTTCTTTAGTGGACGTTAACCATCATCAACATCAATAAGAGATAGAATGATATATGATGTATATAATTTTTACATTAAAACATAAATTAAAATAAATAATATTTACTATATATATATTTTTCATTAAAATTTAATAACAATTATTATAATTATATAATATTTTTAGTTGATAAATTATATAAAGCATTATTTATATTTTATATGTTTTTATTTATATTTTATTTTATATTAAGTTATACAAAGAATATGGTTAGAATGTCAAAGGAATATTTTGAGTTATATAAAAATATCATTATAATGATATTTAGTGTATTTAGGTAAAAATTTAAAGATAATAAATATAAACATTATATCTTGCATTAATTCTTTTTCTATCATCTTGAAATAGTTTCATTGTATCTTTACATATATTATTCTTTAAGCATGATATGTTTATATGAATTTGAGTCATTTACAAGAGTTATGGAATCTTTTTTAAAATATATATATATATATATATATATATATATATATATATATATATATATATATATATATATATATAATATTTTTCAGTTTCACTAAAAAATAAGATTTTTTCTCTTAATTGGTAATAGTCATATAAATTTAATTTTAAGTGCATGTATAATTTTTTTAAAGAGGATATTTCTAGTAATTTTGTAACTTCATCAAAATATAAGATATATATATATATATATATATATATATATATATATATATATATATATATATATATATAAACCTAATTTAATTAAAGCATACATTATATTATTAGTATTTTTTAAATTTATTTTTATATCACTGGTCTTTTTAATTAAAAAGAAAGAAAGAGATAAGTATGTGTAAATACATTTTTTTACTGATCATATAATACAAAGAAAAATAACAAGTCAATTTCAAAAATGACATTGAAACATATTTGGATATGTGATTTTTTTTTTAAATTGGAAAAATATTAAAAAAAAATTGAGATTGTTTAATTAATATCTTAAAAATAAAAACTTACTCTACTAAGTGTTTTCAAATTTATCAAATTATTAATTTTAAATGAGAAAATAAAAAACACTTGCTACTTGCTGCTTTGCTCAAAGTAGAGTAGATAATAATAATAATAATACCAAAATTAAATTACTATGAGCAATACTTAGTTTTTTTTTTTGTTCCAAATACAATGCAATAAAACAAAGTGGAACAAATGCACTGATTAAGCAAAATCCACAGTGAGGTGTTACTATAATTTTGCATTAAAGCCCATTTAAACATTTTACATCTAAATCCATTTAAAAACATTCTAGCACTAGACTACATCCTTTTAAATATATATATGGTCTAAATGATATATATATATATATATATATATATATATATATATAATGTTTATGATGATGGTTAACGTCCACTGAGACCAATCTTTGGTCTATCAGAACCAAAGAAAAGAGTTATTTAATTTGATTTAAGATTTTATTCCTATGCTCAAAAATCTTGAAGAAAATCCTCACGAGCTCACTATAATTTTGACATATATATATATCATTGTAGGTGAGAAAAATTAGCATTTAATTCTAAACAAATGTATCTAAATTGTACTAGAAAATACAGTGAAACTACCTTATTTGTAAATTAAGTGATGAATTTCAAACTAGATAAAAAAAAAAGTTATTTTGCAAAACTCATTCTAGATACACTCTGTATCTAGACAGCTTCCATAGATAATTGGCAAGTACAGCGGTTAGCACCCATGTATTTCGGTGGTTGGGAGCTCGTCCATAGAATGACTAGGAGTTCAGTGATTGAAATCAATTGTTTTCAAAGAGATCAAGTGGCAGTAAGGCTCAATATGGATGGTTGTCCAGATAATATGGCAGCTACGGATCTAGGGAAGGATCCCTCATTAGTGGTAGACATGGAAGTGGTATCCTAATGAGGTTATGCGATAGATTGGGATGCTGTCCAGTAATTGACTTCGGGAGGCCCTTGATTTGGGAGTTGAGGAAGCGAACATGGGAATCCAACTTGCCAACTACACCTTTCCGAGGGTTATGAGGCAACTTGATGGAGCATCTACTGATAAGCTTGATTATTTTGTTATTTTCATGTAATGTAATCATTAAGGGGGGATGTTGGAGTTAATGCTTACATTCCATATTTTAGAAATTGGTTTGTGATGGTTGAGAAATTCTCTCAACCTCTCTATCTAAATTAGGAATAAGTTGGATCTTGAAACTCTATTTAATAGAGTGATATGAATGTAATCTGTGTGTGAGTGTGTTTACACATACACCATTTGTGAATAATATATGAGTGTTTTGTTGAGTAACTGAGTGTTTTTTAGCTATTTCTATTAGGAATCACTGCACTTCGTCTCTATTAGAAAACTATAAGAGAGTGGAGAGAGCGTTTACAAAACACAAATAACACACTCACTGTATTATTATTGATCACAATAGTTACACATATATAGGACAAAAATTAGTGACTTCAAGACATCTAGATCATGACTATGAGTCATACATAGGAATCAACATCTTCTAGACTGATGCCTAGGGACTCACACTGACAACTACACATGACATGGAAGCATTATTTCCAACACCCTCCCTTAATGCGTACATGGAAAACACATATTACGACAACAATATGATATATGTATGACTAATATTCATCAACACTCACATCCACTCTGGAATCGCACAAACACCACTCTTTCTTTATCACAACAACTTCAAGCTATCACTTGACCTTCATTTGAAACATAACCGCTTTAGACCATCTTTGACGTACTTTGCAGAATTGACGCTTCTCAACCTCTTAGAGCACGACGGGTTAGTCTTGATACTGAACGATTCTATGGACACACCTTCATCTGTTGAATACATGGTCTTCCGTTGTATTCTCAGTAATCTAGGAAGGTTGTTGTCTGAGTATTGAATGTATTCAGAAGTCAATTATGCAAGATGACCTCTTAAACACATAATCAAATTAACCTGTAAGTTGATATTCCTAGCTCTCCACATGACGCCACCAAC
This sequence comes from Pinus albicaulis, assembly GCA_034641835.2. Classification (NCBI taxonomy): domain Eukaryota; kingdom Viridiplantae; phylum Streptophyta; class Pinopsida; order Pinales; family Pinaceae; genus Pinus; species Pinus albicaulis. The sequence continues at coordinate 1,092,885,929 of CM076578.1, forward strand.
TTATAACAAATTATACATAATAAAATTAGTGATATGTCCTTGTGTCACCGTATGCAACAAAAACCACCAATTTAATAATATGTTACTCTATTCTATGGTTGGTTCTTCATTTTATTTTTCCACACATTGAACAATAACACACTATAATATAATAAAAAATTAAATGCACACCATTTTTTTTTAAATACTGATTTATTTAACTCAACATCTTCAAAGTTGATCTTGAATGGGTAAGCACCCAGATATTAAATATTTCCGATTGTAAATACTTGTGCTGCAAGACTCGTTCATCTCTCTCCTTAATTCCGCAATTATATGGGTAATCACTTCCGATTGGAAATACTTGTGCTGCAAGAGTGGTTCATCTCTCTCCTTAATTCCGCAATTATATCAGTAATCACTATACTGAGGTATGTTCAACATCACCAGATTTCGTAATGATTTTGATTTCCACATACATACATGGATCTAAAATGAGGATCGGTGGGGGAATGCATTGTAAGCTCCAGCGAAGTTGACGATGCAAGCGATTCTATTAATCTTTGACATGATTAGATCTGTGTAAGGTGACGTGGACCAACTTTCTCCCTTGCAATTTTTGTTCAACACCACAACATTGCCATTCAAAACAGAATAAAAAATTGATTCCACTAGGGACATCTAGTAGAAAATATTGAGGACCAGTTTAATGACAGATCTACATGATGAGCATGATCTGCGACCTTTTGAGCCATGAACTCCATGGTTGTGCTTCTTGTGACCTTTGTGGCATAATTTATAACTCATACACGTTGAGAAAGAAAAAATATGTGGACCATTTACACTAATTTCATCAATCAAACATTTGACAGTCATCACTGCGATCACTTTCGCCTTACGCAGTAGCCAGAAATAGGGACTTCTGCACTTTCTTTAGGATTCCATTCACCCATGTTTTCGTTGTGCCAATCCATGACTTCACCTCTGAAAATTCCTCTGCATTTTGGATCATGTTGTCGTTGTTCCAATCCATGGCTTCAACAAACTGCTCCATGGTTCAAACATGCAGCTCAGAAGTTGTAAAATCACTGCACCTCTGTGGGATTGCATTGACCCTACATATTGGACCAAGCTAGCATGCGTTATTACAGTGACTCTGTCAGAAAACAAAACAATCATCATTAATGCAACAGATCTTGCTGACTTAACATCAGTAAACATAGAAATCCAACAAATGGCGGACACAATGGCCCGCTGTGCACCCAATGAACTTCTTCTGAGTAACTTGACGGAGATCAAGCAACAATGCCAACGAGATCGATGAGTTCTTGATGCAGTTCTGCGGCTGAGGTAACGGGGCCTCGGATGGAACAGTGAGAAAATCCACCCGTGAGATCACCAATTTGTGGCCCACCGGAACAAATTCTGATAGCCTCAAGATACTGGTGCTGCACGCTCGTTTCTTTTTCACTACAGATTAAAGACACCCATAGTTCAATTCACACGCAGCCAATTCCGGCCTTCACACATACTTGAACGACGAGGATCTGGAAATTCAATAGATCAACAATAGATCAGGCACGCATATCACTCTCAATACAAAAAAACTGATACTTTCGCTCTGTGTTATCTAACTTACACCTATGTACATACAATTAGCATTGCTACAATTTCCTGATCACAACCGCTCTCATTAGAGAGTAGGGCTTAACCCACTTTGATAGCATGTTGGAAAACTAGAAAAGAGTAGAGAGAGTACTGTTTACACAACACAAACAAGACACTCACTGTATTATTATTGATCAGAACAGCTATATAGGACACAAATCACTGACTTCAAGATATCTAGATCATGGCTATGACTTACACATAGAAATCAATATCTTCTAGGCTAATGCCTAGGGATTCACACTGACAATTATACATGACATGGAAGCATCACTTCCAACAATCTCTACCAACAAATCATCTATATAAATAAATTTTTTTTATTCCATGCACAAACTTAGTACCTCTTTCTTTGATTTGTATAAGTAATTATGTTTTTTTATTCAATGAACAAACTTATTATCTCTTTCATTTATATAAGTAATTATATTTTTATATTCAGTGCACAAACATAGTATCTTTGATAATGTTTTGTAAAAAAATGTTTAATTATTCTTCTTATCTATATATTTTTTCTCATTATATTTTTTAATTCCATACACAAACATTTACCAGAAAATTACAACATGTAATCCATATAATGTAAATAGAATGTCTCTAACCTCAGAGGAAAACTAATATCAACAACCTATTGTGCAGAACTTTTTAAGATCTAGGATTTATAGTATATACCTTAAACATTAATAAGTTTTTAACATAACATATAAAACTCTTACACTCAAGAAAAACATGAAGGTGGATGTAAAATCAAAAGAATTTAAAGATTATTATTTCTGAAGGCGATTTCAAACCTTTAAAGCTGCATGAAAATAAGTTAATGTGAGTTTCAAAGTGTAGAAACTAATTATTTTGTACCCTTTTTAAAAAAAATTATCGTAAGTAGAAGGGAGACATTACAAGTTAGTAGTTTTAATATCTACATTGGAATATAGCTCCACCACCATCAGTGCCATCATTTATAGCTAATTGAATTAGAACAAATGCCCTTTCATGATACATGGTGAATATACTGGAGTGTCCATATTAAGGGAGCTTGTGAACTCCCATTACAATCTTAGTTGACTATTCTTTTATTGATTTCTAAACAATTTTGATGGATTCGATGGTTAACCCATGAAATATACAATTAACTCTATCTTACAACCAAAGAATTTTAGGTTTATAAAATCCACTCTCTCTCTTTTATCTAGAGTGCTAAATGATTTAGTAGATGAAATAAATTTTCAATCTAGACATATAAAAATACAAATAGATGGTACATCCTCTACTATTGATATAGAGGTTTATGGATAGTCTCTATCATCAGAATAAGAAAAAATTATAATGGTTTATCGAGGTAAAAAATCAAATAAAAAGTAAAATTTTAATTATCATATTCATATTTTCACACGTTGAACATTTAAAGAACAGATGTTGGTGGATGCTTACCAAATCAAAACACATATAATAGAATAACTCACTGTGTTGGCTAGATGTCAAATCAACATGGATGAATTGGCAAAATGATCTTTCCATGGAATGGTTATTTAAATAGTTATGGAATCACTTTCATTTAAAACTCCAATGGGCATAAACCCATCATTCAAAATTCCATGAACTCTAGGATACATTTTACTGGGGAAAAACAAATTCCAACAATTTTGTGTTATTAGCTAAATATAATAGAGTGAGACAAACCAAATAATTGGTATTCCCATAAAAATAGCGTGAAATATATCTTGATACTTGACATACCATAAAAATAGAGCTAATAAGATAATGTAGTTTGAATTTTACTAGAAAAAAAAATAAAAAATCCAACAATTTTGGATCAATAGAAAAATATAATAGAGTGAAAATAAATTTCACAAGGAGAAACAAATCTAAATAATTGCCATTCCCATAAAATAGGGTGAAATATATCTTTATACTTGTCATTACCATAAAAATAGGGAAAATGAGAAAATGTAATTTGAATTTTGCAAAATGAAATAATTTTTTAAACTATTCCCTTCAAATTCTTATGGACTAATGGTTTACAACTATTTTTCTTAAATAAATATTTAGAAATGCATATTCAAACCTCTATTTGTAAAAAATCAGCCCAACCAAAATAAATAACCCTTGATTTCCCAGGAAACATTTCACCTCTAAAATTTGCCTGATCTTGTTGTAGAGAGGACAGAAGGTAGGAGATTGCCAGAGAAGTGGAAGTTCACCAGATTTTATTATTTTAATATCCCTATTGTAACTACCATAAAATTCACAATATTTATGAAATAAAAATATTTAACTATTCTCATCAGGAGACGATTATAAGTAAAATAAATCTTGGTAAACCTCTGTCGTTTTTCATTTTTCAATGGATATATTATGAGGAGGAGGGATAGGAAACCTGTTCTTCTATACCAACATCGTCATCCAACCATAAGAACATACTAGTCGAATGGTCTATCTATTGCTGGTAAAACTCCTTCCTCCATTTAAGCTCTGGTATATATCGAATATATGGTCTATCTATTTCTGGTAAAACTCCTTCCTTCATTTGACTCGGCATCCGGGCTTTGGTATATATCGAAATATTTATGAGGTGTTTTCCATTGTTCGTTGTTTAATTATTAACTGGAGAAATAATGTCGCGCAGTGAATACCAGAAACTAGAAATATAAGTTATTTCCGCGTTGTGCCTCGGATAGTTTGATATGCCATGGTTTAATAAATAAAACATATTGAAAAAAATGCATCACTCAATGAACGAACTCGTACATAACTTCCTCTTTATTATAATAGAGTGTATATCTGTTATGATAGGTTACAATTATCGATAAATTAACCCTCCTGTCATATATATTTTCTACTTCCCCTCTTTTATAATAGATTGTAGACATGTTATGATAGGTTACAATTATCGATAAATCGACCTGCTATCATATATATTTTCTGCTTCCCCTATTTTATAATAGATTGTAGACCTGTTATGATAGGTTACAATTATCGATAAATTAACCCTCCTATCGTATATATTTTCTTACCTTTTTTTATGGTAAGCTTTAATTAATAAAAATTAACCATTCTATAAGACGACGCCTCGCTCATTAAATAGACACATTAGTTTTGGTTAAAGGAAGCATGTGAAATCCTCTCATACATGAGTGATTGATCATCCTTTTATGATAGGTTACAATTACGCACGAAAGAAAGGTTAATTATGACATTTTCATTTAAAAAAAATGCACCTGAAATTTGTACATAAAAGATAGTGAAATTATATTGTGTTCTTGAAAATAAGTCTCTGTTATTTGCACAAAGAAAAAATCATTTTATTAGAAAAAAAACACATAGGAAGAAACATACAAACAATAGGTAATTGTATCATTTTTTTTAAAATGGGTATTCTCATATATGATAAAAATAGTTAGACCTTTTTAAAGGAGGAATATGTGTTGCATACATTAAAGAAGGGCTATTATAACAAATTCGTCCATGCAAAAAGAATACATATTGTAGGGATGTATGTGTTATTGATAAGCCTTTCCAAAGTTCATGAACATGACAAGATAATCTAGGGATGTTGTTCTCTTGAAAAGAGAATGGATATGATTGCTGCACACAAAAATATTTAAGAAGTCATGTTATTTTCACAAATAATGCATGTGAAGTTTGCTTTAGAAAAGATAATGAAACCTAGTTACTTTATTTAAAAAATAAAAATTGTATGGAATTATTTGTGTGAAGCTAGACTATTAACTTTCTTTGAATAAGTTTTATCACAATATTCATATGCATTAGATTCCTAAATAGAACCACTAGACTCTTAAAGGGGAATTTGTGCTTATTTTATTAGATTTTCTAGATGACAAATATGCAGAAATAAACTTATTAATATTGATATTTCTTTGAGAGGAAATAAGTTTATCTACATGCATAAAATAGAAAAATTATGGTTTATATTTCTTGAAAAGAAATATGCTATTTTCTTGCATGAAAAATAGAATTATTGTGTTTGATCTCTTGAAAGAAGTTGTAATCTTTGCACCCATGAAAAATATACCTATGATGTTGGATTCTTTGAAAATAATTATGCATGGAAAGTATACAATTATTTTGTTAGGCCTTTTGAAGAAAAAAAGAATTTGCGTGCATAAAATAATAATCATTATGTTAGACCTTGGAAGAGAAACAAGTAATCGCATGCAATAAATGCATTAGATTTCCTTTGGAAAAACACATACATTTTCACATATATTCACACACAAGAAATAATAACTAACACATTAGTTTTTATTTAGAAAAAAGCATGTACAATAGACCTTGTAAATAGCTCTATCTCGGAAAGATGCTTTTGGAAAAAGGACTTGCATTTGCATGCATGATAATAATATATATTATGTCAGTTATCCCTTAGAAGGGGACATGCATTTCGATGCATAATAATAATAATAATAATAATATTTATTGTATTGGAAATGTTACTAAGTTACATGCACAAAGAAGAAGTTAAGGAGCTAACTTTCTTTGACTAATATTTTATCTCATAACATGCACGAAAAACAAAGCTGATTTGATAGTATCCTTTAAATGAAAATGGATGGTTATAGCAGCTTTCCCTTTGAAAGGAATGTGTGCTTGTGTGAGAAGGATCATAGTAAGGTGGTATTTATTTTGACATGCTTTGATAATTATTTTCTTATAGTTAATGCATGAACATTGTTGTTAGAAGAAGCATGTTGTGATATTGTATTTACATTTCATGTATGCACATGAGTAGATGTTGAAGAATCACTATTAATCATGATGTCAATGTTTGATGACGACTTCATTGCAGGAAAATATGGTGACTTGTGCAAATGATAGTTTATGTTTAACATTGTGCCAGGTAAAGAAATAATTCTACATTAATATGAGTATGACCTGCAGGGTGGTCCATTGATGGAACAATTAGGCCACAAAGATGTAAATATTGATGATTATGGTTAAATGTTATCATGATGATTTTAATAGATTTTAGATAGATATGTTGTGTTTAAATTATATTTATTTGTAATATTTTATGAAAATGGTTAAGTGATAGACTCCCTTATAAGCCATTGAGTGAGGGGTGAACACCCTCATGAGCATTTAATAATAAAATTAATTTTTTTTTGGTTTTCACCCTACAAAGTTTCCAGGGTATATCAATGTCTAATAATGTGGTTTCTTGTTGTGCTAATTCTATGATGTCGATTCCTTACATGAGTTTATGTTTACAATACCAAGTATGTGATTAACTAACCGAGTTAAAGGAACTATGACAATAGTGCAAGGTTACATCATAAAGTTAATGTCAATATACTACAACAATGGTTGTTAATGTTATGCAACTTAATATTCCTTTCCTAAAGTTACTCTATGTAATGATGAATATTATACTTGATGGTTAATGTTGAATATGGAATAGTAATTTAGATAGTTACCCATGGGTAAATTGTATAAAAATTTTCTAACTCCATGCATTTTCATGTGAGGTTACCGGGGGATGTTATAAGTGGTATCAGAGCTAGATTGCAGCACTAATGCCTTTGGGAATTGTTAAGAAAAAAATAAATCAAGGTATTCTACTATTGAGCATCATCTTAGGTATGAGTCTAACAATCTACATATTGATATATGCAGTAAACTACTTTTCACTTAAGATGGATGATGCATGTTTATAACTACATTGAAGAGTAATAAGTAATAAATTATGCTATAAAATTGTGTTCATGACATTTGAATATCATTCAGTATAAAATACAATAAAACCTGTGTTGTACCTATGAACAACCTGAGTACTCACTAGTGAAAGTGAGAATCAACAACCAACCTTCGCAAATATCAAAATATTAATGATACATTTAATGAACATGACTAAAGTTACATTGCACTATTGATATTGAATAAGTACATGAATGAAAAGATGGGGAATTTCATTGAAGAATATGATAAATTGTTTTAAAAATCGCATTGGAAGAACCCCTTTAGATGTTAAAAATAAAGAATGAGTCGAGTAGTGAGACTTAACTAAAATAATTAGTTGTTGATTTCGTTTTGTCATGATTGCATTAATATGGTTGGTAGCATTGATTAGTTAGTGTTGCATGACTAACTATTAAAACTTATATGCATGAATTGGATTTGATTTAAGCTTATTGCAAGTTGTAAACAAGTGATTATGGTAGTTACTTAATGTACCTGTCTGTTGGTGACAGTACACTATGGTAATTGGAAATATTTGGATTTTTACCCTGACTGTTCTTGATATTTACATACTATTGAATATTTGTATATAATTTTATGCATAAAAATGTTGTACGTATGCAACTAAAACGGTTTTGAAAGTGAATAATTGTTTAAAAAATGCATATTTATGACTAATTTTGTTGTTGGGATTAAGTAGGAGTAGCTTAATGGAAACATGAAAACTGATGAAGGTAAAAATTTGCAATGTGAGTTACAACCGTAAATCAGAAAGTATAATGTCATGATATGCAAGATCTTGTTATTTGGAAAATCATAGTGTACACCACTTGTTTGTTAGCTATTCTTCCCATAAATCTAGATATTGTTGACCCATGTTGAGGGTCAAGTGTAAATGTGATCTGAAAATGGAAGGTACTTGAAAAGGGTGCAAGGTATCCATTTTCAATTATGTAAATGAGTGCAAAAATACTCTAACTTTAAATCTGAAAATGTGAGAACTTCATATTTCTAATACAGAGATAGACTGTAGGGGCATTTACCAGATATTTCACCTTTCAAAGAAAGGATGAATCCAGAGGCTACTTGGCCCTCTTACAAACTCTGCCTAAAGAAATAATAGAAGTAAACACTCATATTTAATTAAAATTATCTTGCTCTAAACTTGACGTTATGTGGAAATTTAGCTTGCAAATGGTGTATGTCTTTTCACTGTTTATGTATCTTAAGTGTAATTGTTTTTGCTAAAACTTAACATGGGTATCAACAACAATATTCAACAATATAATATCAAAACACAACAGAAATATAATATAGGAGTTCACCCCAACTCTTGGGCTACATCTCCTAGATCAAGCCTCCCAAAATAGGCTTGTCCTCTTGTATTAAAAGCTCTCAAATGCAATACAAGATTATAAGTGTCTCAATAAAAAAATCTGAATATACAAACTGATTCAGAAGGCAGGAAAAAGCTAATAATTCCTTTTCAAATTCACTAAACAGTGAAATATTACCATAAACAGTGATTTCTTCATCAATGTCCTATTGGCGCTTTGAACTTCTCTGCAACTTTTTGGGCTGTAGAAGTCCTCAAATTCCTTTGAAACCACTTCCAATGGCTTCATAAGGTAAAAATTATCTCAACTAGAGCTTTTTTTCACCTCAAACTGATAACCACAACTCAAAACAGCTCGAACCCCACAATGGCCATGGTGGCCCTAAAACATCTCCTAAAGTTTTTTGGCCTCTAAAAGTCTTCAAACAGAGCTAAGACCTGTTCCAATGGCTCTGGAATGTATTAAATAGTCGAAAATGACTTTTGGTTCACCAGAAAAGGTTAACCACAGCTCAACCAAACTCAAAACCCAAAATGGCCCTAGTGGCTCAAAAAGCGTCTCCGAAGCTAAATAGGCTGGAAATGAGCTCCAATGGCTTTGAAACCTGTGCCATTTAGTCCAAAATGATGAGAAAATACCAAATCAAAAAAAAATTTGTTCCAAAAGATTGAGTAATGAGAAAGTTATGACCAAAACAACTTTGCCCCAATTTTCTCCACTAAATGTAGGGCAACTGCCTGTTAACTCCACTAAAAGTGGAAGTCCACTTAAATCTGGGAGCGCCTCCAGAATCTCCGCCATATTAAACTTCACTTAATTGAAGCTTAATTAAATATTAAACTTGATATTAGGCTCCTTAAGCGCTCTTAATCATTAAGCTCCCACACTGGTCATATGATGAGGTTCCATGGGAGGAGGGCTGGCCCCTCTGTGCTCCACCAGACCCACTCCACTAAAAATGCAATAAATTCTTCATACGGTGTACATTTTTCGAACCGTTTACGGCGCCGAAATCAGGAAGACGAGACCTATGAAACCATCTTAGTTTCAACCAATTTTAAACATTTTCAATTTTGAGTTTTTTTTCCATGGCTTGGACTTGAGCTCCTGATCACACCTCCCAAATGAGAGGCTTTTGGACCCAAAAATCTCACTGAAATTCTTAAACTGAACTGTAGTACAGAAAATGAGAGAATAATGACATCCTCTTCTCTTCAGCCTCCAAAAATTTTCTTGAATTGCCAACTGTACACATGGGAAATTTCTCTGAATGAGCCACATACTTGCGTCGAATCTCGACCAATTTTTCTTGCCATACCAATCTGCCATACTAAAACCATCAATGACACTTGCTGAATTTTGTGCCCTATTTGCTTGCATGCCTTTCCAACTCATGGAATCTTGCACTGCTTTGCACTGACACTTCATTCTCTGCACCAAATGACACCAAAGGCATCTTGTGCAACATACGACATCAACAACCAATTGACAATGAAATGTGCTATACAAATGACACACAAAATCTGTAAAAAAAAAGTCTGCACATAACCAACACAAGTCGATAAATATGTATGACACAATCGACACAAGTTGATAAACAACAAGATAGATCTTGACAAACATATGTGTATGTATCATGTACAATGAACTATATACAGTTCGCTAATTACATATACAACCTCTATGTACATGTGCAACTTCAACTCTTCTTTTCAAATACCAACAAGTAAATCATCCCAAAAACATGTGGGTGATTAAGAGCTGAACCAAAAGACATTTCTGCAACATAAATGAGTATCATACTCATCTTTTACACCTCCATGGCGAAATTTTGCAACAACAAAGAAATTCCTTCAACTGAAACTGCTTTTACATGCAATCTTGCATCAACTTTTCAACTGAAATACATGCATACCAAACTGAAATTTGCATGTACAAAATGAGTATGACTTACTGCATTAAGAATTTAATCCACTTCCTACCAAGCCAACTCCATGGTGTCTTTTGTTGCAATCGCAATTCTTCATGTGAATCTTTCATTTCCACATTGATAATGGACTCCATAGATCCACTTACGCCGAGCTTTTTGTCATCTAGCTGCATGTGCTTTGGATTATTTGTTGGATGCAAGGACCAACAATGAGAGACATCATGTCCCTTCCTTTGACAAAATGTGAAACTCTTAAGCACTTGCTGAGAAAGTTCTCTTTGCCTTTTCTGCTTCCTGTGTGTTTTCTTTTTCAGCCAGCATCTTGAAGCAACATGGTTAACTCCACCACAAAATGTGCAACAAAATTTTCTTTCATTCAAACAAGAATAATTATTATTCTTTGCTGAAATATAATCAAATTGATCATGTGAATAATTATACCTATTTTGCTGCATGGAATGTCCATCCTTTTTGTGTTCGAAAGACGATGAACTAGTAGAGGAGACAGCTTCCTTTTTCAGACTTTCATCACTGTTCTTGTCTTGAAAACTGCTTACATTTTCATACTCGCCATAAGCAACATGTTTACCTTCTACTTTCTACAATGATGGCTTCAAACAATGGCAATCATCCTTAGAACAATTTTGACATAAATGCATTTGAGAACTTGGAACAAAGGTTCTCTTTGCATGTGCTCAAAGCTTTGCCATTAAGTTGCTCATAGCCAAAAGCAATATTCTTGGGATGCTTCACAACACAAATAGGCTCAACAATTCCTTGTGCATGCTTGCCCAAACCTTTGCCTTCTTGATAGCCCATTTTCAACATCAATTTGGACCCAATACCTCTTGTATGTCTTTCAAAAGAACCAACACACTTTTCAATGGAGGAAATTGAAGACAAGTTGGAACGATTAACCTCTTCCTCACGCTTGTTCTTGGACAAAGCTTCTTGAGCTTGAAGGAGTTGTTTCTCCATGTCATGCAACCTTTGGATAATTGCTTCCTTCTCATCCTTCATAGCCAACAATTGTGCATAAAGCTTAACACTTTCTCTTTGATCCTCAATGAGAGTCTGCACCATGTCCTTCACCTTAAGGAACTCATTCTTCCTGTCATCATTGAAGAATCTCGTGAAGGAGGAAACTTCACTTGTAGAAGAAGTTGACATTATGTAAATGGTCAATTTAACAAAAAGGAACTTCCAAAGAAAAGTTCTCAAAGCTTTCCAACAAATGACAAGCTTTTAACCAAATGTTAGTAAAGACCCCTTCTTAATCAAGCAGCCATAAAACAGTGAGATTGACTGTTTTAACACCAATTGCACAAAAGCAAATTCTCATCCAATGCTCAACCTAAGCACAACCAAGCTTAACCTAAGCTCTAATAACATCTGATCTGAAAATGGAAGGTACTTGAAAAGGGTGCAAGGTATCTATTTTCAATTATGTAAATGAGTGAAAAAATACGCTAAGTTTAAATCTGAAAATGCGAGAACTTCATATTTCTAATACAGAGATAGACTGTAGGGGCATTTACCAGATATTTCACCTTTCAAAGAAAGGATGAATCCAGCGGCTACCTGGCCCTCTTACAGACTCTGCCTAAAGAAATAATAGAAGTAAACACTTAGATTTAATTAAAATGATCTTGCTTTAAACTTGACGTTATGCGGAAATTTAGCTTGCAAATGGTGTATGTCTTTTCACTGTTTATGTATCTTAAGTGTAATTGTTTTTGTTGAAACCTAAACATGGGTATCAGCAAAAATATTCAGCAATATAATATCAAAACACAACAGCAATATAATATAGGAGTTCACCCCAACTCTTGGGCTACATCTCTTGGATCAAGCCTACCAAAATGGGCTTGTCCTCTTGTATTAAAAGTTCTCAAATGCAATAAAAGATTATAAGTGTCTCAATAGACAAATATGAATATATAAACTGATTCAGAAGGCAGGAAAAAACTAATAATTCCTTTTCAAATTCACTAAACAGTGAAAGATTACCATAAACATTGATTTCTTCATCGATGTCCTGCTGGTGCTTTGAACTTCTCTGCAAATTTTCGGGCTGTATAAGTCCTCAAATTCCTTTGAAACCACTTCCAATGGCTTCATAAGGTCAAAATTATCTGAAATAGAGCTTTGGCTCACCTCAAACTGATAACCACAACTCAAAACAGCTCAAACCCCACAATGGCCATGGTGGCCTTGAAAACTCTCCTAAAGGTTTTCGGCCTCTGAAAGTCTTCAAACAAAGCTAAGACCTATTCCAATGGCTCTGGAATGTAGGAAATAGTCGAATATGACTTTTTTTTCACCAAAAAAGGTTAACCACAGCTCAACCAAACTCAAAACCCAAAATGGCCCTAGTGGCTCAAAAAGCTTCTCTGAAGCTAAATAGGCTAGAAATGAGCTCCAATGGCTCTAAAACCTACTCCATTCAGTCCAAAATGCTGAGAAAATACCAAATCAAAAAAAAAAAAATTGTTCCAAAAAGTTTATTAATGAGAAAGTTATGACCAAAACAAATTTGCCCCAATTTCCTCCACTAAATGTGGGGCAACTGCCAGTTAACTCCACTAAAAGTGGAAGTCCACCTAAATTTGGGAGTGCCTCCAGAATTTCTGCCATATTAAACTCCACTTAACTGAAGCTTAATTAAATATTAAACTTGAGATTAGGCTCCTTAAGCTCTCCTAATCATTAAGCTCCCACACTGGTCATATGATGAGGTTCCATGGGAGGAGGGTTGGCCCTTCCGTGCTCCGTCGGACCCAATCCACTAAAAGTGCAATAAATTCTTCATACGGTTTCCGTTTTTCAAACCGTTTATGGCGCTGGAATCAGGAAGACGAGACCTATGAAACCATCTTAGTTTCAACCAGTTTTAAACATTTTAAATTTTGAGTTTTTTTTCCATGGCTTGGACTTGAGCTCCTGATCAAAATGCATGGAGTACATATATATTTCTTTTGTGTTAATTATAATGTGCATACGGTTCGTTATGTAAATTACTGTGGAAATTAGTGATAACAAATAATTTTACATGCCAGATAGTTGTGGATAGTTGTGAAAGGCTATGAGACACTGGGTTGATGGTAGTATCCTTCTGAGAGGTGTTCATGGCGCTTATCTACCCAAATTTCCTCTCCCTAGAGATAGAAAATCTCAATAAGGGAAGAGAGTTGGCCAAGATGGTGAAGAGGGGAAAAATCCAGAGGAAAGGCTATTTCTTTGGTATCCTATTGGAGGAGGTCCATAAATTCCTCATAGACGAGACATTGTTAGAGGAATAAGTAAGACGTTGCCAAGAGGAATCCTATATTGGACGTTGTGTGGTCATTTGAATTCTTGAGCTAGTTGGCCACTGGAATTCTACACTGGACCTAGTATGGTCTCTATTAGATAACTATCTGGATGTAAAAATGACTTGATCTGGTTGTCGAAACTAGTTCCCATTGGTTTGGAGAAGTATTTCTTTTCCAATGTGGCTCTCATAGTAAAAAAAAATAACTAATCAATTATATATTGTGTTAAAAATGAATTTTTTATATGATTATTAAAAATATTATATGTACATCTTGATAGGAAGTGACCCTACTACTAAAAAAAGAATTATTGAAAGTGTAAGTTCGTTTATTGTATTACTAATGTTTTGAATGTCTTAGTAGGGGCTAGAATAGTATGCACTTGGTGCGTTTATTGATTATTTGGATGATTAGAGAGCTAGTTTCTCTCTAATTAATTTTAGAAGTATTGTGTGGATGTCTTTAGTAGGAGCTAAGACAATGTGCACATGCTGTAGTGATTTATTGTGTTAATGATTAGAGGGTTGGTGCTCTCTAAGTACTTTTGGAATTAATGTGGTAAAAAAATATCTCGACACTATATGAATAATTGATAATTAAAATTATTTCATTTGATTGAAAATGTTGTGATTAATGTGATTGAATTTGTTAATTATACATTATAGGGTACTTACCATGGAGTGTTGATGGGTTGTCTAACCATTCTTAGAGTGCTTATGTAATAGTGATTATGACTTCCAAAAGTAATTGGTAAGTAATGGTAAGTTGGTATATATATTTTGATTTGTTCTTATGAATTTGAATAATAGCTTAGTGATGGAAAGTAGAACTTGCATATTTTTGCAACTATAAATGCTTATGATTATTGATAAAATGATATTGTTTTTACATCATGGTATTTTTTGGAAACAAAATCCTTCATTTTATAGGGAAATTATCACATGTTGGGGTTTTTAGAATGATATGTCATGAGTGAAAGATAAATTTCTAATGAGGGGTGGACACCGAGTACAATGATCCCCTTAAGGGGAGAGTATGTAATATCCCTATTGTAACTACCATAAAATTCACAATAGTTACGAAATAAAAATATTTAACTATTCTCATCAAGAACCAATTATAAGTATATTATTTCTTGCTAACAGTCTTTCGTTCTTCATTTCTCTATGGATATATTATGAAGAGGGATAGGAAACCTATTTGTCGTAAAAATATCATTGTTCGACAATAGGAACCTACTAGTCGAATGGTCTATATATTCTTGGTAAAAATATCTCCTTCACTTTACTCAGAATATGGACTTTGCTATATATCGAAATATATATGATTTCTTTTCCATTGTTCTTTGTTCAAATTTTAGCTCAAGAAAGAATGTCATGCAGCGAATACCAGGGATGAGAAATATTGCATCTCTCAATGACTGAAATGGTACATAACTTCCTCTCTGTTATAATAGATTGTATACCTATTATGACATGTTACAATTATCAATAAATTAACCATCCTATCATATATATTTTTATATAATTATTAAAAAAGAGCCACTCTAGAACATGACGACTCTAATAATTTATTGTTTACTCATTAAATAGACACATTAGTTTTGGTTAAAATAAGTATGTGACATCCTATCATACATGAGTGATTGATTAAAATTTGATGATAGGTTACAATTCTGCACGAAAGAAGGGTTAATAGTTATATTTTCTTTAAAAAAAATATGAGAAATTTGTACATAAAATATAGTGAAACTATACTATGTTCTTGAAATTAATTCTATGTTTTTTTCACAGTGAAACAATCATTTTATTAGAAAAATTACAAATATGTAGAAGCAAAGAAACAATAGGTGCATCAATTGTTTTTGAAAAAGGGAAAGCATTCCCATATATAACACAAATAGCTAGATCCTCTTAAAGGAGGAATATGTGTTGCATACATTAAAGAAGGGATATTATGATAAATTCTTGCATGCACAAAGAATACATATTGTAGGGATGTATGTGTTCTTAATAAGGATTACTTAATTTCATGCACATGACAAGATAACTTAGGGATGTTGTTCTCTTGAAAAGAGAATGGACATGATTTCTACACACAAAAATATTTAAAAGATATTTTTTTTCATAAGGAATGCATGTGAACTTTACTTGCCAAAAGATAAGGAAACTAAGTTATTTTATTTAAAAATATAATAATTTTCATGGAATTCTGAGTGTGAAGTTAGAATATTAAATTTTTTTAAAATAAATATTATAACATGATTCCTATGCATTATATTCCTAAATAGAACCACTAGACTCTTAAAGGGGAATTTGTGCTTAGTTTATTAGATTTTTGGGATGAGAAATATGCACAAATAGACTTATTAATTTTGATATTTCTTTGAGAGGAAATAAGTTTATCTGCATGCATAAAATAGAAACATTATGTTTGATATTTCTTGAAAATAAATATGTTATTTTCTTGCATGAAAAACAGAGTTATTGTGTTTTTTCTCTTGAAAGGAGATGTGATCTTTGCATCCATGAAAAGTACACCTATGATGTTGGATTCTTTGAAAGGAATTATGCATGGAATGTATATAATTACTGTGTTATGCCTTTCGAATAAAAACATTAATTTGCATGCAAAAAATAATAATCATTATGTTAAACCTTGGAAGAGAAACAAGTAATTGCATGCAATAGATGCATTGTCTTTCCTTTGGAAAAACACATACAACTTCACATACATTCTTATGGAAGAAATAATAACTAACACATTAGTTTTTCTAAAGAACAAATCATGTACAATAGACCTTGTAAATAGCCCTATCTTGGAAAGATGCTTTTGGAAAAAAGACTTGCAATTCCATGCATGATAATTTTATCTATTATGTTAGTTATCTCTTAGAAGGGGACATGCATTTGCATGCATAATGGTAATAAGAATAATAGTGTAATGGAAAGGTTACATGCACAAAGAAGAATTTGATGGGCTAACTTTCTTTGAATAAGCTATTATCTAATTACATGCAGAAAAAACAAAGCTAAGTTGTTAGTATCCTTTAAATGGAAATGGATGGTTATAGTGGCTTTCCCTTGGAAAGGAATGCATGCTTGTGCGAGAAGGATCATAGTGAGGTATTTATTTTGACATGTTCTGATAATTATTTTCTTATAATTAATGCATGAGAAGTGTTGTTAGAAGAAGCATGTCCTGATATTATATTTACATTTCATGTATGCTCATGAGTAGATGTTGAAGAATCACTATTAAATATTGATTATTGATTGAAAAATACTTTATGTAATCATGATATCAATGTTTTCTCACAACAATGTTGCGGGAAAAAATGGTCACTTGTGTAAAGGATAGATTATGGTTAACATTGTGGCAGGTATAGAACTAATGGTCTTGCAGATGAGTATGAGTTGCAGGGTGGTCCACGAATGGAACAGTCATGCCACAAAGATGTCAAGATTGAAGAATATGGGTAAATGATATCATGATGATTGTAATAGCTTTTAGCTAGATATGTTGTATTTAAATGATATTTCTCTATAATATTTTATCAAAATGGTTAAGGGATTGACTCCCTTGTAATCCATAAGTGAGGGGTAAACACCCTCACGAGTGTTTAATAACAAAATTAAACGTATGTTGGTTTTCACCCTACGAGGTTTCGAGGTTATATTGGTGTCGAATGGTGTGGTTGCCTATTGTGCTACTTTTATGATGTGGATTTCTTGCATGAGTTGATGTTTAAAACACTAGCGATGTGATTAACTAATCAAGTTAAAAGAACTATGAAAATGATGTAAGTTGACATAAGAAAGTTTATGTTAATATACTACAACAATAGTTGTTAATGGTTATGCAACTTACTATTCCATTACTAAAGTTACTCTATGTAATGATGAAAATTCTATCTAATGATTAATGTTGAATATGAAATAGTAATTTCGATAGTTACTTTTGGCTAAATTGTATAAAAAAATTCTAACTACATGCATTTTCATACGAGGTTATTAGGATTTTACAATTATGTTCTTTCGATATTCACTATTAAATGTGGATTTATTCATTTTATTAAATTCACCCCATTTTAATTAAAAAAACAAAAATTTCTCCAATTTCCCTTCCAATCTTAAATTAGTTAAACAATCAACCACTTTCTTTTCCTTTTCCTTTCCCTTTTAAATATAAATAAAACTAATTAATTATATTTCATAAAAACACATGATTTTTTTACTGCCGATGTTTTCTTTTTAATACTTCAATGTGAAATAAAACTAATCCACCACTTCCTTTTCCCACTTTAAAAATGAAATGAAACTAATTAATCGTATTTCATTAAAAAGATAAAACACATGATTTTTTCTGCTTCCGAGATCATCACGAATAGTCGATTGTGAGGTATAAAGTATAACGTCGAACTAAATGTTTTTAACACTTGAAAATATGAAATATAATGAATAAACCACTCCATTTCCCCACTTTAAGTCTGAAACAAAACTAATTATTTATGTTTCATAGAAAACACGTGAAATTTTCAGCTTGTGAGATAATCGTGAATGGACTGTATAAGGCATAAAATATGGTGCTGAATTTATTTTTTATTAATACCTATCATGTCCTAGTAACACCCGTCTATATAGAGGATAAATAATATAAATTAATGCAGGCAATCAAGTTTAATTTCGCCATTTAGATATAGGTGGAATTTTTATTATGTACATTAATATTCATAATATATAATCCAATTTGTGCGGTTAGTTATATGAATTAAATAGTTGTTAAATTGGGTGAGGTATTAATTATAATAAGCATTAAAATACTTATATTAAAATATATTTAAAATTAATAAAATTATAAAATTAATTAAATTATAATTTTATTTTAAATTATAAGTATTAATTTTAAAAAGTGTTAATATGTAAGTTAAACATATAAATATATATGAGAGTGTAAATTTCTGTGATCTATAACATATTAAAATAAATCTTGCGAGAAATCGCATAAGAAATTTTTTGGACCGACGTGTTATGGATCACAGAAGTTTTGTAACATGTTGGTCCAAAAAATTTCTCATGTGATTTCTCGGAAGATTTATTTTAATATATAAATATATATTCATTTAGAACATGATTCTTAACTATGGGTATTTATCCCGACATTACCATATAGATTTTTCTTACAATATCATGGACCAATATCATGGATTATCAATACCACATGTCCAAAAGCACAAAACGAACATATGATAATTTTTTTAATTAATAAATTTAATTAAAAGAGAAAAAATGACATAACTATTTTGGAGATAAATGTTAGCGTCACAGAGAGAAGTGTGTGTATGTTTGAACCCAACTTAGAATATTAGAAGAGAGCCACAAGTGGGTGTTGATAACTTGACATTAAACAAATGATGGAAAAAAGTGTCTTGCATGACAACAACTTATGTGAAGTTGTGAATTTACTTGAATCGGTAAGTAATTCAGAGTTAAAGCATTCATACTAAGCTAGAGAGTCACGAAAAAAAAAATCTTATTTGAATCGAGCATGAAAGGAATTTAGAAAAAGGAAGCACCACAAAACAATTAGATAAAATAAGTGCTCCTTTTGTGCTGTGTAGACCCATTAAGTCAATAGTGTGAACAATAATGGGGCTAGGTTGAATGGTTGAAAGGAAACATATTGATCGATTTATATCTGTGTGTTTTCCTCTTAAGGAATCAAAATTGGCTTATTGTAGCTAAGCTTATGGTTGGGTGGAGAGTGTGTCTCCTTTAGTTTCAATCAAAGATTAAAGAGACTTGGATAAGTTTATTTATTTTATATTTAATGAAATGTGTTTACTTGATCAACTCTTCATGAATTTTCATTTTGGGTTATGAAATATACATGAATGATGCATAAAAAGTATTATATAATTATGCTAGGTTATTGGTTGTAAATTTTCTTAATGAACAAATCATTGAGACATAGGCATTCTCTGGGGTATGTTTTTCTATGATGGATGTAAGGGGCGGCTTTCCCATGAAGTATAATTTCTAAGGTGAGATTTAAGTCGCTTCCTATATTTTTTTAGTGCGCATGACCCGTGTTAGGCTAGCTATGGGATGTAATAATTTCATTATATTATTTTTTGCGATGAGAAGACTTAAAGGTTCATTTTTTAGGGGACTTTCTTTCCTCAAGAGATAAACTAAAATCTAGGCCTATTTATCTATAAGTGTTTACAATGTGAAGTGTAATCATTGTAGTCCCAAGGGAGTGAGAAGAATCTCTCGTAGATGGGCAGGTTTGTAGAATTAGACACGGTCCTTCTCCCTGTTTATTTTCATGTGAACAAGTCAGGTTAGGAAGTGATTTGGATGCATTTATGGGCTGGTAAACACCTCTATAACTTCATAAGTCTAATGAGTAGGTCGTTTTCTTATTGGAGTATTTTTCATCATCAAAAGAAAGCTAGAAAACTTTATTAGAAGCTTGAAATCCCTTGAAATTTAAGTAATTAACTTAAAAATTTGGATATTGGAGTGTTAAGCCCCATCCCTTAGTAACATGGGATACATAGAGGGTTATGACTGAAAGCTAGAGAGAGTCGGGGAATTAAGGAGGTATAATCCATAATGGGGTGAAATTTTTCCTTATAAGGGATTTAGTGGTAAGAAAATATCCATCAAAAGGCACTAACAGAAGTTTGTGATGTCTTGGATTTATAAGTATATAACTATGATAAATCCATAACATCATGCTCATATACATGGAAAACTGGGGATTTTCTAGATATCTAAAGATCTAGATATTTAAACATCTGAAAAAACTATATAAGGGCATTTTTCCAAAATCCCAAATTCCATATGGTGTAAATTGCAAGTGAAGGAACCTAGAGCTAGTGAAGGTTTTTCCTTGATATTGAGGAATCCAAAATTTGTTAAGTGTGAATGATTGGGCATCAAAATATATCAAGTAATAGAGATTGAGCATCAATATTTGACAAGGGCTTGAATTTCAAGCATTTAAAGAAATATAATAAAAATGAATTAATGAAAAACATTGATACAGAAGTCAGTGGAGTAGTCAATGTGGAAGTTACACAAATCCACATGATTACTCCTAAACCCTATGGTTGTATGGATTTTTATGTTTTATTATGATGTGTCACATTGATGTAGCATCAGCGACAAGTCCAGGTGATGTCGCATGTTGATGAAGCATTAAGTGCCAAAGGAAATTATGTGGTACAAATGACATGGAATATGAGATTCTAGATATATAAGGTTTTGTGAAATTAGGAATTTTTGGTTTCTATGGATCTAGATAGAGTTGCATGAATATGGAAACATTTGAAAACTAGATATTTGGAGGTTTAATGAACATTGACTAGGTGAAAGGACTAGAATCCTGATGATATAAAAAATAAAAAATTGGAAAATATTACAACAAGGATTTATTAAAAATACTCGATCCAAATGTAAGTGATATGTTGATGTGTTAGCTGAAAACACAAACATATGTGGTGGTGACATGTGGGTAAGGACTACTACATGTTAGCCATGTATAGTTGATGTACTGTACCATTATATGATGGTGAAATGGGGGAAAAGGACTACCACATGTTTACCATGTGGCTATGATATGGATGCTAACTTAGTACTTGGAAGGGAAAATATTGAGATTGGCATATCTTTGCATCTAGAGCTCGATTTTGGATAAAATTAATATCATGGAAAAGATATGGAAAATCTCAAGATGACAGTGATCTCAAAAATTAATGTTAAAGTGGTTGAAGGAAGAGGAATTTTGATAATCCCATCTCCATAAAGTAGCATTAGAGATTTATTCTAGACACCCCATTTCCTTATAAAGGCCTTGAGGGTATTAGGTGTCCTTGCATAGCAGTATCAAAGCCATGGTTCAAATACTATGTTTAGAGAGCCATAGGTACACCACATATATGAGTTTGGAGACTTAATACCATAGTTGTGTTAAAGAAAAGTGTTTACTTCATGTTTATACTTTAGAATATGGTTTTAATCAATATAAGATTTTTTTTACTTATTTAAACATTCATCAATCATAATAAACAATCTCAAATGGATAACATTAAATGAAAGATATAAGTAAAAAAATATTTATTATATTTCCCTGTAGGAACAAACCTGTTGTTACAAAAATTTATAATAACCAACCTATCAGAGACACTAATCCCATAAGGTTTAAGAATTAGTAGGGATCAACATAATAGATACACCAATCCGTGATATTGTTGCATAGGAAAAAAACTAATTCATTGAGTCTTCTTGCTACTTATACCTTCACCAAGTCTTCTAGATGATGTGGCTTTAATTAGGTATTTGTTGAAATTGGAAACAAGAAGAGGCTTCTAATTTTATTTTCCCTTAATTAAATTAGAAGGAAATTGTAATCCCACGTCACATGATAGCTTGAATGAGTTAATTGAGTTATGAATACTTAGTTAGCTCAGTCAATTCATATTGAGGGTCAATCTAGAGGCATGTAGACTTCTCTCTAATTTTTAGGGGGTCCAGTTACAATTTATTTTGAGTTGTAATTATTTAACATAATTATTTGAGTTAAAATCAGTTTAACTATTTCTAACTAATGGAGGAGATAGTGAGAGGTCCAATGAATTGAATATGGTTTAATTCACATGCAGTGATCAATCAGATAATTGATAATTCTCTATAAATAACTAATGCATGTCAGTTCTGAGGAAGACCGAATTGAGATTGGAGTTAAAGGGAAGTGTACTATCAATTGTATAATTAGAAAATTATACAATTCATGCATGAGATCAACATAAGGCCTTAGATGTATTGTGAAGTCATTAATTGGGAATTTCCTAATTAAAAGAGGCTCAATTTCCCTAGGGATTGTGAAAACAAGGCAGGGCATCTAGAGGCAAGACTTTGTTTAAGTATTGGACCAAACTTTCTTGGGATAGAGTGAGACAATCAAAGATAGTGCAAAGAACTCTCAAGCCTGAGAGAAGCATTGCATTATTTCATATTATTAACTTAATCAAATATATATATATATATATATATATATATATATATATATATATATATATATATATAGTCGTGTTTTTATTTGGGGCTTTCCCCAGATAAATCTTTGTGTTGTGTGATTGAAATTCTTTCTTTTCCTTGTTCAAGTGATTATGCGATCGTAATTGGT
Organism: Pinus albicaulis; assembly: GCA_034641835.2. Lineage (NCBI taxonomy): Eukaryota > Viridiplantae > Streptophyta > Pinopsida > Pinales > Pinaceae > Pinus > Pinus albicaulis. The sequence continues at coordinate 1,092,909,046 of CM076578.1, forward strand.
TTTCACAATTTCTAGAATAGATTCAAGTATTTTATTTTACCATATGACAATATCAATTGAATATATGTGGATTTTATACATGGTATCAGAGCGGGAATCACGATAGTGGAGAAGAATATGAGTTTTTTTTAACAAGTGAATCGAATTTACAGATTTACTCTTTAGGACTAGCAGAAGAATGAGGATGTCTTTTTTGTGGATTGAGACTCGAATATTCCCTTGAGGGTAGTTATAATTACATAGCTTGTAATTACATGATGGAGGCGGTGTTGGAAGACAAAAAGATGAAGGAGTTCATATAAAGTGATATTCCCGGGCCTGCACCAACCTATGCTCAAAATATTGATGCATGGAAGAAGAATGTACAAGAAATTATTTCATATTATTGACTTTATATATATATATATATATATATATATATATATAGTCGTGTTTTTAGCTGAGGATTTCCCCAGATAAATCTTTGTGTTGTGTGATTGAAATTATTTCTCTTTCTTATTCAAGTGATTATGCAATCATAATTGCTTTTCACAATTTCTAGAATAGATTCAAGTATTTTATTTTACCATATTACAATATTAGTTGAATATATGTGGATTTTATACATGGTATCAGAGCAAGAATCACTATAGAGGAGAATAATATGAGTTTTTGTTGAAAAAGTGAATTGAATTTGTAGATTTACTCTTCAGGACCAGCAGCAGAATCAAGATGTCTTTCTGTGGATTGAGATTCGAATATGCCCTTCAGGGTAGTTAGGATTAAGTAGCTTGTAAGGACATGATGGAGGTAGTGTTGGAAGACAACAAGATGAAGGAGTTCATATAAAATGATATTCTTGGGCCTACAACAACCTATGCTCAAAATATTGATGCATTGAAGGAGAATGTAGAAGAATGTCATTGGATTGATGACATCAACATGACATCTTCATACCATGTGGTTGTCCTTGAGTGGTGCCACATGTCATGTATTTTTGGCCTTTTTACCAATCAAAAAATTCCAATTGTACCTACCATGCGCCAGTCCTTGCTACTCTCACATCACTCTATTGAGGTCATCTTGGAGACATGTCAACCCACATCATCACCACATCATATCCTTTCAGCCTATATTCATTTTTCGTGTGTAATTATGTTACCTTGTCATCAGGCTTGGCCATACTTGAGCTAACACATCATCACTACCACATCATCATATTAAAGAAATAATAACACATCATGTGTCACTCTCATCATCCTTGCCATAGCTTCAACATCATATTTGACTGTGTAGGAGGTTCGACTTATTGCTATGTGATTGGGCTAGTGTGTAGGGCTTAACCTTTTTAAATCTTGGGAAAGTTGGAATTTCGTTTGATATTCAATTTTCCATCTGCCCATTATATCCTTTAGAACTATGTGAACATGCTCAAACTTTAGCATTGTCAAATTTCAGGGAAGTTGGACCATTATCTCGTTGATCTATTCGAGAACATAGATCCACCCTGAAAAATTTGTGATGTTTAATGAATTTGGGGTTTGTGATTTTATCCCCATAGTTCAGGTATTTTACCCAATGTTAAGCTTCAAATGGCCATAAATTATCATCTAGGAAAATTGTTTTATAATGTATACCATTGGAAATGTCTCAAAGAGGAATGTCCAACCATACCATCCATAGACTCACTGGGCCGACATATATTCAATAGAAACTAAGTAAACTCCAAGCCTGTTTGACTTCGCTTAATTAGGGGATGTAGGATATTATACTATCATACTGCTTCCTTTCATTCATGAATGTCACTACTCATTCCTTAGGAATTACCTTTGACACAAGTGACACAAGTAGTCATAAATGACAACAGTATGTGCAACATTGCCCCCCTTTGGAATTTATGGAAAAAACACCAGACATTGATTTTCATTAATGGAAATGGGACAAACTCCCGTTGATTGACTGCGAATATTCTTTCTGGTTTATCTCCTTCAATATTTACTTGAATTTTTGTTTCTCGTATGTCTTCCTTGCCAATTTTTGCATTTTCTCATCCTTTTACATCAATGGAAAAGGGACATGGTTTCCTACCAATTTTTTCATGACTCTATTTGTCGACTTGATCTTATGGTAAAAGGAGTCCCCCTCGGAGACCATGCTTCCATATTTGTGCAAATACTTCTTTATATGCATCTTCCTCCTATCAATACACTTACATATTCAAGAAAATAGTTCCTTATATATATCCTCCCCTAGTTTTCATGTTTTTTCCTTCATACCAATAACTGGATTTTTACAAATGATCATCCTAATTTTCCCCTCCATACTTAGAGTCCATTCTCTTTCTTTCTTTCAAATATTTTCGTTTTGATTTTATTAGGGTTGATGTAAGAGCCCTGGTAAAAACACAAGTATATATATAGATAAGACCATGGTGATGGGACGTGTATTCCAAGCTGAATGGTGGTAAAAACATCATAGTGGGTGTTAATTTCGGTTATTATGGATAAGGAAATTGGCAAAGGCAAAGTTAAAGGCTTTGAAAAGGCATGAGGCATTAATTAGCATTTTATTTATGAAAATAATGGAAATTAGGAGAAAATGAAGGTGAAAGGTCAGAGGTTGCATGTGAGGAGGAAATTGAAGGAAAATAATGGGAAATGAATAAATTAGATGCCTCATTAATAAAAAGGCTTCTGGGGATCAGTGGACAAGGTTTGGTTAGTTTAGTTTTGGATTTCTCATTACTCTCTCTCTCTCTCTCTCTCTCATACTATTGAGAACTTAGTGTATTATTGTAGAACTCTGTTAGAGTGTGGCATGCTTGGATATTTGGATCAAGAAACCAAAGGACATCGAGATCAACATCTACAATAGTTTTTGAGTGCAGGTTTTGAGTTGCATGTATGTTTTCCTCGCTAGTTTTGGCATTCATGGGTATGCATGTGGATTCTCATAGCCTTGCAATTTCCTGGATAGCCATGGTGATTGTGGGTTTATTTCCATTGATTTTTTTTTTTTTGGTTCTCATGATTCCTTTAGATATTGGGTTGAGTTATTAGTTCTTGGAAGCATTGGTTGGACAAATGCTCTGGAAGCTCGACAAAAAATTGTGGGTTGAGTTACTAGTCATGGAATCCTTGGTTGGACAAACACTCTTGAATCCCTAGGTGGTTTGAGTTACTATTCTTGGAAGCCCTGGTTGGACAAAATATCTGAAAGCCCTATAACAGTTGGGGTTGATTTACTATTCCTAGAAGCCCTGGCTGGAACAAACACTCTAGAGCCCTGGAGCAGCTTAGATAGATATCAGTCCATGATGGTTACTGATGTCTCAACATGAGGTGGAATCATTGGTTTGGGGTTGAGACAACGTGGTCTTTGGAGCCCTTTTTTGGTCTTTATTGATTTGTTTCATAAAGTACCAAATTCAAGCTTGGTATATGGCATGGGGGTGACTAGCTGAAGTGAGATTTGGCTCAGCCATGTCTATGGTCAGATGGAATGTGCAAGTTCCATTCCAAGTAAATTTTTACATTCATTAATGAAAGGTTAATTTCCTTGGTATTTGATGTGTATATTCACTGGTCTATGACTATATATATGGATTCTACTGTTGATGTATCCATGGTACTTCTGTTGGTATTACAGTAGTTATAAGCATGTATTGTGATACTTATGAAGTATGCCTCTCTTCATATCTTTACTTGTAAATGAATGCACAACATATAGATGGTTAAATTGATTAAATGACAGCTTATAATGTAGGCGAGAAATGCTCCTTCACCATTCTCATATAAGAAAGAGGCCCCTTTGTTTAAATATGATATTCATACTTGTAGATGCTATGCTTGTGACATGTTTGATGAAATGCATGTCATGGATGGGTGGGGTCAGATGAGTTACTGATGATGTGATTACTTCCATATGTTTGTTTCAATGTGTTGTACTGTAAAACAACCCTCCCCATTTTTAAATTTTAGAGTAAATCCGATTTAAAAATAGGTCCCCTTTTTATATCTTTATTCCTAAATAGAAATAAAAAATTCATTGATAAAAGGATACATATCACATTTTTATTCACAAAGTGTACAACCTTTAATAAATTTCCGATCCAATGAGTTATAAGGCCTTTTAATCATATCAAACACATTATAAAGCCTTTATACTTAATAATAATTAAAATGAACAGTAATCGCAATCAGAAACTTGGAGAGTTATTTAAAAGATTTGTTTTTTCTTTGTAAAGCTCCGATGTGATCACGCTCAATCGTAATCACATTTCAAATAAGTTTAAAGTGTTGTATCTCTTGTATATATTTCTGATGTGATGTGATTCATCGCAATCACATTTCAGAAGAAATTTAAACATTGCATTCTTTCGTTTTAAAACTCCGATGCGATGGATCATATCTCATCGCAATCCCATTTTCGGAGAAAGTATTAAAAGGTTCATTTCATTTTAAAACTCCGATGTGATCTTCACAATCGGGATTTGGTATAGCTCTTGTTTCATTTCCCTTTTAAAACTAATTGCGATGCGATTGTGACTTAAATATCCATTTATTATGATTCATCATGTTTCATTGTTTTAAAGGGAAATATATGTATACTTATTTCGAAAATACGCCAAATCTCCAATTGTACGATAACATTAAACTCGCAAATCAAACGAATAACAATGATTCATTTTGTTATTGAATACATGAGTGTGACCCCCTAGAGGGAATTTAAGTTTTAAAACCATAGAAATAATAAATACAAATCAATGAATAAACCCTTTGTATAGCTATTTTTCATTATTACGTTTTTACTTTGGCTGAAAGCTTCTCCTTGTCGCAGAGCAATAGAACATCCAATTTTTCTGTTCGCAGAGCAAGAGAAATACTCCCAGACACTGAAATGTCAAAGCAATCATAAAATCTAAAGCTACCATTGCTGCAAAAGCCCCTGTGATTACAATGCTGCCTAAAGAGAAACCAACGAAACTTAAGCTGGTTATAGACACCTCCTGCCAGGGACTTGGGAAAATGTTTACAATCTACTAGAAAAGGAAAACCCTAGATTTTTGGAAGCTAAGGCCACAGTTCCTGACAAAGCCAACTCAGATTCAGATTGCGAATGTCCTCTTGGTTCATTGGCAAACTCATTTCGGCACAGAGTTGCTGCTCGGGCAAACATTTTTCTGTATTATGATGTATTATATGGGTGATTGACAATGTGTCTATCAAAGACAAAAAAAAAAATTCTGCATCTAGGGCAATATTTGGATCGTTTAGACCAAAGGATATCAAAGAAATGTATCACCTTCCTAACCCACAAAATATTTATAACAAATAGTTTATCAAAGAATTCGTTGCAAACAATGAAAATCAATCAGAACCAATAAGAGAATGGAGAAGGGCTCCTGAAAAACACAGGCATGAGGCATCAGGTATGTACTTCGTGGAGTCTCTCTTTCCTCCATATTTGTATGCCCCAACTATGATGTGTAGATTATTTGGTAATGATAATTTGGCCAGGTTTTCCATTCAAATGGTTCTATTGATACATGTTGCTATTAATTCTCAGATAATGGATTGGGCTGTTATCTTGTCTGATAGGATAGCCAATAGAATTCTTGAGTACAGGAAAGAAAAAAACTCATGAAATTCCACTTCTTTTTACTTTTGTGCTTACATCCTAGATGCCTTGTGTTTCAATTCAGAATTTCCCCTATTAGGATGGAAATGGACTCCTAAAGAACCTGTCCTGATTCATATATATCATAAGTTCATATGGAAGGGGTATTTCAGAAGTCATGTTTACAGAGTTTGCCATGGTTTTCTTATTTCGATTTACCAAATCATTTTTGGCTGATTCCCTCCTAGACTTTCTGATAAAGCTAGAGTTCATTTTTCCTCTATTGGAGATTGGTTCGAGGAAGAAAAATTCACTTATCTCAGAATTTTTGGAAGTACTGTAGAGCCACACATCCTTCCTTTATATGTTCCAGACAAACTATTAGCACGGGAAATTTCTTATTAGAAGACAATAGAAGGTATGTCTAGGACTTTAAAGAACAGCAAAAAGCTCATCTGGCCTACTTTTCCTTTCAAATGTGGTGACTATACCCTCAGCAATTTTGTCCATGCTGAAAAAGAAGTTGCTAAGTTAACTGATCTTAAACTTTCAACAATTCCTGGAAGGCAATATGATCCCAGGAAGGTGGCGTGTGATTTTACTACCTCTGTTTCAATTGCTCGGTTCGAACATGAACGAGATGTCTTATTTATTTCTGTAGAAAAAATGTCTCAAATTTTTGATTTGGCCAAGTCCAAACTTCAGCTTGAAGAAATGAATAAATTTTTATTATTTAGAAGTAAAAGGCTACTCAGAGTTCCTCTGGATCAGTTGAGGATTTCTACATAGGGATGTGAAGCACAACAAAAGGTTACAGGAAGTACATCCGAAAAGGAAGTAATAGGAGCTAATCCTGTTTTGGAGAAGAAAGATGATAGCAACAAAGCTGACACTGAAAAATAAGAAACTGCTACTAAAATTGATGTACAACAGTCTTCGGCTCAAGCAGGAAAAGAGAGCACACGTACTGATGCCCATGTGCATATTGAGAAAGGAAGCATCGAGAGTAAAAATACTAAACAGACACTTAAAAATGATAGTTCAGGTTCTCAACTTGGAGGACAAGAAGCTACTGAACTTATTGTTTCTCCTTATTTGTTGAGCCAATATGAACAATTTTCCCAGCAAATAGGACAACAAAAAATTTCCCAAGTTGATGATCTAAAAGACCAAGATGTAGAAATCATGCCTGAAAACCCCACTAGTGAGATTATGTTAAAGATATAAGAAATTCCTCCTTTGGATATATTTTATAGTCCCAAACATAGGGCTATGGTGAGAAAATAGAGAAAAAGGAGGAGAACCGATCAAGATGCACTTTTGGCATCATAGGGGGAATTTATGAATATTGTTTATAAGAATGCTGAGGTGAATCAATCTTAGGATCTCACCAAATTATCTCAGTATGCAGGTGCCTATAGTGCTGCCACTATAGATAAAGCCTCTGAAGTTACACAGTTGATGAATCAAAAGGATGTACAAATTACCATTTTTGAGGAACAAGTTGCAGAAAACCAACAAAAGATCATTCAGTTGGAACAACGATTACAGGATCAAGAGCTCAAGACTAAACAATTAGAAGAGCAGCTGTCTATTGAAAAAGAGAAGATTGATCAGCAGACCCTAGAAAAGCAACATCAGCTAAATCAAGAAATTGCAAAATTACAAGCTCTTCTACAAAATGAGCAGACTCTGAAGATTAAACAAGAAAATATTTTTCAATCTAAATTCGACAAGTTCAAGAATTATCCCACTCTGGATCAATTCAAAAATGAAGCTTTGGAGACAAACAAATTATTGTCTCAAAAATTAAATGAATTTTGTCTAAAGATTATAGAAGCAGAGCCTTTATGTGAGCTAACATATTCCTTGATAGATGGAGTCACTCTTAAGATTGAATTAGATGAAGCTGAAAAAAATATCACCGATTTTCTTTTATGGCAAGACACAGAATCAGGGAGAAAAGTAGATCTTCCCAAAATTATGGAGAGACATAAAGAAATTGTTTTTGCAGAATGGGAACATCGCTTGATCAAAGCAGAAAGGGCCACATCCAGAGCTAAGGGAATAATGAATAATGTAACACAGATGGTAAATGATAACTTATATGCAATCAATTTAATTGCAGATTGTAGTCCTTGCCAATTACCCAAAGTAAGAGAAACTGATCTTAGATGGAAAAAAGAGATCATTAATAAGAATCAACAAATTGGCCAATTACAAGGAATATCATGGGATTCAATGTGGACTTATCTCATCAAGCCACATAGTCAACAGAAAACAATTAAATTTCTCTCAAATGCCATTGATTGCATCATTCTCAAGTTCTCTGATGCCACATACACAGGACGGTTACACTCAAAGCTTAGTCATCCTGAAGAAGTAAAGGATATGCTCAAAAACTGCCACCTTCGCACATCAACCACAACAGATGATTAATGAGTCAGTTTTCATCAAGCTCGCATTTCTGTTTCAGACATATATTTTTTTTATTTAGATAGATTGCAGGAATAATTTTAGTTATTTTTTGTTGTTAAGTACCTATTTAAACCCCTTTCATGCATTTAGAAAGGGGTCTTGAATTTGTAATATTTTGACTTGGAGATTACATTTCTATACTCCATTGACTCTATATTTTTATGAAGGATCACATCTGGTGATTCTCTGCGAAATTATCTTTAAGAATTGCATTTATGTATCTTGGAGTTGATTTTACATTGAAGTTGCTGGATTTGAATATCGGATTGCATTGGAAAGTATCGAGATGGATATGGTATTTCTATCTATTCACTGTTAGTTTCTTTTGTTATGTGATATTCTCTTTTAAATTGCTATCGTTTATGTGTACTTGTTTCACAATTTTTCTTTATACATATCATTTCTGAGTGTGTTAGAAATATTTATCTTTTATAGTATATGCAAGCGATATATTATGATGAATGCAATATGTTATTACAACTCTGTTTAATTTCTTAAATAGAGTTATCTTTATTTGTTATTGCACATTTAAATTAAGCTGTAATACATTTTCATGGTTATTGGTTAATTGAAACAATTTAAAGTTGTATTCACATTTGATGCCCGGGTTAATTTAGAGTTATTTCATCAGTATTTAAATTAGATTAGATAGTTTTATTTTAGTCATTTAGTCCCATTTTCCCCCATCCAATCATTATATTACCAACCCATTTAAATTACTAGGAAACTGGTCCTATAAATCTAGTCGGAGCCACCACACCAAATGGAAAAGGAGTTGTCCTAAGGTCTTGACCGGGTGGTTATCCCTTGATATTTGAAGCAATGATTTTTGAGGCTTCAACATTTTTGGCGCTAGAAGGAGGGCCATAAGCTATGAATGGAAGATAAATCTAAATCCGAAAGCCATTCTAAGAGCACATCACCCTCATCACCTTCAATTTCTTCCACATCACAAATCAGAAAAGAAGAAATTGAGAAAAGTATTCAAACACCCACTACCAAAGTTTTAGATCAATCAGATAATCCAACTCCTGAATCCCCTGAAGTCGAAGCTTTAGTTCATAAACTTCAAGGATTCTCGTTATCATTAGAAGAATCAGAATTATCTGAAGGTAGTTTCACCTCGTAGTTTGTTTCTTCTAGACCTCTTACTAGGTCACAGAGTGAAAAACTTGGAATTTCCCCCAAGGAATTTCTGATACCTAGTAGAGTCAAAACAAGAAAAACTCCATCGGAAACAGAAAGTGGTACTAGTTCTTCATCACATGTTCAATCATCTGTTTCCCAAGCTCCAAATCAGGAAAGTGTAATAGTCTCATTTTCATCTGCTCAAACTACATCTGCTCAATCTTCATCTCCTTAGATTACATCTGCTCAATCTTGATCTCCTCAAACTACATTTGTTCAAGCATTAATTGTTTCTTTTGGTACTTCAACTGTTACTACTCATATACCAGTTATCACTTCTAGTTCATCTACCATCATTACAAGAATGGCAAAAAGACCATGGACCAAACCAGGAGCTATGAATATGGTTGCACCTTTGGATGATCTACGTGATCATCCTGAAAAATGGCTCCCAAATTTTAGTCCAAATACTGGTATACAAGCGGAAGAACATATCAATAACTTTATGCTTGCTATAAATTTAAATCAAGTAGTGCATGAAGATGTTGTAGTCTGATTATTTCCCTATAATTTGCAAGGAATAGTAGGATCCTGGTACTTTTCCTTACCTTCTAATTCTATCACAAATTGGGATATGTTTGAAGAGAAATTTTTAACTAAATACGGAGATGATAGATCACTTGATACCCTAATTAATGATCTCTCTAATTTAAAGAGTCAACCCAAGGAACCCATTAAAGATTTTAATTCTCAATTCAATAAACTCTTGAATAATATCCCTACAACATCTAAGCCTAGTGAACAGGTTAGAATTGAATGGTACATTAATGCTTCACCCTCAAACATAGTGATTTTTGTAGATAGAGCTGCAAAACCGACTTTAGCTAAGAATATGAAAGAAGCTATTTCAGTTGAAAAACAAATGATTTCTCTAGATAAGAAAAATGCTATTGAGGAAAGGAAATCAAAGAAAGTCACTTTTAAAGATGATTCCATGAAAAAGACACCAAGAGACCCATATGACATGGAAGGTTTACAAAAAGTCCTTAAAACCATGTCTAATGAGATGGTTGAAATCAAAAAACAAGTAGTAGAGACTTCTACAAAGAGACCATTTAGAAATTTCAAGAGAAATCAAGCTGAATCAAAACCTCCAGATTGAATCTCTAATGAAAAATTAGAAGATGAAGAAGAAGAAGAAACTACTCTAATGTCAGATGAAGAAGATGAAAGGGAAGAAGTAGCTGAACTAAATGGAATGTGGAATTTCATTCTCCCAAATTCAAATAGTGAGATGGAACAGGAAGCTATGCCTGTGAGTACACGGAGCAAATCTACATCAGAACCTGTTCAAACTGTTCTAAAGAAGAAAACTAGAACTCTGAGTACTAAATACAAAATCCCTCCAAAAAGAGCTTCTCCCTTACCCACTTAGAATCAACCATAATCTCCCAATCCTCCCACATCATCATCCAAAACTCTGGTGGTATCAGATACGATGGATTATAATATCATTGAGGACATGAAAAATACTAGAGTGAACATTTCATTACATGAACTCAACAAACTTAAACATTAACAAAAGATGCTATTAAAAGAGTTAAATGCTACACCTATTGCTCCTCTACCAAGTGGTGTAGTAGCTAAAGAAGCTAAAGGGACTGATAAGCCACCAGAAAAAGTAGATGCAAATGATACTGTTCTTATTGGAGAAAGATCAAATTCTCAGACACCTCCATTTATGTTGACTTATGAAATCTACAATAAGAATTTGCATAATTTTTTAATTGATTCTGGAGCATCCTCTAATATAATGCCTTCTTCAGTCTATGCTAAATTGAATATTGAACCACATAATTCTGATGTTCATATTGTACAATTGGATCACTCTAAAGTTCAAGTTGTTGGAGAAATAAATTCAGTTACTATCAGACTGGCTTTTGATCCTAGGATTGTCCAAAGAATTGATATTCTAATTGCAAATATTCTAGAATTCTATGGGTTGGTCTTAAGCAGAGACTGGTCTGCGAAACTTAATGGTTATATCTCCACCGATTATTCACATATGTGGCTTCCCTACAAAGGGAAATCCAATCAAATCAAATTCGAACGAGAAAAACATATGATGCACACTGTAACTGAATTTGAACAACCTAATGAACCTGTAGCTTTCAACAATAATATTCTTGGAGGTTATTCTGTTGACTCTTTTCTTGGAAATTTTACTGCACCACAATTACCATTCTCTATAAATACTTTTTTTTCTCAAATTGAAAATTTGTGGTAATCTGATTCTTCTAGAATTATAAATATTTATGATTCTTTTATAGATAAACCTATTGATAGAACTTTATTTTGGTCATTATATTTTGATGGATCAAAATCTAGTGATGGAGCAGGAGCAGGATGGATCCTAATTAATCCATAAGGAGAGAAAACCATATTATCATGTAGATTAGAATTTGAGTGCACTAATAATACTGTTGAATATGAAGCCTTGATTGAAGGGATTTATAAGGACATAGGGTTAAATGTAAACTAATTGAAAGTATATGGAGATTCTGAAATTGTCATAAGAAAAGTAAGGAATACCATCCATTGTCTTTCAAGACATCTCAAACATTATCAAACCCTAGTACATGACCTTACCACTCAATTTCTGACATTCAATATCTCTTCTATTCCTAGAAATCAAAACACATCAGCGGACTTGTTAGCTAATGTTGCGTCCAAACTCCTTCCTGCTGAAGATTGCAGTCCTGATAGATTTTCAGTAGAGTTGATTTTTCGCCCATCTCTCCCAGACAATATTACTAACTGGAGATTATTCTACCATGATCAATATATTTTGAATTTATTAACTTCTGAGAAATCATATGATGAACAAATTGTTGATGAATATGATCATGATCTGCAAATTACTTCAAGAAATAATGAAAATATGATTCCTAAATCTGTTTTTAAACTTGAGGATATTTATGATATTAAAGACAGATTCAAGAAATTTACTAATGATAAAATTCAAAGTTCAACTTTGAATTTTGAATTAGTCAATCTTGGCTCTAATTCTAAACCTCATAATGTTAATCTAGGTCTCAATTTAACTCCAGAAGAAAGATCTTCTTTTATTAAACTTCTGAGTAGATATAAAAATGTCTTCGCTTGGAGTTATGAAGAGTTAAAGACTTATGATACTTCTATAATTCAACACACAATTCTAATGCTATCTGATGTTAAGCTTGTTCAACAGAAGTTAAGAAAGATTCATCCAAATCTTGAGGATCAAATAAGAACAAAACTCAATAAACTTTTGAAAGCCAAAATAATTTTTCCTGTAAGGCATTCCAATTGGGTTTCTAACATGGTACCTGTCAGGAAGAAAAATGGCGATATCAGAATCTGTATTAATTTCAGGAATTTAAACAAGGCATGTCAAAAATACAATTTCCCATTGCCAACTATGGAGAAAATTCTCCAAAAGGTAGTTGGTTATGAACTCATGTCCTTCCTTGATGGATTTTCACGGTATAATAAAATTCTAGTACATCCAGATGATAGGTTGAAAACCACTTTCAGAACCAAAAGGGGAACCTATGCCTATCAGAAAATGCCTTTTGGTTTAGTAAATGCAGGAGCTACTTTCTAGAGAGCTATGGACATAGAATTTAAGGGTCTGATTAATAGATCAGTTTTTATTTATCCTGATGACATAACAGTTTATTCAAAGAAGAGATCCAATCATCTACAAGATTTGAAATAAATATTTGAAACATGTAGAAGATTTGGTATTTCATTAAACCCAAAGAAATCCTTCTTTGCTCTCAATCAAGGAAAACTCTTAGGGTTTGTTGTGTCAAAAGATGGTATATATATCAATCCTGACAGAGTTAAAGAAATTTTTGATATTTCTTTACCTCACAATAAAAATTTCATGCAATCATTTCTAGGTCAGATTAATTTTGTAAAAATATTTATTCCAAATTTTTCTCTAATTGTTTTACCTACGTAGAATATGATTAGGAAAAATTTAGTATTCAAATGGGGATATAAAGAAAAAGAAGTCTTTGATGCAATCAAGAAGGCAATCATCGATGCACCTGCATTGAATACTCCCAATTTTTCCAAAGATTTTATTCTGTATGCTTTGGCAACAGAAACATCTTATGTTGTTGTTTTAACACAGCTCAATGATCAACAAATCGAAGCACCGATTTCTTTCTTTAGCTAAAATCTGCAAGGAGCTAAGCTGAATTATTCTGATGTTGAAAAACAAGTTTTCGTTGTATTTAAGTCAATCAAACATTTTAGGTCTTTTATCTTAAAAACACACAAAGGTTATTGTTCCTTTATCTACAGTAAGACAATTACTAATTCAAAGAGAAGTAGGAGAAAAAAGGGCTAATCGGGTGACAGATTTGCAAGAATATGGTATTGATATTAAACCAGAAAAGACTGTTAGAGGACAAGGTTTTTGTAGATTATTGGCAGGAGCTCATAATATACCAAAAAATCAAGATCCAGAGAATGTTGTTCAAGTAAGTCAGATAAGTGTTACAGATTCTGAATCTCAGTATGATGATATGATATTTTACTTGAAAAATGGGTATGCTCGTTCAAATCTTAGCTATAAGAATAAATGTTCTTTAATATTGAAGGCTACTAAATATGAAATCATTGATGATTTGTTATTCAGAAATAATTATGATTCAATCCTATTAATGTCTTAAAAAAACTGAAGAAAAAAAAGTATTGCAGGAATTACATGATGGACCAGCTGGAGGTCATTTTGGAGGTGATACCACAACCCACAAAATTATCCATGCTGGGTATTATTGGCCTACCCTTTTTAAAGATACACATGATTATGTGAGAAAATGAAGAATTTTCCAAACTGCTAGTGGAAGACAGAGGAATCCATCTTTTCCTTTGCAGCCAGTAAACATTGAACAACCATTTGAGCAATGGGGGCTTGATATTATTAGTGAGATAGTTCCTCATTCTTCCAAACAACACAAGTACATCCTCACAGCAACAGATTACTTCACAAAATGGGTAGAAGCAATTCCTCTAAAGGTAGCCAACTCTGATGCAATTATTGATTTCATCGATCAATTCATCATTACCAGGTTTGGTGTACCTAATGCTCTGGTCTTTGATAATGCATCTTATTTTTCTGGTAATACTATGATGGAATTTGCTATTAAAAGAGGTTTTAAATTGAAATATTCAGCAAATTATTATCCACAAGGTAGTGGTTTAGCTGAATCCACTAACAAAAATCTCATCAAAATCATTAAAAGAACTATTGATCAAAATCAAAAGAATTGGCACAAGTCTTTAATCTTTGCATTATGGGTTGATCGTATTTCTCTTAAAGCTTCTATTGTAACTTCACCTTTCAATTTAGTTTATGGTAAAGAAGCTGTGATACCATCAAATCTAGCTCTTCCATCATTAGCCCTAGTGCAATTCATTGAAGAAAATCCTTCCTCATCCATTTAGTTGAGATTTGATCAAATCCTTAAATTAGAAGAAGACAAAAAAAGCAAAAGATATTCATGAAAAACATCAACAACTTGTAAAATCTTCTTTTGATTCAAGTTCCACCGGCTCAAAAAAATTTTCAATTGGTGATCTTGTTCTGAAATGGGATAAAGCACATGAAGAAAAAAGTAAACATACCAAATTTCAGAAAATGTGGCTTGGACCATTTCAGATTGCTGAAAATATAGGCTCATATACATTCATACTTCAAAATTTAATATCTTCCTATAAAAGGGCTTGTTTTAAAGAAATTATTTTCATAAGGAGGTAACCCCTTGTTACTTGTACATATTCCTTTCTACAATTTTATTTATTTTTATAAATAAAGGTTGTAAATAGTCTTTAATTGACTTTTTACTATTAGAAAATTGTCTTGGAAAGAATGTTATAAATACTTATTTTGTGTAAATAAGAATTTTCAAGGAAATGATTACATTTTGGATAGTTTAAAATAAAATGTTAAACTTTGAAAATTTGTTTAAAACATTTTCTTGATATTTTGAAACCTTGAGGAAAATGTAAATCATTATAAGTTTCTTAAGCAGAGAGAGGTTATCTTTAAAAAGTAAAAACTTTTTCAAGCTTTAGTAAACAAAAAACTCTGAAAATTGTCATCCATTTATTCTTAACGATAAAACTATTTCACCCCATCCATTTTGATTGTGATTTTTTAGAATGTAATTATAGGAAATTATATGACAAAATTTAGGAGATAAAAGGTCTCATCACAAGCCTACTTACCATGATCATAAGAAGTAATAAAACTAACATTACCAATACTACATACCAAAACAGGGTAATGACTTATAAAAGTAAGACAAGGGGTCTCATCACGAGCCAGCTTGTTCAGTTTAATTACAACTAGTGAATGACATTGTTAATAACTGGCTACCAAACCAGAACAATGGCTCTTAAATTTAAAAACTAAATAAAATACAGAAAACATAAGATAATATATCTTATGAATTTATTTTTAAGGAGTCATAATCTTAGTTGGATGGGATAATGGATAGTTAATGGTTAAAAGGTAACCCTGTCGAGACTATGAACGTTTGCTCGCAACAGAGGCGATGCCTGTGACAATAGAGTATATTACAAAAGCTAAAATTGAAGAAATCCATTTACTTTATTACTATCAACCATTCAAAGCTTGAGATAACTCAAAAAATGTTTTTATCTTTAAGGAATTAGAAAGACACTGTAAGTGACTTTTATTCTTTTTCACAGTTAGATTTTATTTGAATTATCTTAAGATAAGTTTTTATTATCTTTAGAAATTTTTACTTACTAAAAATATAGTGTTCATTTCATTTTTTCAGAGATAACTGTTTCTTCCTGTGAATCGGCAATTTTTGTATTGTACAACAACCCTCCCCATTTTTAAATTTTAGAGTAAATCCCATTTAAAAATAGGTCCCCTTTTTATATCTTTATTCCTAAATAGAAATAAAAAAATCATTGATAAAAGGATACATATCACATTCTTATTCACAAAGTGTACAACCTTTAATAACTTTCCGATCCGATGAGTTATAAGGCCTTTTAATCATATCAAACACATTATAAAGCCTTTATACTTAATAATAATTAAAATGAATAGTAATCGCAATCGGAAACTCAGAAATTTCTTTAAAAGATTTGTTTTTGCTTTGTAAAGTTCCGATGCGATCGCGCTCAATCTCAATCGCGTTTCAAATAAGTTTAAAGTGTTGTATCTCTTGTATATATTTCCGATGCGATGTGATTCATCACAATCGCATTTCATAAGAAATTTAAACATTGCATTCTTCTATTTTAAAACTTCGATGCGACGGATCATATCTCATCACAATTGCATTTTTGGAGAAAGTATTAAATGGTTCATTTCATTTTAAAACTTCGATGCGATCTTCGCAATAGGGATTTGGTATAGCTCTTGTTTCAATTCCCTTTTAAAACAAATTGCGATACGATTGTGACTTAAATATCGATTTATTATGATTCATCGTGTTTCATTGTTTTAAAGGGAAATATATCTATACTTATTTTGAAAATACGCGAAATCTCCAATTGTACGATAACATTAAACTCACGAATCAAACGAATAACAATGATTCATTTTTTTATTGAATGCATGAGTGTGACCCCCTAGAGGGCATTTAAGTTTTAAAACCATAGAAATAATAAATACAAATCAATGAATAAACCCTTTTCATAGTTGCTTTTCATTATTATGTTTTTACTTTGGCTGAAAGCTTCTCCTTGTCGCAGAGAAATAGAACATTCAATTTTTCTATTTGTAAAGCAAGATAAATACTCCCAAACACTGAAATGTCAAAGCGATTCAGAAAATATAAAGCTATCGTTGCTGCAAAAGCCCCTGTGATTATAATGCTGCCTAAAGAGAAACCAATGAAACTTAAGCTGGTTATAGACACCTCCTGCCAGGGACTTGGGAAAATGTCATGGGAAAATGTTTACAATCTATTGGAAAAGGAAAACCCTAGAGTTGTGGAAGCTAAAGCCACATTTCCTGACGAAGCCGACTCAGATTCAGATTCTGAAAGTCCTCTTGGTTCATTGGAAAACTCATTTCTGCACACATTTGCTACTCGGGAAAACATTTTCTCGTATTATGATGTTATTAGATGGGTGATTGACAATGTGTCTATAAAAGATAGAAATTTTGTTTCTGCATCTAGGGAAATCTTCGGATTGTTCAGACCAGAGGATATCAAGGCAATGTACCACCTTCCTGACCCACAAAAGAGTTATAACAAAGATTTTATCAAAGAATTCACTGCAAACAATGAAAATCAGTTAGAACCAATCAGAGAATGGAGAAGGGCTCCTGAAAAAAACAGGCATGAGGCATCACGTATGTAATCCATGGAGTATCTCTTGCCTCCATATTGTTATGTCACGGCTATGATGTGTAGATTATTTGGTAATGATAATTCAGCCAGGTTTTCCATTCAAATGGTTCTGTTGATACATGCTGCTATTAATTCTGAGATAATGGATTGGGCTGTTATCTTGTCTAATAGGATAGCCAATAGAATTCTTGAGTCATGAAAGACAAAAACTCAGGAAATTCCACTTCTTTTTACTTTTTTGCTTACATCCTAGATGCCCTTTGTTTCAATTCAGAATTTCCCTTATTAGGATGGAAATGGAATCCTAAAGAACCTATCTCGATTCATATATTTCATAAGTTCTTATGGAAGGGGTATTTCAGAAGTCATGTTTACAGAGTTTGCCATGGTTTTCTTATTCTGATTTACCAAATCATTTTTGGCTGATTCCCTCCTCGACTTTCCAATAAAGCTAGAGTTGATTTTTCCTCTATTGGAGATTGGTTAGGGGAAGAAAAATTCACTTATGTCAGAATTTTTGGAAGTATTGTAGAGCCACACATCCTTCCTTTATATGTTCCAAAAAAACTGTTAGCACAGGAAATTTCTTATCAACTGATAGTAGAAGGTATGTCTAGGACTTTAAAGAACAACAAAAAGCTCATGTGGCCTACTTTTCCTTTCAAATGTGGTGACTATACTCTCATGAATTTTGTCCATGCTGAAAAAGAAGTTGCTAAGTTAATGGATCTTAAACTTTCAATAATTCCTGGAAGGAAATATGATCCCAGGAAGGTGGCATATGATTTTACTACCTCTATTTCAATTGCTCGATTCGAACATGAACCAGATGTCTTTGATGATTTATTTATTTCTGTAGAAAAAATTTCTCAAATTTTTTATTTGGCCAACTCCAAACTTCAGCCTGAAGAAATGAATAAATTTTTATTATTTAGAAGTCAGAGGCTACTCAGAGTTCCTCTGGATCAGTTGAGGATTTCTACACAGAGATGTGAAGCACAACAGAAGGATACAGGAAGTACATCCAGCAAGGAAGTAATAGGAGCTAATCCTTTTTTGGAGAAGAAATATGATAGTAGCAAAGCTGAGACTAGAAAATTAGAAATTGCTGCTAAAATTGATGTACAACAGTCTTCGGCTCAAGCAGGAAGAGATAGCACAGGTACTGATGCCCATGTGCATATTAAGAAAGGAAGCACAGAGAGAAAAAATACTGAACAGACACTTAAAAATGAGAGTGCAGGTTCTCAACTTGGAGGAAAAGAAGCTACTGAACTTATTGTTTCTCCTCATTTGCTGAGCTAATATAAACAATTTGCCCAGCAAATAGGACAAAAAAACATTTCCCAAGTTGATGATCCAAAAGACCAGGATGTAGAAATCATCCCTGAAAACCCCACTGGTGATATTATGTTAAAGATAGAAGAAATTCCTCCTTTGGATAAATTTTATAGTCCCAAACATAGGGTTGTGGTGAGAAAATAGATGAAAATGAGGAGAACTGATCAAGATGCATTGTTGGCATCACAGGGGGAATTTATGAATATTATTTATAAGAATGTTGAGGTGAATCCATCTAAGGATATCACCAAATGGTCTCAGTATGAAGGTGCCTATAGTGTTGCCACTATAGATAAAGCCTCCGAAGTTACACAGTTGATGAAACAAAAGGATGTACAAATTGCCATTTTTGAGGAACAAGTTGCAGAAAAACAACAAAAAATCATTCAGTTGGAACAGAGATTACAAGATGAAGAGCTCAAGACTAAACAATTAGAAGAGCAATTGTTTGTTGAAAAAGAGAAGATTGATCAGCAGATCCTAGAAAAGCAACAACAGCTAAATCAAAAAATTGCAAAATTATAAGCTCTTCCACAAAATGAGCAGACTCTGAAGATTGAACAAGAAAAGATGTTTCAATCTAAATTGGACAAGTTCAAGAATTATCTCACTCTGGATCAATTCAAAAATGAAGCTTTAGAGACAAACAAATTATTGTCTCAACAATTAAATGAATTTTTTCTAAAGATTATAGAAGCAGAGTCTTTATGTGAGCTAACATCTTCCCTGATAGATGAAGGAGTCACTCTTAACATTGAATTTGATGAAGCTGAAGAAAAGATCTTCGATTTTCTTTTATGGCAGGACTTAGAATCAGGGATTAAAGCAGATCTTCCAAAAATTATGGAGAGACATAAAGAAATTGTTTTTGCATAATGGGAACATCGCTTGATCAAAGCATAAAGGGCCACATCCAGAGCTAAGGGAATAATGAAAAATGCAACACTGATGGTAAATGATAACTTATATGCAATCAATTTAATTGCATATTGTATTCCCGGCCAATTACCCAAAGTAAAAGAAACTGATCTTAGATGGAAACAAGAGATCATTAATAAAAATCAGCAAATTGGCCAATTACAAGGAATATCATGGGATTCAATGTGGACTTATCTCATCAAGCCACATAGTCAATAGAAAGCAATTAAACTTCTCTCAAATTCCATTGATTACATCATTCCCGAGTTCTTCGATGCCACATACATAGGACGGTTACACTCAAAGCTTAGTCATCCTGAAGAAGTAAAGGATATGCTCAAAATCTCCCACCTTCGCACGTAAACCACAACAGATGATCAATGAGTCGGTTTTCATCAAGCTCGCATTTCTGTTTCAGATATTTTTTTTTATTTAGATAGATTGTAGGAATAATTTTAGTTTTTTTTTTTTGTTAAGTTTAAAGTGCCTATTTAAATCCCTTTCATGCATTTAGAAATGGGTCCTGAATTTGTAATATTTTGACTTGGATATTACATTTTTGTACTCCATTGACTCCTATATTTTTATGAAGGATCACATCTGGTGATTCTCTGAGAAATTATTTTTAAGAATTGCATTTCTATATCTTGGAGTTGATATTGAAGTTGCTAGATTTGAATATCAAATTGCATTGGAAAGTATCATGATGGATATGGTATTTCTATCTATTCACTGTTAGTTTCTTTTGTTATGTGATATTCTCTTTTAAATTGCTATCGTTTATGTGTACTTGTTTCACAATATTTCTTTATACATATCATTTTTGGGTGTGTTAGAAATATTTATCTTTTATAGTTGATGCAAGCGATATATTATGATGAATGCAATATGTTATTAAAAATCTGTTTAATTTCTTAAACAGAGTTATCTTTATTTGTTACTGCACATTTCAATTAAGTTGTAATACATTTTCATGGTTATTGGTTAATTGAAACAATTTAAATTTGTATTCACATTTGATGCCCTGGTTAATTTTAGAGTTATTTCATCAGTATTTAAATTAGATTAGATAGTTTTATTTTAGTCATTTAGTCCCATTTTCCCCCATCCAATCATTCCATTACCAACCCATTTAAATTACTAGGAAACTGGTCCTATAAATCCAGTCAGAGCCACCACACCAAACGGAAAAGGAGCTGTCCTAAGGTCCCGACTGGGTGGTTATCGCCCGATGTTTGAAGCAGCGATTTTTGAGGCTTCAACAAAATGTTATTTACCCTATCCTGTAGTTACAGGAATTTCTAGGTAGTGACGGGCTCAGGGGATGAAAATTTGGCACAAATATTTGAGCTATAGGCGGAAAGTTTTTTGATTTTTCCTAAGCCGCTACCTTTCCAAGGTTGGCCGATGACTCTATGGTTTAGAGCCACTCCCTTTCCCTTACAAGCTCGCTGCTCAGCCTCAAAGGGGATAAATATCAGTTGCCCCTTAGGGAACATGACCCTGGGAGGTTGTATCACCCCCTAGGGATGTCAATAATGTAGTGTAAAGTGTGTTTTTGGTGTTTTCACTGATTCCACTTCCTTAAGTTCATATAGAAGGTTTAATCTCATATTAGTAGCCTCTCTTCACATGTTTACCCCAGTTGGTCGGTTACTTGGGTAGATGTGGGAAGAGGGTGTTATAGAGTGGTATCAAAGCATGGTTGTGCTATCCTTGGGTTGTGTGTGTTTGTTGTGCATACATGTCAGTTGCATATATGCTCCTCATGATTATGTTGTATGTGCTTGTTGTGTGTGCATGATGGTGGTGTTTAGTTTCCATTCTCTTTGTGTGATTTTTGATACCACAAAGTGGTATCAGAGCATGGTTGCACTCTCCTTGGGTTGTGTGTTGGTCGTGCATATATGTAAATTAAATATATGTTCCTCATGCTTATGTTCCATGTTATTATTTTGTATGCATGATGGTGGTGTTGGTTTCCATTCTCTTTAGGTGATTTTTGGTTTCAGTCTCTTTGTGTGATATTTGATACCAATGGTTCAACCCTTGGACTGGATGGGCGATGTGTTGGTAATGCTTTTATGTCAATTTATTATGTGTTTTAATACCCATTTTGTATGTGTTTTGTGCATCCATGTTGTGTTGACCATTGTGGTAGTGGTGTCACCATGGAAATTCTTATGGTGTTGTTGTCAATATGATGTCATGAATGTATGACTGATTGTGCATTGTTCTCACTTATGTATTGTCTTTTCATGTCTTCTTACATGTTTTTACGTATTGAACATACATTACTTGTTTATGCTAGGTCACATATTGGTCATGCTTGCATGCTTTCCATGTATGCTTTCTTGTGTGAGGTTATAAGTTGACCATGCATTGGTCATTCATGATTGGTTATACATGTCAAGTGGGTGCATATGGTCAATTTTTCATTATTTTGGTTGAGGTTGTTGTGCATACAGTCATTGTATGAAATTAGGCCATCATGATTATTTGGTATGTTATTATGCTAATGTGTTGGATTAGATAGAGTAGGAGATGCATATCATCAAAGTGAATTTATAGCATTGGACCTTGAGGCAAGAGAATATCGTCATACAAGTTGTATTCTTGGCATGTAGGTATGTGATTCATTGTTGTTGTATTAATTAGGGTTAGTTATATGTTTTTCATTCTATTATTACTATGGTTTTGTTTATGCATGTCATTATATTATTACTATGGTTATGTGTATGCATGTCATTCTATTGATGTTATGGTTACATACATGATAAATGCTAGTTAATTAGTGTGATCATATATACATGTGTTGGTTTGACAAGCATGATATTAACTTGGTGATTATGTTATATGGCATTGATGAATATGTTAACTTGTATTTATCTCAATTGATATGTCATACATTGTTGATGAGCATGTTATATGTTAATTTGTTGTTGTGGTATGTTAGTTAGCTTGATGATTAGGTTACATGTTGTTGATCAACGAGGTGAAAGTGGTGTGATCTGCGACATGCTAGGGTGAGCATGGATACTAAAAACACACTAGAAGAAAATTTGCTTGTGAGGTCAGCGTGTGGTATATGGATGTGCAGTTCTAATGTTGTGCATATGTTGTGCATATTGTATATTCCATGATTGTATCTATGGTGATGTGTAATGTTATATATGTAGTATTGTGTACATATGATGTTGTATTCCTGTTGTATATATGATGTTGCATAGGAAGTGCCATGTATAGATGGTTCTAGGTACATGTTGGATATGCAGTGTTGTGTATGTATGGTGTTGTGTACATGTTGAATATGCAGTGTTATGTACATATGGTGTTGTGTGCATGATATACATATAGTGCTATGTGCATTTGGTGTTGTGTACACGATTGTACACATGGTGTTGTGTGCATGTGGTGCTATGTGCAGGTTATACATGTGGTGTTGTGTGTAGGCGGTGTCGTGTACATGTAATTCATGTGGTAATATGTACATATGGTGTCGTGTACATGTTGTGCATGTGGTGCTATGTACATGTGGTATTTTGTACAAATTGTACAAGTGGTGCAGTGTGAATTTGGTGTTGTGTAAATGTTGTGCAGGTGGTATCAAGTACATGTGATGTTGTGCACACATTGTGCAAGTAGTGTGTGTACAGGTGGTACTCTATACATTTTGTGCATATGGTACTGGTATACATGTGGTGTTATGTGCATATTCTACATGGTGTTTTGCAGGCATGCGATACTGTGTATGTGCATGGTGTAGTCGTCGTATCGTGACATATGTACTCATTGTGTTGTACTTTGTTTTTGTATATGTATTGGGTTGTGGTGTACACTGAGTGTGGGTTTATGATTTGTGTGGTGTTTTATGCCTTGTGTGGATGTATGTGGTGTGATGTACATTGCGTGTATGTGTATGCAATTGAAGAGAAGGAATTAGGTGCTTGTCAGGTGTGGGAACCGATCAGCTGTGTGTACAGAAAGAACAAAGGCATAACATTAGGGGATTTTTTAGGTCTAAAATGGGCCTCCCAAGGAAATTATAAAATAATAGTGGAAATAATAAAATAATACTAGATTACATCATCAATTTTTAGAGGGAAAAAAGAAAAAACTACCTTTTCAACTCGTATTTTCAACTTATCTCCCTATGGGTTTACTCAAATTTCAATCAGGAACACTTGTTAGATGCAGAATTTGTTTCCTCATCCAAGAATTACCCATGTTGCATACTTTCGATGGAGCCTGTTACATGAAAAATGAGAAATACATGAAAAATGTGATTGCAATCATGTTTTTTCATGTATTTCTCATTTTTCATATAGCAGAGTCCATTGAAAGTATGCAACATGGGTACTCCTTGGATTAGTAATTAAATTTTGCATCCAACGAGTATTCCCACTCGAAATTTGAGTAAAACCTTTGGGAGATAAGTTGAAAATACAAGTTGAAAAAATGGTTTTATTATTTTATTATTTTTTAATATTTTTACCTTTTTACCCCAAAAATGGTGAACCACCCCCCATGGTTGACATCATCATCTTGTATCCTATTGGTTCTTATAAAAATTATTTTTGTTGTACATTTTCTTAGGAAGCCCATTTTAGACCTCAAAAGTTCTCTAATGGGACTCATTAAAGATAAATATCGATATTTTACTTCAGTTGTATTATGCATGTGATATGTGATTCTGACTCATGATGGTTACATGGAATTTATGATTATGGTTTATCATGATTGCATGTGAATAATGATTTTAATATATGATGGTTGTGTTTTGAGCTAATCATATGTGATATGTGTATACATGATGATTTGATAAAAAAACCAATTTGACTTGTTTTGACAGGAAGTAAACATGATTGCAAGTGTACCTTATTGGCGAGCTATAAATGAGGTATGATTTGAAGTTATTTCAATTTATTTTGAGTCTAATGGAAGTTATGTGCTTGGTACAGGAAGTATGTAAATGTTTATTTTAGTGGTTGAAATTGATTGCAAGAAGTAGCAGCAAAAAACAAAAGGAATTGGAATATGCAACAGTATGTTGGTAAAGAATTTTAGGAGCAAGGTCATTTTGGGACACTGTTACCCAATAGTGTCCATTGATTTCCATGAGTATGCTATGATGGGTATAGTGGTTTTGAGGCAGGTATATGCCTTGGTTTTTATATGTTCCTATGCGAGGAAAACTTGCCAAGGGATGGACTGCCCGAGATGAGGGTGCCAACAGAACTTGGAAGGTGAGTGACTGCATGAAAGGGGTGATCGGATTGCCCGAGGGACTTTGTAGCATATAAGGGAAGGTCAAGATGGATTTTTTTTTTTGTCCAGACGGAATCATATGCACATTAATATTGTGTCATGGAAAAATCAACTATTAAATGCTCACTAAGAGGACAGGTGGCACAGGATTGTAATTGGACATTGGATGTAGCGTTGACTTTGACAGTGGATTCTAGACTTCCTGGAAAGGAGGTGAATCCTCGTATTAATTTGAGGGTGGAGGTGCGAGCCTCTAGATTCCCTTGTTTTTGATACAATGTAATATTCCAAAATGGAAAAGACAGGAATATAGAACATATGCAACATTCCAAATAAATCAAAATAGTAACATAGAACTAAGATTTTGAAAATGTCAGAAATATGTTGCAACTGAACATCATATTAATACATCATACCCTATGAGTAGAAAAAAATAGAGCAATATCATTATATATAATAGCAAACAAAATTACACAATG
Organism: Pinus albicaulis; assembly: GCA_034641835.2. Lineage (NCBI taxonomy): Eukaryota > Viridiplantae > Streptophyta > Pinopsida > Pinales > Pinaceae > Pinus > Pinus albicaulis. Next base: position 1,092,934,655 of record CM076578.1, read on the forward strand.
CTCTAAAATGAATGCACTCAAGCCATAAGATGGATGAAACACACTAAAGAAACCAAGCACTGGAAATGTTGTGCTACTATTTCTACTGCTGCTGGAAACTACTACTACTGAGGAGAAGAACCATGCGTGGAAGGCTGTTAGAGTGCTCGGAATGATATGCACTTTTAACCATGGATTCTACTCAAAAAAATCAGAGAAACCCATAAATGGTTTGGCCATATTTTAAGTTTGGATTTTCGGTATTTTTTGAGTTGCCCACTGCATTTATGTTGCCTGACTTATGCACTCCCTGGGAATGACTGCTGATATGGGGCTAAAGGAATGATATCTCAGCTGCAACAACACCCAATCAACTCAATAGGTGAAGAGCTAGTTCCCTCACTGGAAAATAATCTCAGAAATTGGAGATCTCTCTCCTCCACTGCTACACCCCTACAACACAACCCAACTCTAAACAAAACTGCATTGTACATGAGATTGAAGCTTTGGAAGCTTCCTGATTGTGGAATTATAGTGCAAAATCCTCCAGAGGTTCTCAATGGAAGAGGTGGGATTCTCGATCAGGAACACCCTATGCTAAACAACGCATGCAATCTTAGCTAAACAAATAAAGAAAGGTATATGTCTAAACAGACCATATATCAAAATATCAAATATACCAAGATGAATAATATGGCTGCCATCCTCTTTATTTTATAAGATATGAGCTTCCAAACCCTAAGCCCCATCCATTAAGGACACTACTTCCTTGCAATGTGTCTCCATCTAAAACTGCCTTGTCCCTCCATTAATGCCCACTCCTCCATGAAAACACTGTGATTTGGTCAAATTTGACCTAGTACACATGTTTTAGCCCTGATTCACACCTTAGGGTGCTTTATTAAGCTAAAAATATTATCCACGTTCACATGAGAAGTGGTTTTATTTTTCATAAAGAGATTTATGGGTCTCCCTGCCCATTTATTCACCTATCTAAGTGACAAAACAAAAATTTAATATTCCCATTAGCTGCAAGACAATTTAGGAATATTATAGTCCTCCCCTCCAAGATGTTTCTTGTCCTCAAGAAATGACAAGGATACTGCAAAATCTCTAATGGATATGGCTCCTCCCAAGAATACAAGTTTGCCTTTGGTGGATAAAACAAATGGCTCTCATCATGAAAAAGTGGGAGATACATGGAAAGAGTTATATATTTTCCATTGACCTTCTTAAGGCATGAGATATGATAAATGTTGGTTGCCTCAACCCCAATGAGAAACTCCAATCTCCATGCTGTCATCCAAAAAAAATGAGCCATCCTTGGTAGCTCATTGAAACAATCACCAGTCCCTTGCTTATGAAATGTGTAGGGGCTGCATGGCTGAAAGTGAGATATAAGATTTTTCAACTTGCAATGTCTCTCTCTCTCCATTTATGATAAATTTGGAGATGTTGATCTTAGGCTGCAATAATATAGTGTTGGGAAAAAAATACCTAGGGGGGGGGGTGAATCGCATTTACCGCATACTCGGTGTACCTTGCCTATTCCTTAAAACCCATACGCTACTTTCCTTTATTAAACTAGCGTATACACGCGGATATCTTTCATGAAACTAGCGTATACACAGATATCTAGTTATGTCATTAGTTCTTTGCTTAAATCATTCCATCATTCATTCATCAGATGTTCAATAAATAGTAAACATGTGCAGTAAGAATATAATAAGCCATCACACATGAACACCAGGATTTTTAGGTGGAAACCCAAGTCGGGAGAAAACCACCGCTGCAGTTGCTCAGCCTTCCATATTTTATTATAGAGAAAACATCTTACAACATATAAAGCCGGGTTGTACTTACCAAATACGTTGCTGTGCACTCCACTGCGTCAAGCATCAGCCTCTCTCGTGGAAGGGAGCTACGACCCCGTGATCTCGTTTACCAGCCTCACCTGGAAGGGAGCTGCAACCCCCTGACTGAAGGCTACAACCTTCAGCACCACCTTGGACCACGTTTCATCAATTTTCACACTGGATCCAACAACTTCAATAGAACACCACTTGCAGGCCACATTTCATCATATTTTCATACTGGACCCTTTCCATATTTTTAAGCACAAACATACGTCACCAACAGATACATATCAACACAGATCAGATAGCAGAAACACAGCAGAACAGATCAGATATTTCATACCCCTTGCTTCAGCAAACCCTAGTTTGCATACGCGCTTTCTCTTCACTGATGTCGCGTATATACGTGCTTCCGTCCACACAAACCAGCGTATACCTCAGTGTATATTTTATTGCGCATACGCGCTTTCTCTTCGCTGAAGCCGCGTATATACGCGCTTCCTCCGCGGCGAAGTAGCATATAGATCTTCAATCATTACAGAGCAGCATACTTCATCAGATCAGATATTCAGTTCAGATCTACCCTTTTGCTTCAGACAGATGTTCGCCTAGATGCTCGCCTCATCACAGATCTAAGCCTTCCATAATCAGATCTAGCAAATACAAGATCAATTCAGATCTAGATCCCCTTCTTCATCATTGGTGCATCATACATTCAGATTTATCATTCAAGTGTAACCCTTTCCATTCAGATATACTTCAGAGAGAAGTATTCATTCAAGCTCAGACATCTTGCACCCACACTCATGATTTGCATAATGAATTTCATCTCTTTATATAGGATTATCCTTTTTCAATACCATGAGCCCCTTTTTCAATACCATGGGCCAAAACAATACCATGAGCCCAAAACTACCTGGACGGGGTCAATTAGGCAGATCATTACCCAATACAATGGGTCAATACCATGGTGGTTACCCTTGGTTTTGCACTTTTTGAGCGCTTTAGCCCATACGCGACTTGGCACGTTCTTTTTCGCGTGCATACGCGACTTCCCCTAGGCCAATCCGCGTATACCTAGAGACATACTCTTTTTCATCATAGAATCTAGCACATGCTGAAATCCTTTCTTCATTGCCTTCTGTACTCACTGTAGATACATCAGATTTCCTTCATCAAGAACATATTCTATCAAGCACAACTTCATCAAGTAAGTTGCCATCTTCTTCATCAAGTGAGTTGCCATTCAATGACAACACTTAGCATCATATTGCTAACTAACATCATATCACATCAGATTTACATCGTTTACCAAGTCCATCAAGTCAAGCATAACTTCATCAGGTGTATTGCCATCAAGGACAACACATGTCAACTATCACATGTCTTCATCTTCATTTAGTGGGTTGCCATCAAGGACAACACTCTGCATCATATTTCCAACAATCTCCCCCTTTGGACTTGATGGCAACCACGATGGTGTTTGGATGGCAACCACGATGGTGTTTGGTTACCACAACAGATAAGTACATTGACACCATGTCACTCTCCCAATTCTTTGACACCATTATCTGCATTCAAACACCATGTCATTCTCCCCCTTTGACATCAAGGGCAAAGGGCGGATCAAAACCAACGGATCAAGACCAACACACTCTCCCCCTTTGACATCAAGGGCAACGGGCGGATCAAAACCAGCATACTCTCCCCCTTTGACATCAAGGGCAATGCGCGGATCAAAACCAACACACTCACCCCTTTTCTCCTCATGTAGAAGAAACATTCTGCAGATCTGATATGTGCTGAAGTGACTAAGCTCCCCCTGAGTTCATGCTGAATCTTCAAACATATTTTCAATGAAGTACATGACTCTATGATCTTCCTATCACCAATGACTCATACTTATATCAAATATCCAACCAAGTGGATTTACATATGAGACTCAAGTACCCAACCAAGTGGGTTTACAAATTTGACTCAGCTACCCAACCAAGTGGGTTTACAAAATTTGACTCAGCTACCCAACCAAGTGGGTTTACAAAATTTGACAAGTCCTTTCATGACTGAATATTACAATTTTACATCATGGGTCTCAACCAGACCTTTTCATCAAAATACAAATATGACTTTTCATAATTAATACCAAAAGACCTCAAGAAAGATCATATATCAGAACCACCATAATGCCAGAAATGCATTATACTCAGCAAAACTAATGCTCCCCCTGAATCTGCACATCCATGCATCCTTTTCATATGACTAAGGCTCCTCCTTAGTTTGTGCATCCTGAACACTTTCACCAACAAATCATCAAGGCATCTTCATCAAAACATTAGAAACAGAAATATGAGAACTGGAACACCACCAGAGATACCCAACAATATCAGAGATACCAAACAGTACTGCAGCTGTGCTGAAAAGAGCTGAATCCAAGCAAAAATTGTCATCAATGAGACATACGCGGTTTTCTGTGCAGGAACTAGCATGTATACGCGACTGTGTTTCAGTAAACCCGCGTATCCCAAGCCATGTTCTAAATTTCAATCTGATCTGATTCTCTGTGAGAAAAAAGGGCAGTGTTCAGCTTCTTTTGAATGCTTCTCTGGACTACAAATAGATAGAACAGTACAGTTGTGTCTTCAAGCGTCATCCAACAGTTGTAGCATAAGCACATTATTAACCAAGCCTTCATATTCCGTGCAGCATCAATACATTCTTTCCAAGAGAAATTATCATACCAGAACAGCATCTTCAGATATGTGTCAAGCAATCATCCATGTGGTCCAAAATCACCATGATCTTCAAGATTAAATATGAAGTAACATATGTAGGCAAAATATCTCAACCATAGTAACAAACTCTGCATGATCTCTTCTTATTTCTGAATCAATCGACATCCAACTCATCCATGTGTGAACACAGAGGATACTTATCAGCAACCAGGGCTCAAAAACTCATCATGTACCAAGTCATCATCATTTGAGCATAAGTATCACAAAAACCCAAAGAATAAGCAGTCATATTGCCAACAATGCAATCATTAGTATTCAACCTGCTGCTCCCCCTAAACCAGTGCTCCTTCTTAACTTATGCAATCTGAAACACCTTCAACAGCCAGTAATCAGCAAAAATCTCTGCATGATCTGAAATATAAGACTTTCATCTCACCAATGAATGCTCTTCATCATAAAGCAACCAGGCTTCATCCATAATGTTCAACACAAGAACCCATTTATTATGAGTATAACCAGAATAATGCTATCAGTGCAATCATCAGCAGTCAGACTAATGCTCCCCCTGGACCTCTGCTCCAGATCTTTAGTTATCAGATAAATTCTTTTATCATTAGTGCATACGCGTCTGAGTCTGATGAAACTCGCGTGTATACGCGACTTTGGTTCATATAACCCGCGTATGGAAAGTGAAGCATATAAAAATTTCATCTTCCTTCATTTCCTCCTGAGCTTGTACCTCCTGTACCTGTCCTTTCCACATCAGATGTGCTGTCAGAAATTCATATAACCAAAGTAATCAAATCAACCATGAGAGTCATCATGCATTGCTCCCCCTGTGACGATACATTACTAAATCTCATAATGTATCTCACATCATTCCTGCAGTCAATAAGAAAGGTCAGCTTCAGAGGCGGATGACTGCAGTAGGATCAGAATTCCCTACATTTCTGATCGGTCCTCCTTCTTCTTCCAGATTTGTTTAAACTTTCTATTTGTGTGCTGGAAGTTATCCACTTTCCCAGATCTGCTCATCCTGCATTATTTTTCTACATGTCCATACTTGTTACAAGCATAACATCTCATGTGGCCAGAGAAATAAACATAAGAATCACAATGAGTATTTCTATTCTTCCTCCTTTTACAATCAGCTGCTTTATGTCCATACATGTTACATGAGAAACAATACCCCCTGAAGAAACTAGAGTACCTTTCTTCGAGTAGAACTCGTTTGTTTGAGGCCGGAATGATCCGCTTCCTGAATTTGCTACAACATGCCCATGATTGCGACATTTGAAACATTCCAACATTATCAATGATTTCTTTGAGATTTCATCATTGTTGGTTGACCTTTTGTTTCTTTCTAACTCTTCGTGTTTTGCATTGAATTCTTTTGAATCTTTGGCACTTCAGAGCTACAGATTCTCCTTTAACAGCTTTCATGGAAACCAAGACCATGTTTGATAGGGCCAGGAGACCTTTGATTACCTCGAATATTGTCCGTATTATTAGTACTCTCTTGAAACCTCAAGAGTTTATCCTTTTCTTCTAATTTACCTTTGAGAATATTTACCTCAACCTCCAAGCCTTGGCATTGCTTCTTCATGCTTTCTTCTTTCCTTCTTCCATCTTCTACTTGATCCTTTATATTTAGAATCTCTTCTTTCAGCCCACTTTCTTGTTCTTCAACAGTTTGGAAGAGTTCTTCATTCTTCTTATTCGAGTCTTCCAGATCTTCTTTGAGAGAGATGATTTCTGCTTCAAGTCTTGCATTCTTCTTATTTGATTCTTCGAGATCTGCATTTAGATCATTGACTTCTACTTCTAGTCTTTTAATTCGAGAGGATGTATAAGCATGAAACCTTTGGTACTTATCTGTATGTCCATTCAGTATTTCCATTTTTTCTTTCATCCCTTTGTACAAAGCTTCGCTTTTAGAAATTGATCTTCGTTGATCTTCAATTTTCTTGATAGCTTCCTCTAGATCCAAAACTTTACTTACACTATCTTCATCATTGCATGCACCAGAAAGTGAATCACAAGAACAACTATTAATACCTGATTTATCTTCTTCATTTTCTGCTGCACATGTTTTTCGAGATATCTCCTTTTCAGTAGCCTTCTTCTTTTGCTTTTTTCCCATTGTGACGGATATCCTTCAAGCGATCAAGCTTTTGAAGAAGAACCTTCTCTGATACCAATTGTTGGGAAAAATACTGAGAGGGGGGGGGGGGTGAATCGCATTTATCAGATACTCAAACTTTTCGCTTTTTCATTCCTTAAAAACCCATACGTTTACTTTCATATAACTAGCGCATATTCACTTTTGATACTTTTCATGAAACTAGCGTATACAAATATCTAGTTATGTCATTAGTTCCCCTTTGCTTAAATAATTCCATCATTTCATTCATCGATGTTCAATAAACAAGAACACAAAGAACATGTGTAGTAAGAAATCAATAAGCCATCACACAAAGCATTTACATAAATCTGTGGGATTTTGTAGGAAACCTGGCCTAGAGAATCCACCTCCGCTGCACTTGCTCAGCAATATTTTATTATAGAGAAAACATATTACAACATATGTGTCAAAATAGACGCAGTTCAGCAATGCTGTGACCCACCGCGCCGTTTACCTTCAGCCTTCTCTCCGGAAGGGAGCTACGAATTTCGATCTCATTTACCGTTCAATTGAAGGAAGCTACCACCCCCTGACCGAAGGCTACAACCCTCAGCACCTCTATGGACCACGTTTCATCAATTTTCACACTGGATCCAAAGCTTCCTTTAGGACACCACTTGCAGGCCACATTTCATCATATTTTCAGACTTGACCCTTTCCATACTTTTAAGCACAAACATACGTCACCAACAGATACATATCAACACAGATCAGAGAGCAGAAACACAGCAGAACAGATCAGATATTTCATACCCCTTGCTTCAGCAAACCCTAGTTTGCATACGGGCTTTCTCTTCACTGATGTCGCGTATATGCGTGCTTCCGTCCACACAAACCCGCGTATACCTCAGTGTATATTTCATTGCGCATACGCGCTTTTACTTCAGAGAAGCCGCGTATATACGCGCTTCCTCCGCGGCGAAGTAGCGTATAGATCTTCAATGATTACAAAGCTGCATACTTCATCAGATCATATGTTCAATTCAGATTTACCCTTTTCACTTCAGACAGATGTTCGCCTAGATGTTCGCCTCATCACAGATCTAGGCCTTCCATAAACAGATCTAGCAAATACAAGTACATTTCAGATCTAGAAGTCCCGCTTCATCATTTCTTCATAAGTGCATCATAGATTCAGATCTATCAACAAACCTTTACCCTTTTCATACAGATATATTTCTCAGAGAAGTATTCATTCAAGATCAGACATCTTGCTCACTCTCATGATTTGAACAATGAAATTCTTCTCCTTATATATGTTTACCCTTTTTCAATACCATGAGCCCCCTTTTCAATACCATGGGCCAAAACAATACCATGAGCCCAAAACAACCTGGACGGGGTCAATTAGGCGGATCATTACCCAATACAATGGGTCAATACCATGATGGTTACCCTTGGTTTTGCACTTTTTGAGCGCTTTAGCCCATACGCGACTTGGCACGTTCTTTTCCGCGTGCATACGTGACTTCACCTAGGAATATCCGCGTATTCATAGAGACATAATTTTTTTTCATCATACTTTGAGCACATTCTGAATTCCTTTCTTCATTGCCTTCTGTACACACTGTAGATACATCATATTTTCTTCATCAAGAAAATATTCTAGCAAGCACAACTTGATCAAGTAAGTTGCCATCATCTTCATCAAGTGGGTTGCCTTTCAAGGACAACACTTAGCATCATATTGTCAACAAACATCATATCACATCAGATTTACATCGTTTACCACGTCCATCAAGTCAAGAATAACTTCATCAGGTGTATTGCCATCAAGGACAACACATGTCAACTGTCACATGTCTTCATCTTCATTTAGTGGGTTGCCATCAAGGACAACACTCTGCATCATATTTCCAACATATAGTCCTCATGAAGCCAAAATATACTTGGAATCTGACGATCCCACTCATTGGTTCTAGGTGGCATTATTGCCCAATCCTTCATACATATATTGAATAGAGTGTCATCACCATATGGTCCCCAAACGAAACATGGGCTAAGTGTCAGATGACATATTGGATGGTGAAAATAGTCCCTCAAGTGAGACCAGAGATGTTCTTCTTGTTGCTTTCTCAAAACATGATGTGATAAGTGGCTATCCAACCACTTCCTTGCTGCCATAAGCTTCTCAAAAGCTTGAAAATAGTAGAGGACATTAGGTGTTGGATGAATATGACCCAAGTAAAACATATCTTTCCCAAATTCCTCCATAAAGTGGTCATCGCCATCACTGAATGTAGTCCCAAAAGGACCATGAAATCCACAAAGAGGTTTTCTCTCTTGTTGAGTAATGTGCTGCAAATGCATGGTAAAGGAGTGCACATATATTGTTAGTTGATAAATAGGCATCAAAATAAAATATTTACCATATATTGTAGACAAGTTGGTGAAGAGTTCCATAGATGAACCTTCCCATTTCTCCATCAAAAGGGAAGATGATTGTAACAACCTTGCGAGGTGGTTGCTCTCCTCCTCATACATCAAACAAGCTACATATCTCTTGATATGTTGGTGCACATATTCTTTGAGATCATCCCAATAGAATCCCTCCAAGATGGTGTGATAAGACTCAATGAATTCTACATGTCCTGAAGAGAGTGCCTCATATGCTTCATGTAGAATCCCCTCCTTGAGCTTGGAGTCTCTAGTCAAGTAGATTTGATCATGTAAATAAATGACTCCATCAACCACTCTATACCTCCCATCTTCCACTTGCCCATCAAGAACCTTACATGTGAAGAGGTCCTTGGAATATTCTACCAATAGTTGGACTCCCAATATGGATCTATGCTTTCCAGCAATGACAACATTGTAGAAATCTTAAATGAAGCACATGTCATATCATATTTCTCCTCTTTGACATGCCTAATGCCAAATCCACATGTTGGAGTATTGCTACCCCACCCTTGCAACTGATATTTCCCAAGACAAGACTGAAGTATATGGAGGTCATGCTCCTCTTGGAAGGTATTTCCCATCCCAAACTTCCATAGTTTAGCCAATGCATGCAAGAGTGTCAATAGCCTATTGTCATATTAAACAATATTCCTCATGTGTGGAAGTATCATTTGCTACTCCAAGGATATGGAGTAGCCCTTAGACACCATGCTCATGTCATCATAGATTTTTGAATCGTTATCTTTCAGTGAAAATAGTTGAGTGGGAGATTGCAATGTCCATATCAGAAAATTTCTCACCTCTCCTTTAAACCCATCAAAGGTTCTTTGTGTTGTGCTAACTCCTCCCAAGGCTCCTTCCTTAGAAAAATATACCAATTTTGTACCAGGTTGAGAGAAATATTTATTCATCTTCCAATTAGGGGGTCTCCCTAGTGGAATTCCTCCATGTAATGAAACATCAAGGCCTAGAGCAGGCTGTATATGTGAGTGGATTGATTTGTCCTTGTCCTCACTGCACAAATCCTCCTACCTCTTCTGTGCATCAATCTTCTGAAATAGAGAGGGGTGTGTGCTCCTCATCATATGATTCTTGTCCTCCCCTTTATCTCCTTCTATCTTCAAGATCTCACAATATGTCAATGATGGCACATGCTGCACATTTGCTGTGCCCTGATCTCCATATGTGAGATTCTTCGAAACTGCTTGCAAGAGTGCAAGATTTTCTCTCTTTGGAGAAAATGCTCCATCTTCCTCTTCATCAGGTACTAGATCTGCTACTGCTGTGACAGTGCTATTACTTCCTTTCTTCCCTTCCCCTTCATCATAAATGGAGGTCGCCTCATCATCATTAAGAGGTTCTTTGTCTATTTCCTCCATGTCTTCCCTTTAAGAAGAGAGCTCTTTCTGAAATGGGGATCTTGCCTCTAGCAAGGTATTATGCAAGTTTTTAATCCTCTCAATAGTTTTCTAAAATGGAGTTGGATTTATATATCCTTCCAACTCATGCAAAGGTTTTGTTTGTGTGTGATTGGCTAGCTCAACCAAGGAAGTTTCAGAATGTTTTTCATCAAATCTCTTTAATATAATCCTAGTGAACCTTGCATAAGTAAACATATTTTCATCTTTTAATGAAGAATATTCATAAAACCACCAGGCATAATCCTTACCTTCAAGGTGCAACACTGCTACTCTAGTGGCTTCATCTTTTGAAACTTGGTGTTATTGCAAATAGGTGTCTAGCTCCTCCCCCAAGGCCTAGCTAAACATCTAGGTGATCCATCAAAAGTAGATAGAAAGAATATACCCACATCATCCTGATTTTACCTTGTGCTTCTATCATGGTTGCTATATCTTCTATACTCCTTGATCTCACAAAACCCTTGAAAGTTTATATGATCTCTAAATCTCTAAGTTTGAGATTCATACTCTTGAAGATAGTCACCAAGAGTCTCCTCCTTTGGTACATCTCCTTCCTCCATCTCTCTTGCCATGACCCTAGGGATGGTGCCACATTGTAGATCTAATGGTGTAGTTGAATGCTCACACCCATAATGTGAAAATATGGAGCTTTCTTCATATACAATCCCTTTTGGAGAATCTCCACATCTCTCCTCTCTTTGATGTCTCTTCTAATGCACTGCATAGTTTGAAGAAGAAGTTTTGAAAACTCCTTCCCTCTTGAAAATGAGGTTTTGCCTTCATTTCTTCTGTATATCTTCTCCTTCCTATGAGAAGCCTTCTTAGATGACATAATGGTTGAGGTACATAGGTTGAGCCAAGATTATGCTTTGATACCACTGTAATATTCCAAAATGGAAAAGGCAAGAATATAGAACATATGCAACATTCCAAATAAATCAAAACAGGAACATAGCACTAAAATCTAGAAAATGTTGGAAATATGCTGCAGCTAGAAATCACATCAAGACATCATAATCTATGAGCAGAAAACAACAGAGCCATATCATTATATATAACATAAAATTAAATTACATAGTGCTCCAAAAGGAATGCACTCAAGCCACAATATGACTGAAATAAACTAAAGAAACCAAGCACTGGAAATGTTGTGTTGCTACTGCTACTATCGCTGGAAAATACTACTACTGAGGAGAATAACCATGTGTGGAATTTTTTTAGAGTCCTCAGAATGATCCACACTTTTAACCACGGATTCTACTCAACAAACCCAGAAAAACCCAGAAATGGTTTGGCCAGATTTTAAGTTTTGATTTTCGGTCTTTTTTGAGTAGCCCACTTCATTTCTGTTGCCTGAATTATGCACTCCCTGGGAATTAATGTTGATATGGGTCTGAATGAATGATATATCAGCTGCAAAAACACCCAATCAAATCAATAGGTGAAGGGATAGTCCCCTCACTAGAAAATAAGCTCAGAAATTGGAGATCTCACTCCTCCACTGCTACACCCCTGCAACACAACCCAACTCTAAACATAGCTATGTTGTACATGAGACTGAAGCTTGGCCAGCTACCTGATTGTGGAAGTATAGTGTAATCTCCTCCAAGTGCTTCTCAATGGAAGAGGTGGGATTCCCGATAAGGAACACCCTGTGCTAAACAGCGCATGCAATCTTAGCTAAACAAATAAAGAAATTTCTATGTCTAAACAGACCATATATCAAAATATCAAATATACCAAGATGAATAATATGGCTGCCATCCTCTTCCTTTTATAATATATAAGCTTCCAAAACCTAAGCCCCATCCATTAATGGCACTAATTCCTTGCAATGAGTCTCCATCCAAAACTATGTTGTCCCTCCATTAATGCCCACTCCTCCATGACAACGCTGTTGATTTGGTCAAAGTTGACCCAGTCCACATGTTTTAGCCCCTGTTCACACCTTAGGGTGCTTTATTAAGCTGAAAAGGTGCTCCAGTTTCACATGCAAAGTGGTTTTATTTTTCATAAAGAGATTTATGGGTGTCCCTGCCCATTTATTCACCTATCTAAGTCACAAAACAAAACTTTAATATTCCTATTAGCTGCAAGTTAATTTCATAATATTACATACAGGAACTGTATCCTTCTATTTGTTGGTTGAGAAAATGTTTATATGTGTATATATGTATATTATTGTAAATATTCTATCGATCTAGTTTATAAATCTCCACAAACAATATGGTTATTTGCTGGTTGAATAAAATTTTCATAATTATATGTGGTTGTGATTGTAAATACGATAATGATTTGTGTTATAAAGCTCCTGTAAATGGTATGATTATCATGGTTTAGTAGGTTGTTCATTATAAATATTGCAATGAGATATGTTATAAAACTCCATATGCAGTAACTTTTGTTTTCAGTGGTTTGTTGGTTTCTAGGTGTCATTGAACACCGAGGATGGTGTTCCCCCAAGGGGGAGGGTTTTGTAACAACCCTAGTAAAAATACATGTAAAAATATATATAAGAACACAATGATGGGACACGTATTCCATGTTAAATTGTGGGAAAAACATCCTAGTGGGTGTTCATTTAAGTTATTATGTATAAAAAAATGCCAAAGGAAAAGGTAAAGCCTTTAGAAAGGCATGAAGCATTAATTGGCATTTTATTTATGAAAATAATGGATTTTAGGAGAAAACGAAGATGAAAGGTCACATTTTGCATGTGAGGAGGAAATTGAAGGAAAATAATGGAAAATGAAGAAATTAGATGCCTCATTAATAAAAGTTCTTTTGAGGATTAATGGGAAAGGGTTGGTTAGTCAGTTTTGGATTTCTCGTTATTCTTCCTCTATCTCTCTCATACTCTTGAGCACTTAGTGTATTCTTGAAGCACTCTTGTAGAGTGTGGCATACTTGGAAATTTGGATCAAGAAATAATTGGAAAAGAAGGAAAGCAAAAGAGGACATCAGGATCAACATCTACAGAAGGTTCTTAGTGCAGGTTACGAGTTGCATGTATATTTTCCTCACTAGTTTTTGCATGTCTAGGTATGCATGTGGATTTTCCTAGCTTTTCCATTTCTTGAATAGCCATGGTGATTGTGGATTTGTTTCCATTAATTATTTTTTGGCTGGTTCTCATGATTCCTTTAGTTGTTGGGTTGAGTTATTAGTTCCTAGAAGCCTTGGTTGGACAAATGCTCTCAAATCCCAACAGAAAATTGTGGGTTGAATTACTAGTCCTGGAAACCTTGGCTGGAAAAACACTCTAGAATCCCTATGTGGGTTGAGTTACACATCCTCTAATCCCTAGTTGGACAAACTCTCTAGAAGCCCTGTAATACTTGGGGTTCAATTATTAGTCCTGGAAGCCCCAGTTGGAACAAACACTCTATAGCCTTGGAGTAGCTTGGATAGAGATGAATATGTGATCGTTAGTGATGTCTGACTATGTGGTAGAATCACTGGTTTGGGGTTGAAACTGTATGCTCTCTGGAGCCTTGGTTTTGTGTTGATTGATGTGTTTGATAAAGTCCCACATTCATTCTTTGAATATGGCACGGGGGTGACTTGCTGAGTTGAAATTTGGCCCAGTCATGTCTATGGTCACGTGGAACTTGGAAGTCCCATTCTAGGTTGGTTTTTACATTTATTAATGAAAGTTCCATTGCCTTGTTATTTGGTGTGTATATCCACTGGTATATATATGGATTCTATTGTTGATGCATCCATGGTAGTTCTGTTGGTATTACGTCGGCTATAAGCATGTATTTTGATAGTGATGAGGTATGGCTCACTCCATGTTTTTACTTGTAAATGAATTCATGACATATATATGGTTAAATTGATTAAATGATAGCTTATAAAGTAGGGGAGAAAATATTCTTAGCCATTCTCATATGATAATTTCCACTTTGTTGAGAAATCATTTGTTTAAATCTATTGTTTATACTTGTAGATGATATGTTTGTGACATGTTTGATGAAATTCCTATCATGGTTGGGTGGGTTTGGATGATTTCCTAATGATTTGATTGCTTCGATATGTTTTTTTCAATGTTATTTACCCTCTCTTGAAGTTATAATGATTTATGGGCAATGACCTAGGCTTAGGTGCTGAAAAATGTGGTACAAATCCTAGAGACACAGGCGGAAAAATTGTTGTTTGGGATTGACCTGCTACCTTGCCAAGGCTAGACCATGGCTCTAAGGTCTATGGCCACTCCCTTGCCCTTAAAAGCCCACAACTTAGCCTCAAAGGGGATAAAATCAGTCCCCCTCAGAGAACAATGCCCTTGGAGGTTTAGTTACCCCCTGGGAATGTCAATAATATTGTGTAAGGTGTGTTTTTGGTGTTTTCGTTGATTCCACTTCATTAAGGTAATATAGGAGGTTGAAACTCATATTAGTAAACTCTTGTCACATGTTTACTCCAGTTGGTCGGTTACTTGGGTAGATGTGGGAAGAGGGTGTTACAGTTGATCTCCTTATGGGAGATAGAATTCAAATCTTCTTATGTATTGAAATCATATTGTCTAATTAAGTCACAGTTTCAACCCTTCTAATCCTTATGCAAAGAATACTATACATTTTATCTTTGACATAATAATCTTTGAACATAGTGTCGGGTGAAACAATTGTTCCTTTAAAATAGAACGAGAGCTTCACTCAAATTAATTATCAATCTGGGTAGGCTTAAATTTTACATGTCTATCATGCAATTTATATGCAATGCAAATGATAACAAGCATATTGAATCTCAACCCAAGTTCATTGCAGACTCACTCTCAACAATCTCAAGTTGTTACACTCTTCAACATAGTAAAAAAAGGAGTCACACAGCTATAGAATAAATCACTATGTTACACAACCATTCTCATTCATAAACAACACTCCTGCAAACCATTGATCACTCAATCGAATGTTTAACACACACATCAAAATAAATTCCAATCCAATATGTGACATAAAAATAAATAATTGATTTCTACACTAATAAGAGGGACTAATCCATGACTTATGTTGTCACACCATTCAAAATTTTTCTGCAATAAATAACACATAAATAAATTTGACAGTAACAACAATCACATAAATTAGAAGAATTAATAAAAATAATTATTGTTTTCTACTTACCCAATGATCCCTACCAAGGAGGAGGGCCCTTCCTCCTATGGCAGGGGTTGGTGCACTAAATAGCACACAGACTACTCAGAGAAAGATATGATGCAACAAGGTTGAGATTTGCATTAATAAAAGAACAGGATTCCAGTGCTTGGTGCAGCTTTTCTCTTCCTCCAAATCCCATCTCTCTAATTCCCCCTCTCTAACCCTGCAAGCAGAGAACTCTTTTCCTTATAATTTTCAAATACAACAAGATCATCATGAGAATATCTAGATTCTCATGTGATCTTAAAATAAGAATACATTTTAGTAATTCATACGGCAATTTCCATGGTAGGGGTAAAGTTGTAACAATTTACTTTAATTACAATGAATTTGTAGAAAATATTAACTAAGTGATTTGTATACTCCATGAATATTTCTGAGTGGTTGAATTGGCTTTGACTCAATGCACTCCTCGATTTGGTCCATATGAATAATTAAGGAAGGACAACATTCCCAAGGAAATTATTTTGTGTATCAACAACATTTCATGGAGTCTTTATCTAAATTGATAAAGGAAACTGAAAGTGCAATCTTGTAACAACAACTTCAACATACCACTTAAACCTGAAACAATCCATATGTCAATTTTATAATACAAATCACCTAAGATGATATTTCATATTCAAAACTATAATAAATATTACACTAAGAAGGTATTTCATAGAAAAGAACATACTTAGGTGAATAATGGCTATTACAGTGATAAAGTGTGGCCTTGTTGGTCAAAAAGGGGGAAAAAGGAGTGGGAAAGTGACTGCAAAAAGGTAACAATCCCATGGCCCAACATCTATCCCTAGCTTAAGCATCTTCATGTCCTTATGAAAACCCTTGTGACTAGTTCCTAACATGCATAGAGTGTAGTTATAAACAATCATAGGACTCTGTAGTATCCTTTACTCTTGCCATGTAGCCTTGGAAAATGACAAACTCCATTTCCCAAAGTTTTTCGGTAAAGTGATATGGGTGTTGATACTGATAGGTCAGAAGCCAAAAAAGAGGAAAATTAAATCTAAGTCCAATACAACCTAAGCCACTTCTCTTAATACAATCCACATATTTAGGAACCATAGATAGAACTTGCATAATTGTTTTATAACAATAGGGGTCCTCCTCCCTCAAATATTGTCAACAAGAATTCCATCTTAGCTTACTCCCTTCTAATGTAATCACTTCTATATCGTGAATATTTTTTAGGAATCTCTAAAAAACCAAGCTTCGATGCTTCATTACTAATGTTTTGGTGGCTATAAATCACCATATATGATTGTATGCCCTAGAAAAAACATAAACAAAGCTAGACTCATTTATAATGCACAACTTTACTTGTTTCTCATTGGTTTTTATGGTGCCATATGAAACTTTCTAGCTTACATGGTTCTGAGAAAAAGACACAAAAGCTCTCAACTGAACATCCCCCATATAAGGTGTCAAGTCAAAAGGTTTATCTCCAAAACAAGCAAGGTCATCGAATATATTTCACGCAACAAATTTTTCTCCAAGAAATTAGGATTTTGAAAATTTTCCAAGAAATCATGAATTTTCCTTGTATTATATGGTTGCTTTTTGTTAAGGGCTGTCAATTGAAAGAGAAATTTTTTATCTTTCACATATAAAGGATAAGATGGGCAAGGGAGTTTTCAACTTAGTAAATAATTAATAAGGTCATACATAAATTCCTTATCTTATTGTAGTAGATGCACCTCCTCTTGCAATTCATTTACTCACACCATTTCCCACTTCCTCTCTCTTTGAAATCTTGTAAAATGTTGTATTCTCAAATTTTCAGCCCATTCCTTCTTAAGAATATTGACCATCTCCTCAAGTTACTTCTGGAAAATAACTTCATCCTTAGGTAAAACTGCTAACTTTTTCCATTTTTGTACTTCACTAAACAAGGTTTTATTCTCAATATTTCTTCCTGATTAAGTTGGGTTGTTCTTGATGATGTTACAATCTCAAGCTCAGCAATCTCTTCTTTATCCCCTTTCTCCTCCTTTTGTGCTATCTTAGTTGTAATTGGTTCTTGTGTAACAAAAATTTCATTGAGAGGTTCTTGTGGGGAAGAAGTCAAATTAATTTTAGTCTTCTCTGTTTCAGCTGCTGGTTCATGTGTAACAACAACATCATAAACATGTTCTTGTGGATTATCAGATTGTATTTCTTCTTCCTTCTCTTATTTGACTATTGGTTCTTATGTGACAAAAATATTGTTAGTAGGTTCTTATGTAGCAGTAGGTTGAAATTATTTATATTGTTATCCTACTTGAATTCTACTGAGATTATAATTAATTATTCAAGACCAAATTCCTTAGGATCTTGTTTACATCCCACATAAAAGTTTGAGGTTTTTTCTATGGGTGATGTCAAATATTCTACTTCTACTAACACATCTAACCCATTTACCTTCTTAAACTGAATTTTTTTCTCAACCAAGGCAAGTTCTTTCTTTAGCTCTCCATTTTCATTTTTCAATTTTTCAATTTGATGAATAAGAGGGTCAATTTCAGTCTTACCTAGTACAGGGGCATCCTATTGTTCTTTTATGGATTCTTCTACTACTAGTTCTTCTTCCCCATGCTTGAATTATGGTGCATTATCAAGGGCTTTAGACATGGAGGAACCTTCCTCTACAAGCTCTTCTTGTTTTCTCTGATCCTATTGTTTCTTATGTTCACTTGGTTCAACTATAACACTGTATTTTTCAGTTGTTGGAGTAGTATTTTTTGCAATAGCCACTTGCACCCTTATATTAGGTTTCATTCCACCAATAATATTCTCTATTATTCTCTTTCTTTACCTTCACCTATCCTGAGGCACCCTTATTTTCCTCATAAATATTTGCTTCTTCAATTTCTGGCTTAGGTACTATTGTTTTAGCAATTACTTCTTCTGGTTTTTCTTCTTCAATAAGACACCCATGATAGCTATACTATGATGATTCACTTGACACCTCCATAGTCTCCTCTACTCATTCCATTTTAACTTTTTAGGATGTACCAACTAATTTTTTTTAATAGAGATACACCTCTTAGGGTTTCAAATTTGAGGTCTAAGAAATTCCTCCACCCTAATTTTCCTAGGGGTTGTAGTTTTTCTGCTCCTGGGGAATGTAATAGGCCTACTTATGGGGTGTGTGTCTACTTTAATTTCATGTGTTGTTTCAACACTCTCCTCATGCTCCTCACTTCCATCATCCTCAACATCTACGTGTGGTCTTGCTAACATATCATCCCTTGAACTCCCCTGCTCCTGTATTGAGTGAATTATGTCCAATTTGATCAATGCATGATTGGTTAAGTGTGTTTCCATATGTTTTTCCACTCACACATACTTTTTAACATGTTGAAGAGATTTAAATAGTTAATAAGGAAAATTTATCAAATACATTGTCTTGAGATGTGCCAGCAGTTGAAAATGGTAATTAAATATAATCCAAAAGCACCCTTCATGGGTGATAAACTTTTAGATGAAGAGAGCCACATCTTCCCAAGGGTGGGACAGAGATGTTCTATCAAAAACCCTACCCTTAGTCACTAATTCTTATCCTTCTTACAGAAACATAGTCTTAGCTGATGGAATCACTAACTTCCTTGAAAACCACTGAGCCCCTATCTGTGGTATCAATGCTACTCTTGCTATTAACTCTTCTGTAACTACATTTTTGAAACCTATGACTTCATAATATTGTTCAATTAGGGCCTATGCAAACTCAAGAGCAACCAACTCGCTAAAACCCATCAACTTCTCAAAATGGCTCAACCACCCTGCATTTTGAAAAATTTCCAAAGCTTTCAGATTATGCAACAACATGTTAATATAGTATGACTCATGCCTTACCGCTACTCCTCCCATGGTTGTCCAATATTGTAACTACTCACCAATTTCATGACCCGTTACAGATTTTCCTTTGGTACACACATACACTTGATAAGGAGAGAATGTCATGATTTTAGAATTAATAACAATTACCCCTTTTTTTACCAAATTAAGTCTTTATGATATTTATGTGAAAGACCTCGCATAGTCACATCACTTTTTGGAAATTATGATAGGTGTTTCAAGAATGATGATAGGTATAATGATGATTATGGAGGTATAATCATCATGAAATGGAATAATTATACATCAAGCAAGTAAATAATTGATTAATTGCGGTGAAATCATGGCGTATTGTTTAATAATATGTTGCACTTCCCACCCCCCCCCCCTCCCCCACCCCCCCACCACCACTTATTATAATAGCCATCCTCGGAATTTGTGAAATAATGTAATAATGTCACCTCTTATGTCCAAATTCTGCAAATAAATGACAATATAATAAAACTCTTATTAGCTTACCAATATAGTGACATAAGGTTGTACATGTCAAACGATGTTGTGAAAATCTCCCTGTGGCATATGTTCAAAGGTTAAATTCTATTATTATTATGAGATGAAAGAACCACTCATGTGACAATAGATCCAATGTATTAGCCTTGAGACCACACTATTAACCATGAATATTCCAAAAGGGCATTCAACTGAAGCAAAAAAAATAGGTCTCTAAAGGGATCTTCAATTGTAGCGACAATGTCAATAGGAAAATACATACATAAATAATGGTAACATCTATTCATATATTCAAATGTATCAACAAGATATTAATCAAAGCTAAAATATATAGACCAAGTTATGATAAGTCCCAAGCTAATTCTGTAATAGAAAAAACTTAGAACAATAATTAATAATAGAAATAATTATAATAATGTTGTTAAAAATAAACAAGAGGTGTTGACTGACAGCAAGCTAGTTTTCAGTTATCGCAATCATCAAATAATGCCCCAAATCGGTTTTCACTATTGGAAATTTATTTTTATTTTTCTTTTATTTTTATATTTTTTCATTATATATATATATATATATATATATATTATTGAAGAAAAATTCCAAATAATTGGTAGCACGGGAAGAACATCCTATGCCCCAACAATTTCAAGGTTTGAATTTTCAATTGAGACAACATTCAAAAATGAATCCTTAGAGGTAGGTTTATGATACAACATGAGATGATGTCCATTAACCATAAAATATACCTGAGAATTAAAAATGGTTGTCAATTTTATAATCCCATTGTCAAAGCGTGTTTTTACCTCATAAGTACCTAACCACCTCGTTTACATCTTACCCTTAAAATCCTTGAACATGAAATCATAAAGTAAGGCCCAATCACCCTTATGAAACAACTTATTCTTAATAAATTTACTATGACATATGGTGCACTGCTGCTAAATGATATATATTCATTGGACAACTTCCAGACACTTTTCATCGAACTCATTTAGCTACTTTAGCCTATGTTCTTGAGTTGCAGTCAGATATAAATCCATTTCCAAGGTTTTCCTTAATGTTTTAATTTCAAATTTGATGGGGAAGATGAGAGTCTTACCAAAAACAAGTTGATAAGGGTAAAAACCAGTAGTATTTCTCCAAGTTGTCTTGTCAGCCCATAATACTTTAGGAAGTCTTTCCAATCAATATTCTATATGCCCTGCCATAGTATTTGTATGAATAACTTCAAGTACTTTATTAGTACTTTCAACCTACCCATTTTCCTGAGGATGATAGGGTGAGGTAATACTATGATTAAATATGTATTTATTAACAAGATCCTATATCAACCAAGAGGTAAAATATGCTCCTCCATCCCTTACTATTTCCCTTGGCACTCCATATCGAGTAAAAATTTCCTCATACAAAATGTCTGAAACAAGATGGTCAGTTTCTATAGTAAGTGTTATGGACTCTACCCATTTGGTAACCTAGTTTATGAAAACTAGAATATAAAAATTCTGCTAATATGGGCGATTATTTGGTCCCACAAAATATAATTTCCATCTCTCAAAAGGTTCCACCACCATATGAGGTTATAAAAAAATATCATCTGATTGGGTAGGTTGACCCATTCTCTGATAGTTGTCACAACCCTTAACATACCTCTTTGCATATCGAAATATAGTAGGACAAAATTAGTCCATATGCAACACCTTATGGCTAGACCATCCCTCTGAAAAATTCCACACATAAGGTCCATCATGATAGGCCTCCAAGATGTCATGGATCTTGTCCTACCTTAGACATATTCTAATATAATCATCAAAACTAGTGTCAAAAAGGTTTCCATCCACCCAAAAATATCTTGCACTCTGTTGTATCATATCTCTATTTTCTCTAGGGGAAAGGTGATGAGGAAACTTTCCTACAACAAGGTAATTAGAAATACCTACATACAAGGTTGAATAAGTGGATATTCTAGATAGATATCTAGAAAAAAATATTCAACAGGAAGATTATCAGTAACATGAATTAACCTAGAGAGAAAATTTGCAACAACAATGTCTTTTCCATATTTATCTATAATAGTAATATAAAATTCTTGGAGTAATAGCAATCACAGCCCTAAGATTTTTAATAGGTTTGTTAGAAATATGTTGTCATTAATGGAAACATATGGAAAAAAATTCCAAAGGAGAACACAAGTGTTCAAGATCAGGCACAAGAAGAAGCATTAGTGGAGAATGGTGTAGTGATTTTGAAGGAACTTATAGTGTAGTAGATCATCTTAGGATTAGATGAAACCTAAATAGATGGATACAGCTCTAAAAAAAATTATAGTTGTGTGTGAAAACCTAGAAATGGCCTCCTAGATCAAAATTTAGATCCAGTAAAAGATGAGGACCTCGAAGTGAAAGTTTGCAGAGCTAAAGGTGGTTGGAGACCATTTTAGTGCATAGTTAATTTTGGAAAATTTGTCAAATAAAGCAAAGTCTTCAGTGGATCAGTTATCCAAAGCACAAGCAGACATTGAGCAACAAAAAATAACTTTCAGCTCACATGAAGAAGATAATGCAACAAAAATAAGCATTTTTTCTCGCCCAACGCGGATCCCACATAATAGTTAAGCCTGACAGTGGGAGCGTGATGGGTGTACCCTAACAAAAACTTCAGGAGAACTTAAGGAATTAGTGAGATAACATCAACCGGGTGCACACGGAAGTACGACGAAGTAGGACCACTAGAATTACAGGTAGGCTAGCATGGAAGATACAACATAGCAGTGGTAGGCGCGTTAATTGGAAAAATAATTTAGAGCTCGAGGCCCCAACCCGAGGGTTAAATTCCATGCATGTTCTAAGGTTCATCGAGTGTCACGAGTCCCCACCAACGCATCGGAGGAATTGTGTAGGGATCCACAATTTGAATGTTAATGGCAAGAGGGGGTCACACAATGGGTCGTTTTCCCATACTATTGATCATCAAATCGATGAAGGAGGTGAATTATGCTACCCCCCTCTCAAAAAAACAAAAAAATTGAGGGGGGCATGCAAAAAATAAGTGGTTTCATGACCATGGAGGAAGGTTGGGGACCAACGTAGCCATACAATGGCCGAGACCCATAAAATGTTTATAGAAGAAAACTGGCGCAAAACAAAAGGGTTGGACCTATCTTTCTATCTCCTTTGATAACAGAAAAGTGGTACAATATGATTATCTTGCAGGGATGATGTGGTAGTACAGGTGGATGATGACATTAAAAGTGACATGGCCCAACCAAAGCGATACACATGGCAGGGGGTTTTGAAATTTTTGGGTAGTCATGTGGGCCAATTGTGGGTGACACATGGACCGGTCACAAAGCGTCATGTGGCACAGATGATGTAAGCCTGGCATTATCCAAGTCCAACGACCCCCATAGGCTCAAGTTAGGCATAAAGGAATACTAGCAAGATGACTAGGCGTCGGACCGACAGGGCTATTCTTAGTGAAAATTAAGCCCAAGTGTGCAGTGATTGGGCACCGAGGCACTGGGAAAAGCCCACTGGGATACGTAAACACTGATAGGATGCAACGATAACCAATGAGAAGAGGGCAGGATGGCCCCACATGATATCTAATCCCATTAATAAGACCTTGGAGGTTTAAAGGGGCTCAATAATGATTGTGCTAGGATAAATATGCTAGGGGCCAAGGCCCAAGGACCAACACTCGGTTCTATGTGGCAACCATGACTATGGGCGCAAAGGTGTTTGTGTTATAATTTGATCCCTTGGGGATATAACATAATAAGCCTGCAAAGTTAACATTTATAATGGAAAGCCTTTTGTATTTGGCATGAATGATTTGGAAGTTAAATATGGAAGCACTTTGGAATAAGCGATATGAAAATATTTTTCATGGATGGATGAGTCAACAAATTTGAGTTTGGAAGATATGTTAAACATAGCATCCAATGTAGAAGGGATAGAGGCGCTCATCGGCGACATGGATGAGTTAGGGGAATTTTTTAGTTTTTTTTCTAAATATAGTGGAAATTAAAGCTAGAATTGGAGTGAAAAATATAGCTAAACCCTCTAAAAGTTCTGGATCGGTAGAATAAACAGGTTTGATCAGTTTAACTGGCAGAAATAGGTGATTAAGGTCTTCTGACTTGAAGAACATATGTAGAATACTAGAAGGAAAAATACAAAGACAAGAAGTATAAGACTCAAGCAAAGATTCAAAGTGAAGTTAACTAATGACTCATGCCAAAAATATCAAGTCAAATTCTTTATAAGTTGAATTGATTGAGGAATTTTGCAATTTTTTCATAGAAATGTGTGTTTCGGATCAAGCCTATTGGTGTGATGGTGTATTTCTCAGTAATCACAAATTGTTGAATGTGGTTTTGGAATATTTTTTTATTTTGTAAGTAGATGTGGAATTCATGGTTCTGGTTTGATAACGAATGAAAAATGAATCATTGATGTCAAACGAGTTGTAGATTTGATATTAGGGGTTGTAGCTCCTTCTCATATGTGCTAGTAAATATTTGGGGTTGTAGCTCCATTTATTTGTAGCTTCCTGCTGGTTTTAGCTAGGGAAATTTGTAAGAAGAAGTTGTAGCTTGTCTTGTGAAGAAATTGAAGAAAAATTTGAAGAATTTGTTTGTTCCTTGTGTAACTGATATTATTTTATTATAACAACCCATAGTTGATTTTCCATGTAAATAAAATAATGTTTGAAACATTTGAGAACTACTGAGAGGGAGTAGGGGGTGAATCAATGGCGTGACTTATTAAAAATTCTCACTAATTTAAAATTCTCTATTGAATCACATATATGCTAACCAAAAACTAATAATAATTATAGAATGTGCGCCATATAAGAAGAAACTAAAAACCATAAGAAGCAACAACAAAAATAATCAATGCACAAAATCACATCAACACACATGAGACACAATATTTTTGGTGGAAACCCTTCTAGGAGAAAAAAAAAAACCTTGTTTCTCTCGCTCTCTTCTAAATCTCTATTATCTCAAGAAATTTGTATTTTACATAGATCATTGAATCCAATAAGCCTAGAGACTCGACCTCATACACAATAGTCCAACACAATAAACCATGAGACTCGATTCTATTGATCATCTCGGGAGACTCTGTTCTCACACAAATCTATGGACTACCATTTGTTGAAGGCCACCATGATCTATGATCCTCACCCAAATTTGATTGGATGGAGAAATTATTCCTTTCACTGAAGCTTAAAAATCACTGCCCCAGTATCACGAAGTCACTGCTCCTCTACTCTATGTGGATGTCATTTCATAAATTTTCAAACTAAATCCAAGACACTTTTCTGCAATTCAGTTCTACAATCCAAGTCTTAGCAGCAAGATACTATCAATAAAACAAACAAAATACCACCACAAGCATGCTCTTAACATGAGAAAAATATTGGTTCACATCCATGCATCAAAACTATAATACTATGGAAATCTAGCAAAATAATCTCTTCATCAATACTTCAAAAAAATCTCTACTACAACAAACTCAAATTTGATCTATTATGCAGCATGCTTCAGATCTTCTCACTATGAAGCAATTTTCAGTCATACACTGAAGGATTGACACTCTCACTTGATTATGAAGCATTCCTTCTCTATGAAGCCTTCACTCATTCACTCTCACACACAAATAACCATCACACAACTCCAAAGTGAATAATATAAAACTTGAAGGGAAAAAATCAGTTTTCTACTGGGATTAAGAGTGCACAAATTTGAGAAAGTGAAGCCATCATCATCACCACTTGTGAAGTTAAGGTATTCACATGCATTAGAGGACTCTTTCAACCCATTTCTACCATTTTCAATTAGTATAGAACATTTAAGGAATTTCCATGTCGAATTACTCTGGAAGTGCATGAGGAATACAGAGAAAATTTCATATTAAGCCCCAGTCGCAGACACAACAATATCTAATCTCGATTGGACACATACATAGGTATAATTCCCTAAAACAAAATTCCTTTCCATCACATGCATAAGCTCATTTCCATGCGGCAAGTGAAAAGGATAATTGAAAACATTAAAATCTATTATCATAACCCGTGCCACCTATTTGGTCATCTTCTCTAGCATTTGTATATGCATCCAAACCACTTCCAAGCCTTCTAAAACTTATTCAAATAGGATAATTATTTCTCCCAAGTGGCACAACCATATGGACCTAGAAGCCACTAAACAAGGGTTGACAATACTGCCAACAATTCCTCCACTGTTCTCAAACACCTGCCCAAGTTGCAACACCTAGACCTAAAAATCACTCTATAGAACCTCTGCATCATCATCATCATCATGAGGCCAAACCATGACTGCCACAAGTCATCTCCATGACCATAAGCATGAAGACCTAGATGAAGACCTATTATTCCAACTCAACTAGTGTGCCAACTAAAAAACATGAATGACACATGAGTCATCATCTCCATCACATATATATTTGCATCATCAACCTGTAGTAGCATAGCAATGCCTCCAATCAATTCATAACAAGGAAACACCTCCATGCACCCCCATAGCACATGAGGAACCATCAATACATTGACCTCATAAGGTTTACATCAATTCTAAAACAATAAGCTCAATTCTAACTCAATTAGTTGCAACCATGCTACAATGAAGACATCCAAGCATCAAATAGACTACATAGAGTTGACATCAATGCCCACATGAGTTAGCTTCTATCATGAACCAATTCCAACATTAGATAGTTGCAAACATGAACACCATAATGCCAACAATCTCCCCCTTTGGATTTGATGGCTACCATACACATAATCCATGCCAACATCCTCTATCACTCCCCCTCTAACATTAATGGGAAAGAGTCAACTCCATCTAATAAGGAAACAAAAAATGAAGAAAAAATACTGAAGCATTTGATCTCTACAGCCATGGCTGAAGAACGATACATATCCTAACTCTCTTACATCATTAATAAGCAACATATGAACCAAACAACATTCATATCAACATACCAACCAACAACCTCTAGGTGCAGTAGTAATATGCACAAGAGGCAATCACACAAGCATCATATGAAACATCATCAGGATTGAAACTATGAGCAACATCAAGTATATGCATCAATATGCACATGACACACCAACCAACACTCCTCCACATAATAGAAAAATAAATGGCAATCATCAACCTCTCTACTCATAACATGAGGTCAAAACCCAACAATCATGATCATATCATGTGGCATGCCAATAACACCTCCAAGAGTACCATAATGCTAATAATGGATGGTAGAAGTAACAAGAGAAAATAGATTCTCCCCTTGAACACATTCCATCTCTAGAGCAACTCCAACTTGCAATGAACCGTTTTCGCTGCAACCATTGCTTCCTTGCCAAGAAATAAGCACCATATGAACCAAGACTTAACATGACCATGACTCAATGAAATATAAATGTGTACATACTTGGTTTTAGCAGCGACATAATACCTCATACATGACCATTACATAACCTTGTGACTCATGAATAGATGACCCAAACATAACACAATACAAACACATAGTGTCATGAGCATTTTTCCATGGATATTACAATGAATTACATTGCTACTATCGTCATCTGCTATATACCAATGATGCAAATACATGGCATATCAGGATTGTTACAACATCATTAGCCCATACATATGGTTGCAATAAGGCTAAAGAAACTCCTCCAAGACATGTATATCACCATAATGACTCAAAATATTATTGAGTGGACTCTTAACCAATACATAATGATGAAACAATAACTATCATATGGCTATAATAAACTGAATATAAAAACTCATATGTTATCACCCAAAAAATGATCACCTAGACATTTCATACTAGGTGGATCGAAATACACCATGTATGGTTAATTTTACCATGCTAAATTCATTTCCATTATAGGAAGTAATTTAGTAAACCATTTTTACTAAATTATTTCTTATTAAAATTCAAAAACCCCTGAGAATAATTGAATAAAACATTATTTATTTAATTTTCTTTATAAATAATTATTAAATCATTATTTGATAATTATTTATTGACACATTTGACTTAATCACCTTGGAATAGTTAAATAAATCAATATTTATTTATTAGTTCCTTATTCTTATTTTTTGAATAATTGTTAAACCATTATTTAATAATTATTTCAAATTTACACTTTTTCAAATTCTCACAAAGTGATTAATAAATCATTTTTATTTGTTAATTACTTCAACCATTTTCTAAATAAATATATTTGACCATTTTGAATATATTTTCCCTCTCCAAAAAATATAATAAAGTATTCCTAATGGCTAGATTTTCATTTGGTCAATAATATTTTATTATTTTCCAATTCCTAATTTAGCTCAATACTTTTTTATAAATAAGAGGGTTTCCATTGATTCCTCACCTTGATCATTCTCATTGTCACCACTACTTTCTTATTGCATTTGAGCTCCCACTTGAGTTCAAGCCATTTTTATTTTTTTCTCATTGCAAGATTGAGAGAGAGAAATAGATCATTGAAGTGCAAGGACATCAAAAGGACGCATCCCACAGAGAGGGATCTATAGACCCAAGTTTATAATTTCTCCTCACCAGATGTTTCATTTACATTAATAATATTTTCTAGTTTACATGATTCATTATGTACTAAACTGCTCATTTTTCTTGTTATATGTTTTCGGTTGCATATGATCATTTGTTGCAATGTTTTTCTTATTTTTCATTTCATATATGAAGCTTAAACAACCATACTTTGTTTTAGGGTCACTTGTCACCAGTGACTTAAGTGAAACTTTTTTGGTACACTTGTTAATAATTTTCACACTAACACCATACATGGTTGGTACATGTATCAAGTCATGATATGCATGTCATTTCCACGTTTTCCTCATGCTAGGGTGGCTGAAAGCTATCAATAAACGTCGCAACAATGTTGATAATAACATTCTTTCCACTCATAACCAATAAATACATCAACTGTAAAAATAATGAGTGAAAAGAAACATAAACGAAAGAAAAATCCTTAGATACATAGCTCTCCCTGAGCATCATATGTCTCATATGAAGTGATTTGTCTAATCTAAAAATTCATTTAAGAAATGGATCAAAATTCATTGTTGCTAGAACTCCTCAATCTCCCAATGCTTCCCTTGAGACCATGTTAGTCTCATACATACTACTGCAGCCATGTAGATCTAACATGAAAGGATGGACTGTAGTACATCTTGATCTCTCCCACTATGAATTTGATGAGGAAAATTAATCCCTTGGTCTCTTCTTACTCTTCATTCTTCTCTTTAACATGTACACATTTTTCGATGTATTGACTCCCTTGGAAATTACTCTCCTTGATCCTAATTTTGGGATGGTGCATCCTTTGGAGTTGAAAATCACTTCCTTACACCCATCATCCATTTTTTTCACACTAAATATATTATGATTTAGGCCTTCAATGAGCCAAACATTATCTGCATTGGTCCTCTTCTGACAAATATTGGTTTTACCACTTCCCAACACTCTTGTTGATTGATTAACTTCAAACACAACACGACCACTCTTCGTTCTATTAACAAAAAAAAA
Organism: Pinus albicaulis; assembly: GCA_034641835.2. Lineage (NCBI taxonomy): Eukaryota > Viridiplantae > Streptophyta > Pinopsida > Pinales > Pinaceae > Pinus > Pinus albicaulis. The sequence continues at coordinate 1,092,964,318 of CM076578.1, forward strand.
TTTCTCCTATCTCCTGACATATGGCATGTTAATCCACTGTCAATATACCACATCTCGTCCTCATCACGCGAACAAAGTGTCATACCACATATTCCTAGTTGTTTCTACTTCTTCCAAGTGTTCCTTAGTGTTTCATTCTCTTTTGTCTATTGATTTTGAATCAAAAGCCTCAAGTATTTAGGAGTATTACAATCCTTGACCATGTTCACAAAATTATGACACACATAACACTATATATGACCAATATTTGGAGCCAATGGATCTAATATTTTTCTTCTCATACTAGACTTCCATCTTCACACACTAGATCTGCAATCAATTTCTTTATGCCCAAACAAGTTACATGCAAAACAATATTCATAATGAACTTGTATACTTAAAAGTGGATCCTCCTCTTTTATAATCGTATTTTTGCATAGATGTGTATATTATTCTCCTAAAAAAATATGCCATGTGCCCAAAATTATGACAATTGAAGCACTCCATCTCATCCATTAGTGGGGGGAAATGGTTTTGACTCCTCCTCTAGAAACTAGTTCTCTAAACCCTATGAGTAAATGGTATTCTAGATGTGGAAGCTCCTCTTATTTCTCTTATTTTATGTTTTTGGTGGTTGGTCACATTATTTGCTATAGGCTTATTTGGTTTTACTTTGTTACTCCTTTATGCATGTGAACTTGTTTCTCCATTTTGAAAATTTCTTCTAAATGTTTTTACTACTATGGTGCTATTCACTTTCTCCAATTGTTTTTTCTTTCCTTCAAGTTCCTTTCTCAATTTGTGAATCACACCTTCAAGAAATTTAACATATTCCTTTCTATCCTTTTACTTGTTGTAACTGACTTCTTCAAAAAAAAAATTATTCTTGCAGTTGTGTCCTCAAAGTGATGATCTCATCCATGAGATCCTTTTCCTTTTTATTATAGATTTGTAATTTATTATCATGCTCCTCGCATGCATCAATTAGTCTACTAATCTCACTAGAAATCACTTCAACAATAACTAATGCAAATACAAATTCAACATTAAGTAGCATATAACTACGATCATCATTTTCTTCACTAACCATATCTAAACTACTATTGTTACTGCTATCAAACATATAAATCAAAAGTATAAAATCATTAAGACTGATACCTTCAAATCAATTGTCCTCTTTCACTGTTGGTTCAACTAGAAATACCTTCTTCATGGATCTCTTATTCTTCTTCTTTTTGTTGTCCTTATCAAACTCTTGATCATTGTTGTTGATCTTGGATCCATATAACATATGCAGTCTATCCCAAACCTCTTTGGAAAATTTTAAATCTGTAACTTTCTTTAAGTCTGTATTATGGATATTTTCGAAAATAATTCACCTTTCTTCAAAAATTTTCTTCAATACTTTAGATGAAGGAAAATATCCATCATATCATTCACAAAAAAATCTCCAAATGTTATAGCCACAAGAAGATAATTTATATTTTACACTATCTTTCCATACCTTGAAGTTTGCATCAGTAATAACAATCACTCTTTGATAAGTCACTCTAAAAAAAAAATTAAAAAAAAACCTTGTTTTCTCCAAAAAACCCCATATCTACTCTCCAATGATCAAGTTGCAACCAATATCCCCGCTCTGATAAGAATTGTTGGAAAATTTTGAACACTACAAAGAGGGGGGAGGGTGAATCAATATTGTGACTTATAAAAAAATTTCACCAATTTCAACTTCTCTACTAAATCATATATATGTTAACCAACAACTAATAATAATTATAGCATGTGCACCATACAAGTAGAAACTAAAAACCATAAACAATAATAAATGGAAACAATGACATCATCAGACACGGGGCATAAGAATTATGGTGGAAACCCTTATGGGAGAGAAACCACCCTTGTTGTTGCTTCTCTGCTCTCAATCTATATTATATCAATTATTTTTTATTTTACATATATAGTTGACTTTGATCAACTTGGGGACTCGACCTCATACACTAAGCCAATAACAATCAACAAGGAGAATTGGTTCTACTAATAAAATTATAATACTCTATTGTCACATGGATCTACGGACTACCATCAGTTGAAGGCCACCACGATCAACGATCCTCACCAACTCTGATTGGACTACAAAACTATGATTGGATGGGGAAACTGTTCCTTTTGCTGAAGGTTTGAAATCACTTCTCCACTCTCATGAAGTCACTGCAACTCTACTCTATGTGGACCTCATTTCATAATTTTTCAAACTAGATCCAAGATGATCTTCTTAATAAGAATTCAGCTCTATAATCCATGTCTCGGCAACAAGACACTATAAAATAAATTAAAAATACCCACAAAAAACATGCCCTCAACACAAGCACAATAGTTTCTCACATCCATGCATCAAAATTGTAATACTATAGCCATTCATCAGCATAATATTTTCTCCAATCCTCCAAAGAAAAATCTTCTACAACAAGCTCAAATATGATCTATTTTGCAAAATGCTTCATATATGCTCGCTATGTAGCAATTTTCACCCATACACTGAAGGTTATACACTCTCAACTGATTCTAAATAATTCCTTCTCTATGTAACCTTCACTCATTTACTCTCACACTCAACCAACCATCACATAACTCCAAAGTGAAGAATATAAAACATGAAAGGAAGAATTCACTTTTGGGCTGGGATTAAGAGTTCACAAACTTGAAAATATAAAACCATCATCATCACTACTTGTGCACTTAAGGTGTTCACACCCATTGGAGGACTCTTTCAACCCATTTCCACCCTTTTAAATTAGTATAAAACCTTCTAGGAAATTTCAAGTCAAACTAATCCAAAATTGCACGAGGAATGCAAAGATAATTTCATTTTAAGCCTCAACGATAGGCACAAATCTATCTGATCTTGACTGGTCACATGCATAGGCCTGCCTCCCTGCAACCAAATTCCTTTCAGTCACATGTATAATTTTATCTCTATGAGACTAGGATAGGATAAGTAAAAAGATAAAAATATTTGATCATAACCTCTGCCACTTATTTGGTCATCTTCTCTAGCCTTTGTACATACCTCCAAACCACTTCTAAGCCTTGTGACACTTCTATAAATAGGCCAAACATGTATCCCAAGTTCCATAGACAAATGGACCTAGAAGCCAATAAACAAGGGTTGAAAATACCGCCAACAAGTCCTCTACTCTCCTAAAACACCTGCCCAAGATGTAACACATTTGAAAATCACTTTGTAGCACCTCTACAACAACATCATCATCATGAGGCCAAACCATAAATACCACAAGGAATCTCCATGAGCATAAGCATGAAGACCTAGATGAATACCTAGTATGCTAACTAAACTATGTAGGAATTTACAGCGTAAGTTCCTTAGATCAAAAACCAAAGGTCACCGCTCACAAATAGATCACAAATTAGTACACCAGTATTATCACATGGTTGAAACCCTCGAAGAGGGAAAAAGTCCACGACCTGAGCCAACACAGCCACTTCAAGTAATTTATTAATGTAAAATAAAGATTACTAATGTTTCTCTCATAAATGGTTATAGTGAAAATGACCCTCCATGCTCTTTAAATAGAGATCATGGACCAATCGGGTGTTAAGCCATGGATCAATTGTCATTAATACCGAGGAGAGAGTGATCCATCAGATCACTATAAATCGTGACCTTTTAGATTATATGTTAGACATGTACATAGTAAAGAAACACACTTCACCTAACTCTACATTATACTAAGTTATTCTTAACTATTTCCCATGTGTCGGAATATCCTAACATCCTCCCTTAAGAACAACTTGGGATAGGATTGAAGGATTTACAAATGTGACACAAGAGGAGCCTATTTCCTATGTGTTGAAATATCCTAACATCCCCCCTTAAGAACAACTTGGGATAGGATTGAAGGATTTAAAAAGGTGACACAATAGGAGAAGGAAGGAGGCATTAGAGCCTATCCCCCCTTAATAATAAATTTCCTAAACTACAAGCATGGATCCAAGTTTGGTAAACTTTGATTCTATGAGAGCCTTTATAAAGATATCAGCTACCTGATAATTGGTTGGACAATACTACACTTCAAGAACACTATCATGAATGAGATTTTTGATGAAGTGTATGTGTAGCTCAATGTGTTTCATACGCTAATACTGAACTGGATATTTACATAGTTGAATTTCACTCTGATTATCACACCAAAGTGTAGTTGGATGCTGCTGATGAAGACAAAATTTAGACAGGATCTGATGAAGCCACATGGCTTCCTTGCTGGCTTCAACTGAACCACAATACTCTTCTTCTGCTGAAGAAAGAGAGATGGCACTTTTTTTCTTACAAGACCATGTAATAGGTCCTGAACCAAGAGTGAATACATATCCTACAGTATATTTTTTATCATCAAGGTCACCAACACAATCAAAATCAGTGAAACCAATCAACCATGGAGATGCTCCTACACTGTAATGAATGTTGAACTGAACTGTACCTTGAATATATCGAATTATTCTTTTATCTGCTTTCTAGTGACTTTCATGAGGTTGGTGCATAAACCGAGCAACAAGACCAACGGCAAACCAAAGGTCAGGACAAGTATGGGTTAGATATAGAATTTTACCAACAATTTGGTGGTATAAGGTAGCATCAACTTTAGGGGTAGTACAAGTGATTGAAAGCTTGACTCTAGATAGAAAGGGAGAAGGTGTTGGTTTACAGTATTCCATGTGAAAGTGGTGTAAAATACCCCGAGAGAGGGTAATACCTTCTTTGGATTGAAAGACTTGAAAACCAAGGAAATAATTCAAGTGTCCTAACTCTGTCGTTTCAAAATTCTTTTTGAGGCTATACTTCACATGGTTTATATGGTTGGGATCACTACCAGTAAGGATAAGATCATCAACATAAATAAAAAGGATGGTGAAGGACTTACCCACTTTCTTGGTGTAGTCAGTGTTGTCAGAATGACACCTAGAAAAGCCATGATCTAATAGAAATCTCTTCATTTTGGCATACCAAGGCCGAGGAGCTTTTTTGAGACCATAGAGAGACTTCCTAAGGCGACAAAAAAGGCTAGTGTCATTTTGGATAAATCCAGGGGTTGTTCCATGTAAATTTCTTCATGCAAATCTCCATGTAAGAAGGCGGATTTAACATCCATTTGATGGACTTCCCATTTAAAGCAGGAAGCAAGGGAAAGAACAAGGTGGATAGAATTCATTTTGGAAACAAGGGAGAAGGTTTTAGTATAGTCAATGCCTTCAACTTGTGAGAATCCTTTAGCAACAAGATGAGCTTTACGTCTATCCACTTTTCCATATGGTCCAAATGTTGTTTTGTAAACCCATCTGCATCTGACAAGTTTTCTTCCTTTTGAAAGAGGAACAAGATCCCAAGTATCGTTCGCCAATAAGGAACGATATTCTTGATTCATAGCTTCATCTCAATCTAGATGATCAAAAGTTTTCTTCAAAGATTTACGAGCAATACGTATCACCGTGCT